>JASFAX010000103.1:0-500000 GCA_030737875.1 Allium sativum
TTACATGCCTAAGTTATGGTCATAATTTACCATATGTCCCTAATTTTGGTTAAACTTGCATAGTTCAGAGTATTCTCCAAAGGCCCTAATCGTGATTCACATATAAATTATGCCAAATATAGTCATTGATTACAATGCATGTTACATATCCAAAACCCACTTTTAGGCGTGTTCACATTAATGGTTATCCTATTTAATATAGGTCTTTATGCCTAAGTTATATACAAATTAATTCTCCTTCTACTAAATTACAGACTATAATACATAAAGTATGTCCAGATCTAGAATTACAACTTATGTCCTTTATATTCTAAGTCATAAACAATCTCATATAATATGCCTCCAATTTATGTCCTGAATTACAACATGTGCTATGCATCTAAATCAATTACTTATTTACAGTTAAATCATTACGCCCAAAACCTAATTCATATGTCCAATATTCTTCTATGCCTGAAGTCATATGTTAAATACACTTAATGTTTTAAACATGTCCAGCCATTGGTCTCAGATTTATGTTCTAGCTACAGCCTATATTCTTTCCTCAAATCAGTCACATATCAGTCATGCCCAATTTATGCATCATTCATTATTTTCCCCAAAAGTTTGGCATTCGTGCGTCAATCTCTTATGAGATTTGGCTCAGGCTCGTGGTAGCCTGGCTATAGAACAGAAAGAAGAGAGATACATAATAGTTACAATAGGATAGATCTAAACAGAACAGAATATGCATAACCTCAGATTCAGATTTACAACCATGTCACGATCAAAATTAAAATTCACATCTAAAAATAACTGTACTTTCCTTGGTTGGATTATAGAAGAAGAGTTGCAGTTGTTCTCTTTTTAATCTTATTCGGATTTGAAAGAAGATGCACTACTTATAGTTTTGATTCCAGCAGAGTAGAGACGCCATTTTATGTATTTATTTCTAATATTTCAGAGGCAGCATAAGGAGAGAAGAATGGTGTAAAGAGAATGGGGTTAGGGGGCTGTTTATATAGGATTAGGCGGATGAATCTAAACTGAAAACGGGGCCAGATACATCAGAATGAACCCAGGCTCAAAACTGGGTTCGGGCACCATGTCGACCCCCAGGTCGACCATAGGGTCGACCCCCAGGTCGACCATAGGGTCGACCTGGTCCCTGGGAGGTCGACCATAGTGTCGACCCCCAGGTCGACCTAGTCCCTGGGAGGTCGACCATAGTGTCGACCCCCAGGTAGACCTGGTCCTGGGCGAGAAAATTCCCGCCCAATCTGCTCTGGGGTTCGAATTCGAATTTCGAATTCGAATTTCGAGCTGTTTTCGGTTCTGAAAATTCCTGAAACTTCGGAGGGTCATATCTCCCTCATACGGACTCCGTTTCTCGAAAACTCGGACTCGTTTCCAAGCAGAATTTCGAGACGAATGCAATGGCGCAACCCGTTTCCCTTGATTATTATTTTAAAAATTAATTATTCTTTGATTTGTTACTTATACGTTCACAGAAAATACGGGGTGTTACATTCTCCCCTCCTTAAAGGATTTCGTCCCCGAAATCTTCAAGTTAAGAAGAATGTGTCTTACCGTCCAGTCATCCATCTACTCAACCATCACCCACAAGCATCCATTGTCCTTAGAAAACTTCTAATGTTGTATGAACATATGCAAAAGTGTGTGTATATGTTCCTTATCTAATGCAAAGATCAGGCGGTCTACTGATTCAGTTGACCTCCTTAATGCGAATTATGTCAGTGCCACGATTTCCACATGTATGCAAATTTCCTATTTGATACGTATCATTTCTATATGAGTGCACAACCGTTCATTCATATGCAACATCCATGTGCTGAGTCAACCATTTTGCATCCATAAAAAAAATGCACACACATCCATATGCAGTATGAGAGTGTTTTTGAGCCGATCTAGTGCCTAGTGTGTGTATATGCATCCACGAGCAATTACTAGCAACCACTTGCATCCACTTGCAACCATCAAACATAACATGTCTCAAACGCATGTTTACACCCATTAGTTTCTACCTAAAGGTCGAAGGATAAAGTCGAGTGATAGAGGCAAGTATAATTAAAACTAAAGCTAGGTTCCCATTAGACATCGGTTTAAGAGAATAACTCCTAATTATCAACCTCGAAGACCGAAATCAACATCAGATTAATACTCAGAGAATTACTCCCATTAAACAAATGCCCAACTGGAAATCTATTTCACACCTTGAGTAAAAACTCCTATCCTTTTCAGAAACCTACAGACTACTGATACAGTTCAGATTACCAAATGATTCTTAGGAAACTAAGCATGATAAAAACCCAGAATGTATGCGTCATAGTCAACTTAATGCTCAACACAGATACCCAACTTATCATAATTATATGAGTCATAACCATTATGGGTCTAAGTCTACAGCGGAATTAGAAACAATACTAGTATTAAAGTGCAGAGTATCGATTACATAATCAAAATGCCAGAATCAGAAAAGAGCTTTAACTCAACAACCAGATAAAGAAATTAAACCTCCTACAGAAAGTTTCCCTATTTCTATCCTATCCACTAGCCTCGAAAGTGTTCTCCTGCCCTCCATAAGTTAGTCCTGCGCTCTGCCCTTGGCCTCGTTTCTTCGGGCAGTCCCTAGTGAAGTGTCCCATCTTACCACAGTTGAAGCAAGTGCCCTTTCTTTTTCTGCAATCCTTGTTCAGATGAGTTGAGCTTCCACAAGTAAAGCACTTTTTCTCCTTCTTATCTTCAGACTTCTCATCCTTCTTTTGTGTTTCCTTTATGGGCCATGCTTTCTTGTTCTGTGGTTCTTCCTTCTTTGCCTCTTTCTTGCCCTTGTCTTCCTCGTGTAGTAGTGCCATGTCAACCAATCTCTCGTAAGTTGCTCCCATGGGTACATGGGTCATGGCTAGGCTGTGCAGTGGCTCGTTCAATCCTTTAACAAAGCGGAGAGCCTTTTTATGCAGAGTATTAACTAAATCCAGTCCGAACCTATCCAGTTGGTTGAACTGGTTGACGTATTCCTTGACCGCCATGCTCCCTTGCTTAAGAGGTAAGAACTTCTCCACCTGCAGACTTCGCTCAGCTTGTGAGAGGAATCTCATCTCAAATCTCATCCTGAAATCCTCCCAAGTTTCCACCAGTCTCTCAGCATGGGTAACCTCCTACCAATAAGAAGCTTCGTCTTTAAGCAACCACACCGCCAATCGTACCTTTTGCCTGTTGTAACACCCCACACCCGCTAAGGTCACTCACTAAGGGAATGCCTTAACTTCGGTGGAGTATTTTAAGTGAATATAGAACAGAAAAATTACAACAAGACAGATATAAATAATACTTGAAATCTAAAACATCATTTCATTGCACCAGAATATAAACATGTCTGGTTACATATCAAAACCAATTAAAACAAGAGTCAAGTACTAAATATCCATCCTGATAAAACATAAGTACATAATCCCACTACATAACTAATAGCCATAATAGAAAAGATAAGCTGGGCTTTACATCACGGTCCAAGCTCCAAAAGATAGATAAAGCAATCTGATCAAAGCCCACTAGTGCTAGGCCCACTCTGAGAACCTGAGGGTTGGGAAAAAGATAAAAACAACGGGGTCAGACATAAGTCTGAGTGAGCCCTATAACTTTAACAATACAATCATTAAAGTAATTAGGGTATGATATAAACTTGGTACGGTGATGACTGGGGATAAATGACTACACTAAGCAGCCAACTAGACATAGGATGAACTAAGATAACGGTAAAGACGCATCTACCCACCCAAGGGTAATCACTACACTGCACCACACCAGTTGTTCCTATTTAAAGGTTGATCCCACCCAAGGACTTAGAAAATGTAACTAGTAGTTTCTTGTACCCCTAGCTGACCACATAGGTGCCGTCTGCCCCTATCTCCACTAGGTGTACCCACTACTCCCCAAGCGATCGGCTCACTAACGTAGATACCCGTGCTGGCCCCACAGTGGGGTGTATCACTCCCCAAAGTGGCAACCCGATACAACCAACGGTGCACGGCTTATACCTACACGATGCAACAACGTCTTACCTACCAGCCCCAGCCCACACACGCATATGAAACCCGTTGGACTTGCGTTGCCACCGCTAACCCGTTTTGGCCTCTTATAGTCAAGCCCAGTACGCGTGTCCCGTTCTCGACATGGGTCGAGCCCAATAAGATACATATGGGTTACTGGTTGAAATGGGCCCCCACAAGCTACCCACCTAAGCTTGTCCCTTTTTCTAGTGCATCCCACTTAACCCTTTAATCATGTTTAATTACATGTTTCCACTTGGTTAAGTATACTAACCGTATTTTCTGTTGCCACCCAAGGCAACCCACTAGATTCCCACATGCCACCCAAGGCACTTACTTGATTTCCACATGCCACCCAAGGCACTCACTTAACCCCTCATGCCCCACTACATGCTTATCTGGTTAAGTGTTTCTTAATTGATTAAGAACGTAACCTTTGTAAAGACCTCTCACATTAGACTGTCTTTTATGGCAGCTGGATTTGCCGGTCGGTTTCGGGCAGCCTTACACCATAACAGAGTCTAACCTCGTGTCTTTACACTTGTCACATATTTAGTTTATGCCTAAGACCTCTCACATTGGGCCAATCATTTGTAGCCGCTGGGTTTGCCGGTCGGTTCCGGGCAGTCTTATGCTACAAAAGGGTCCAACCTCGTGTCTTAGTCGATTAATTACACCTAATTAATCACCCCCATAATTTGTATTAATTATCCCTAATTAATTACAAATTTAACGATGTACATAATTGACTCAATTATGTCCATCCACTTTATGGTATGCATAATCATACCAACTTCACACCATTTTATTAACATGAATATTAACCCCATCGTTCCCCACGTAATACGTTGACATGACATACTTAGAAGGGGAGATTCATCACAAACACAATGGGTTCAACTTGCATAACATTAGCATCAACATGGGTTTTAAAGGTGTCAACATGCATATATGACCATAGCATCAAACCCAACTAGCATAAATAATCAACCCAAACTTGCATGAATCACATATGTCATAAAGAGGGTAACTTGCATAAGTTACTTATGTCATACAAAGGGGTAAACTTGCATATGTTTGTATGACATACAAAGGGGTTAATTTGCATATGTTTGCCTATCATACAAAGGTGTAAACTTGCACATGTTACTTGCATATAATCAAACACCAAACTTGCATAACATGTCATATATGAACTTGCATATAATCAAACACCAAACTTGCATAACATGTCATACATGAACTTGCATATAATCAAAAACCAAACTTTCATAACACGTCATATATGAACTTGCATATAATCAAACACCAAACTTGCATAACACGTCATATATGAACTTGCATATAATCAAACACCAAACTTGCATAACATGGTGTCATAATGGATCAATGTTTATCATAGTGATTTGCATAACTAGCATCATGAACACATAGCATAAAACTTGCATAACTAGCATCATGAACATATAGCATATGACTTGCATAACTTGCACAACATCATGAACACATGGCATATGACTTGCATAACTTGCATAACCTCATGAACACATAACATATGGTAACATAACTTGCATTGATCCACATACATAACCATAACCTCATTATATCCTATCATAATTAGTTTAGCAATTGCTTGCTAAAGGCATAGAAACTCACAACTTGTTGATTAGCACTCCTATGAAGAAGATTAAGTTGCTAGAGTTGATTAGAATTTGATTTGAGAAGCTATCTTCTTCTACAATTTGATGGAGGCTCCTTCAAGTTGCATTTTGACGGCATAACGACGTTGTATCTATTTTTAGTATGAATTAAGGTAGTCTTAGGGTGTATTTATAGAATTAGGATGTAGTTTAGGCCCTTAGATTAACCCTAATTTAGTTTAGAGCCGTCAGATTTCGTCACAAGCCACCAAAACACAGCCCAAAGCTCAAATCAGTGCACCTAGGCCAAACTGACCGACAGGGGGGGTCGACCCCTGGGTCGACACATGGGTCGACCCCTGGGTCGACACATGGGTCGACCCCTTGGGGGGGTCGACACCCATGTCGACCCTAGTGTCGACATCCTCTGTCTGGCGGAAATTTTCCCGCCTCTTCTGAAATTTGAATATTTTAAATCTGTTTTGAATTTTCTGAAACTTCGGATGGCCATAACTTCTTCATACGAAGTCCAAATCACGCAAACTCGGACTCTATCTCAACCAGAATTCCGAGACGAACACAATGGCGCAACCCGTTTCCATTAATTCTCTCGTATGAGATTAATTATTCTTTAATTACTAAACATTAATATTAAGTGAAATTCTGGGTGTTACATTCTCCCCTACTTAAAGGATTTCGTCCCCGAAATCTCCAAGTCAAGAAGAACGTATCCTACCAACCAAACAACCATCTACTCAAACCATCAAACACTGGCATCCATTGTCCTTAAAGTTTCTAATGCTGTATGAACATATGCAAAAAGTGTGTGTATATGTTTCCTGTCTAATGCAAAATCAGGCGGTCTACTGATTCAGTTGACCTCCTTAATGCAAACCATGATAGTGCCATGCATCCAATATGTATGCGAAAGAATCCTATCGACACATACTATTTCTACATGTGTGCACAACCATACACCAAAATGCATCATCCATATGACAACACAACCATTATACATTCATTAATATAGCTACCTACACACAATTATATGCAATATGAAGTGACTGAGCCGATCTAGTGTCTAAAGTGTGTGTATATGCATCCACGAGCAACCACTAGCAAACACTTGCATCCACACACATCCATCAATCATAACATGTCTCAAACACATGTTTCAACCATAGGTTTACCCTATCTAAAGGTCAAAGGTACTAATGAGAGGACATACTAAAGATAAGATACTAGACAAACGATAAAGGAGAAGTTAAAAGTCATACCCTCAAAAAGGAATGGGTACAGTGAACGCATCTTCGCTTCTGTCTCCCAAGTAGCATTGCTCTCATCCTCTCCCCAATGCACTTTGACTAGTCGAACCTCTCTGTTTCTCAACTTCCTAATCTCTGACCCAAGGATGTGGGTAGGAGCTCGTCGAATAGTCGCATCACGCTCTACCTCCACTTCTCTAAGCAAGCTCAGCTCTACCACCTCTGCGGTCTCATGTAGGCACTTCCTCAAATGTGACACATGGAATACGTCATGTACCCCACTAAGTCCCTCGGGTAAATCCACTCTATATGCCATCCGTCCAATCCTTTCCTTAATAGGAAACGGTCCTACAAACCTTGGTGCTAACTTCCCAACGGATCCAAAGCGAACTACATTCCGTAATGGAGACACCTTGATAAAGACCATGTCCCCAACATCAAACTCAAGATATGTCCTCCTCTTGTCCGCATAAGATTTTTGCCTGTCTTGTGCCGCTTTCATCCTTCTTCGAATCAAGTCAATCTTCTCTGAAGTCTCTCTAACCATATCGGGCCCAAGCAAGATCTTATCCGTAGATTCCCACCAACATGTAGGTGATCGACAAGGCCTTCCATAAAGAGCTTCGAAAGTAGCCATACCAATACTAGACTGAAAGCTGTTATTATACACGAACTCCACCAATGGAAGATGCTCTTCCCATGTACCTCCAAAATCTAAGATACATAGCCTCAAAAGGTCTTCTAGAACACGATTCACCCTCTCGGTCTGGCCGTCCGTCTGAGGATGATATGCAGTGCTCAAACACAACTGAGTCCCTACTGCCTCTTGCAAACTCTTCCAAAACTCGCTAGTGAAGATAGGATCTCGATCACTCACTATGCTAGAAGGTACCCCATGCAATTGAACTATCTCTCGAAGGTAAACTGAAGCTAGCCATGGAGCAGTCCTCTTGCTCTTCACGGGTATGAAATGGGCGCTCTTAGTAAGTCTGTCTACCACAACCCAAATTCCCATATTACCCTTCCTCGATCTCGGTAACCCATCAATAAAATCCATCGAGACGCTATCCCACTTCCATTGCGGAACTTCCAATGGGTGAAGCAACCCACTAGGTTTCTTTTGCTCCGCTTTCACTTGTTGGCACACCAAGCATCTAGCGACATACTCGGCCACATCTTTCTTCATACCGGCCCAAAAGAAAACTCGCTTCATGTCTTGGTACATCTTGTCCCCACCAGGATGAATGGTCATCTTCGAACGATGCGCATCCTCAAGTATAGCCTTCGTCAAACCCTCGTCTTGCGGTACACAAATTCTACCGTCTCTACGCAACCACCCCCTATCGTCTAGGCTGTACCTACTCAAATGGCTGGACGACTCCCCCCTTATGAGCTTTTCTACTAACTCAATCAACTGTGGGTCATCCCGCTGTGCCTCACCAATCCATCCCAAAAGAGTAGGTCTGACCTCTAAGGATGCTAGCAAACCGGGTATAAAGTCAACGGAAGGTCTGAAATCAAACATCGAGATAAATTCCAAGCTTCGTCGTTCCACGAACAATGGACTCAAGGACAACCTTTTTCTGCTTAAGGCGTCTGCCACCACATTACCCTTGCTAGGGGTATACGCTATCTCGAAATCATAGGATGCTAAGAACTCCATCCACCTTTGCTGTCTCAAGTTCAAATCCTTCTGAGAAAACAAGTACTTCAATGATTTGTGGTCAGTGAACAATTCGAACCTCTCTCCAAGAAGATAATGGCGCCAAGTCTTAAGCGCAAAAACAATAGCGGCCAACTCTAAATCATGGGTAGGGTAATTTTTCTCATGCTTTCTCAACTGCCTTCCCCCATAGGCTATTACCCTTCCCTCTTGCATTAAGACTGCGCCTAGTCCTGTCCCACAAGCATCGGTATAAACAACAAATGGCTTACTCCCATCTGGCAACACTAAGACTGGAGCTGTGGTTAAAGCTCTCTTTAACCATTGGAACACATCATCACAATCTACGTCCCATGCGAAGATTAGATTCTTCTTTGTCAAGCGAGTTAATGGGGCTGATATCTTAGCGAAGTCCTTGATAAACTTCCTATTGTAGCCAGCCAACCCAAAGAAACTCCTCACCTCGGTAGCACTCTTCGGAACCTTCCAATCTTGGATGGATACTACCTTCGCGGGATCCACAGCTATCCCTTCCTTAGAGACCACGTGCCCTAAGAACCGCACTTCCTTCCTCCAAAAGTGACATTTAGAGAATTTAGCCTTAAGGCTATGCGCTCGAAGAGTCTCTAACACTTCCCTAAGATGTAGGGCATGCTCTTCTTCACTCTTAGAAAAGACTAAGATGTCATCCACAAAGACCACCACGAACTTATTAAGGTACTCCCTGAACACCCTACTCATCAAATCAACAAAGTATGCAGGGGCGTTCGTCAAACCAAATGGCATCACAAGCCACTCATAGAAACCATCCGGAGTCCTAAAGGCAGTCTTGTCTATGCTATCCTCAGCCACTCTCAACTGATGAAACCCCGTGGCCAAGTCCAACTGCGAAAACACTGAGGCGCCAACCAACTGATCAAAGAGATCGTCAATCCTCGGCAATGGGTGTCTATTCTTCTTTGTGAGCTTGTTGAGTTCTCTATAGTCTACACAAAGTCTGAGGGACCCATCCGCCTTCGTGGCAAAAACTACTGGAGCACCCCACTCCGATATACTTCGTCTTATGAACCCCTTCTCAAGCAACTCCCCTACTTGCTTATGGAGTTCTCTCCTCTCACGAGGAGCCATGTGGCGCACTGGCAAAGATACTGGCTTAGCATTGTCCACCGGATATATTCGGAAGTCTATCTCCTGCTTCGGAGGTAAGCCCTTCACCTCCTCAAACACATCCGAGTATTCCCGGACCACTCTAACAGATCGCAAACTCTCGACCGAAGCATCAAGCGATTCAAGATAACTTAGCATAAAAGAATCCATGGGATTACAAGAGATCTCGAGAGTGTTACCCAAGCGGGTCATGAGCCTAACAACTCTCCTTTCACAATCAAGAACGACACCATTACTGGATAACCAGTCCATGCCCAAAATCAACCCATAGCCCGTGAAGCCCAAAACAAAAGCATCACATCTAAACTCAACGCTAAGTATGGAAATCTTCAAACCCAAACATATCATGGACAAATGAGTGGAGCCCCCCATTGGGTTTGAAACAACCAAGGGATCATCTACTAGACTGGTGTCTAAGTGCAGTGACTCAACTAATGATGATGAGATAAACGAATGCGATGCGCCAGAGTCAAACAAAGTACGGACAGGATGATCAAACAGAAAAACCAGACTTTCAACGGAAATAGTTCTACCTCTTTCCTGAATCGGTGGAACCGCGAGAGCCTGAACTTGCCCCCTTGCCTGACCTGGTGCCATAAGATCTTGCACCTGTCCCCCTGAGGTAGATCCCGTCCTCTGCACCTTCTTAGGGCAGTCCTTCACTAGATGCCCTGCTTCGCCACAGTGAAAGCAGCCCGTCTTCTTCTTCTTCCGACAATCTTTGCTTAGGTGGCCTGGTGTCCCGCAATTGAAGCACTTCTTCTTTCCCTTGCCACCGTTCTTGTTTTGCTGTTGCAGTTGAGGTCTCTTCTGATCTCCTTTCTTCTCGGGTGCCTTATTAGCATTGGGACCCTTCTCTTCCTCATGCATGAGTGCCATGTCTACTAACTTCTCAAAGGTGGCCCCCATAGGGATGTGAGTCATAGCCAATCCATGCATTGGTTCATTCAAGCCCTTAACGAACCTCAAAGCCTTCTTCTCCGGTGTATTCACCATGTCTATGCCAAATCTTGCTAGCTGATTAAACTTGTTGACATATTCCTTTACTGATAGGTTTCCTTGCTTTAGAGTCAAGAACCTTTCCATATATAGATTTTCTTCCGCCCTTGAAAGAAACTTTGCCACAAACCTTTGCCTGAAATCCACCCAAGAGTCAACAGGGCGCTCTCCATTAGTGACCTCCCACCAGAACGAGGCCTCTCCCTTCATTAACCAAGCAGCTAACTTGACTTTCTTTCCTTCTTCCATCTCAAAGATATCTATCAACTCTTCTACCTCCATAAGCCAATCTCTAGCTTCCACAAAAGTTTCTGATCCTTGAAAAGGTTTCCCTCCCATAGCGTTAAATTTCTTGCAAGTCTTAGCAAAAGTATCCGTGCGAGCAGGAGGAGGAAGATCGGGTGCAACTGTTGGTGGAGGAACATTTGATGGACTCGCAGCGGTGGCCCTAGCCTCCATCAATCTCCTATACCATACTGGTATCGTCACACCCTCCGGAAAGTTAAGATCTTCAGCCATGCTGAAACGAAAAAGGAAAGATTCAAAACGGAGAATTTGAACGATAAAGATATGGCTATTGGGGATTATGCTTTTCTTTCAAAAACTTTTCTCTTAAAAGACATGTTTTTGAAAATACTTCTTCCAAAAATGTTTTTAGAAAAATAGTTTTCTAAAAGTTTTATCTATTCCAGTAACCTGGTTCTGATACCACGTGTAACACCCCACACCCGCTAAGGTCACTCACTAAGGGAATGCCTTAACTTCGGTGGAGTATTTTAAGTGAATATAGAACAGAAAAATTACAACAAGACAGATATAAATAATACTTGAAATCTAAAACATCATTCCATTGCAGCAGAAGATAAACATGTTTGGTTACATATCAAAACCAACTAAAACAAGAGTCAAGTACTAAATATCCATCCTGATAAAACATAAGTACATAATCCCACTACATAACTAATAGCCATAATAGAAAAGATAAGCTGGGCTTTACATCACGGTCCAAGCTCCAAAAGATAGATAAAGCAATCTGATTAAAGCCCACTAGTGCTAGGCCCACTCTGAGAACCTGAGGGTTGGGGAAAAAGATAAAAACAACGGGGTGAGACATAAGTCTGAGTGAGCCCTATAACTTTAACAATACAATCATTAAAGTAATTAGGGTATGATATAAACTTGGTACGGTGATGACTGGGGATAAATGACTACACTAAGCAGCCAACTAGACATAGGATGAACTAAGATAACGGTAAAGACGCATCTACCCACCCAAGGGTAATTACTACACTGCACCACACCAGTCATTCCTATTTAAAGGTTAATCCCACCCAAGGACTTAGAAAATATAACTAGTAGTTTCGTGTACCCTTAGCTGACCACATAGGTGCCGTCTGCCCCTATCTCCACTAGGTGTACCCACTACTCCCCAAGCAATCGACTCCCTAACGTAGATACCTGTGCTGGCCCCACAGTGGGGTGTATCACTCCTCAAAGTTGCAACCCGATACAACCAACGGTGCACGGCTTATACCTACACGATGCAACAACGTCTTACCTACTAGCCCCGGCCCACACACACATATGAAACCCGTTGGACTTGCGTTGCCACCGCTAACCCGTTTTGGCCTCTTATAGTCAAGCCCAGTACGCGTGTCCCGTTCTCGACATGGGTCGAGCCCAATAAGATACATATGGGTTACTGGTTGAAATGGGCCCCCACAAGCTACCCACCTAAGCTTGTCCCTTTTTCTAGTGCATCCCACTTAACCCTTTAATCATGTTTAATTACATGTTTCCACTTGGTTAAGTATACTAACCGTATTTTCTGTTGCCACCCAAGGCAACCCACTAGATTCCCACATGCCACCCAAGGCACTTACTTGATTTCCACATGCCACCCAAGGCACTCACTTAACCCCTCATGCCCCACTACATGCTTATCTGGTTAAGTGTTTCTTAATTGATTAAGAACGTAACCTTTGTAAAGACCTCTCACATTAGACTGTCTTTTATGGCAGCTGGATTTGCCGGTCGGTTCCGGGTAGCCTTACGCCATAACAGAGTCTAACCTCGTGTCTTTACACTTGTCACGTATTTAGTTTATGCCTAAGACCTCTCACATTGGGCCAATCATTTGTAGCCGCTGGGTTTGCCGGTCGGTTCCGGGCAGTCTTATGCTACAAAAGGGTCCAACCTCGTGTCTTAGTCGATTAATTACACCTAATTAATCACCCCCATAATTTGTATTAATTATCCCTAATTAATTACAAATTTAACGATGTACATAATTGACTCAATTATGTCCATCCACTTTATGTATGCATAATCATACCAACTTCACACCATTTTATTAACATGAATATTAACCCCATCGTTCCCCACGTAATACGTTGACATGACATACTTAGAAGGGGAGATTCATCACAAACACAATGGGTTCAACTTGCATAACATTAGCATCAACATGGGTTTTAAAGGTGTCAACATGCATATATGACCATAGCATCAAACCCAACTAGCATAAATAATCAACCCAAACTTGCATGAATCACATATGTCATAAAGAGGGTAACTTGCATAAGTTACTTATGTCATACAAAGGGGTAAACTTGCATATGTTTGTATGACATACAAAGGGGTTAATTTGCATATGTTTGCCTATCATACAAAGGTGTAAACTTGCACATGTTACTTGCATATAATCAAACACCAAACTTGCATAACATGTCATATATGAACTTGCATATAATCAAACACCAAACTTGCATAACATGTCATACATGAACTTGCATATAATCAAACACCAAACTTTCATAACACGTCATATATGAACTTGCATATAATCAAACACCAAACTTGCATAACACGTCATATATGAACTTGCATATAATCAAACACCAAACTTGCATAACATGTTGTCATAATGGATCAATGTTTATCATAGTGATTTGCATAACTAGCATCATGAACACATAGCATAAAACTTGCATAACTAGCATCATGAACATATAGCATATGACTTGCATAACTTGCACAACATCATGAACACATGGCATATGACTTGCATAACTTGCATAACCTCATGAACACATAGCATATGACTTGCATAACTTGCATAACATCATGAATACATAGCATATGATAACATAACTTGCATTGATCCACATACATAACCATAACCTCATTATATCCTATCATAATTAGTTTAGCAATTGCTTGCTAAAGGCATAGAAACTCAAAACTTGTTGATTAGCACTCCTATGAAGAAGATTAAGTTGCTAGAGTTGATTAGAAGTTGATTTGAGAAGCTATCTTCTTCTACAATTTGATGGAGGCTCCTTCAAGTTGCATTTTGACGGCATAACGACGTTGTATCTATTTTTAGTATGAATTAGGGTAGTCTTAGGGTGTATTTATAGAATTAGGATGTAGTTTAGGCCCTTAGATTAACCCTAATTTAGTTTAGAGCCATCAGATTTCGTCACAAGCCACCAAGACACAGCCCAAAGCTCAAATCAGTGCACCCAGGCCAAACTGACCGACAGGGGGGGGGGTCGACCCCTGGGTCGACACATGGGTCGACCCCTTGGGGGGGGGGTCGACCCTAGTGTCGACACCCTCTGTCTGGCGGGAATTTTCCCACCTCTTCTGAAATCTGAAATTTGAATATTTTAAAGCTGTTTTGAATTTTCTGAAACTTCGGATGGCCATAACTTCTTCATACAAAGTCCAAATCACGCAAACTCGGACTCTATCTCAACCAGAATTCCGAGACTAACACAATGGTGCAACCCGTTTCCCTTAATTCTCACGTCTGAGATTAATTATTCTTTAATTACTAAACATTAATATTAAGTGAAATTCGGGGTGTTACACCTGTCGTCCACCTCGAAAATGACGAACAAATCTTCGGTCTCCTTCAGTCAGTTCCTTGCTGCCATGAAGGATTCAGTTCCATAGAAGACTTTTCCACCCATAGCCTGGAAGTCTCTACACGTCTTGGTGAAAACATTTCCACGAGGAGGAGGAGGAGGTGGTACCACTGCCACTGGGGGAGGAATATCTGCTGGGCCTGTACCGTTGGCCCTAGCCTCTAAGTACCTCCTGAACCAGCCAGGTATTGGCCCACCCTCTGGAAGGTTAAGATCCCCAGACATGCTGAAATGAAAGAAAAAGGAAAGATTCAAAACAAAGGATAGAAAGATAGGCTATGGCTTTGGGGATTATGTTTTTCAAAATAAGCTTTATTTTTTGAAAATACTTCCTTTTTAAAACTTTTTGAAAATAGTTTTCAAAAACTTTTCCCAATCTGGTAACCTTTAGCTCTGATACCAAGTGTAACACCCCACCTCCGTTAAGGTCATTCACAAAGGGAATGCCTTAACTTTGATGGAGCATTTTAGTAGACAGAACGGAAATTTACAAGACGGATAAAATAATACTTGAAAAATTAATAACTTTATTACAATAGAAACCGAAATAAGTAAGGTTACATCTTTTCAAATCACAATATCAGAATTCAAGTACAAAATATCGGTCTTGTACAAAGCCTTCAGAATGCATAGTTTTTAAAGTCATAATCCCCAACGTAAACTGCATGGAAAGATAGAGCCAAAGCCAAACGATACTTCAAGCAGAGAAGATCTGAATCAAGCTCCTAGATTTCTACCTTACAAACCTGTGGGGGGGGGGAACGAAAGAGAAGGGGCGAAAACAAGCAAGGTCAAACATAAAGTCTGGAAAGTCCAGTGACTTTCAGCATATGAACAGATAATAATATCATGACATGAAAATAAAGCTGGAAAAGAGACAATATCAACAGGAGTAACTGATATACTTAAGCTAAACAGAAGAAACAGAATGATATAGCCCAAGTTATGCTTCTTACTTATATTTTACTTCTCTGCACTAATACTAGTATAACAGGATTAGGTGTTACCCTAATGTCTAAACAGAAACAGAATAATGGGCCTTTACCACCCGAACAGAAGGTACAGGAACAGAAACCGAATAATCCTTACGGAAACAGAATGTTAGAATTAGGTGTACACTAGTAAATGGGCCTTTACCACCCCAACAGACGGTATCACGCAGAAACAGACAGGTATTACCACCCAACAGAAACAGACGGTACCCCACAAAACAGACAGAACTAAGTGTACCCTAAATCCTACCCCACGCGATCGGCTCCCTAATACATAAATACCCTGTACCAGCCCCAAAAAAGGGTGTATCATTTCCTAAAGTGGCAACCTTTGAATGACACAAACCTATTTACAGATGTCACGGCGTCTTACATCCTCAGAGGCAGACCGGGATCCATGCACGCACATGACCCGGTTGGAAAGCACCATCAACACCCCTCGCCATTATCAGAATGAACCGCTTATAATTAGTTCAGTAAGCATGCCCGGACCCTACCTACTGTTGGGTCATAGTTTTGATACCAGAAAGGGTTACTGACTAATATGGGTCCCAAACAACAGACGACACAACTATTTTCCCTCCTAACCTTGTGTCCCCAGACTAATAGATTTCAGATTTACTTGTTTACAAGTTTTCAGACATACATAGTTCAAGTCAACTTGTTCACAGATCAGAAAATCAGGTTAACAGGTTTTCAGACTAACGGATCAGATGTATAGTTTTAACAGATTTACAGATTGTCTAACTTTTTATTGGGCCTACAGATTCACAAAACAGGTTTATTAAATTCATCAGTCTAGTTGATTTATCCCTATCCACCCAACACTTTTTAGACATCATATTTGTCTCAAGTTTGCATTAATTAAATATTAATGCACAGACCTCTCACATTAGGTCGGTAGCTCGTGGCCGCTGGATATGCCGGGCGGTTCCGGGCAGACTTCTGCCACAAGCCAGACCTAACCTCGTGTCTAAGCATATTTTAGTTATGCCTACGACTTCTCATATTAGACTAGCAGTTTGCGGTTGCTGGTTAAGCCGGTTGGGTCCGGGCAGGCTTCTACAACAAACATGAGTCTAACCTCATGTCTCAGCATTTTTATTATAACCCATTTATTCTATTATAAATTATACAACTATCAGACTAATTCTGTTAATTTAACAGATTTGACTTCTCTTCAAGTCGCAAAAGATTAAACAAATTAACATGTTTTTCACAATCTTAAATCGAGCCTACACTAATTACAATCATTCAGCTTTTCAACAGATTTAACAGATTTAGCAGCTCAGACGGTTCAACAGATTCAACAGATTAGGCAACTCAACAAATTTAGCAGATTAGGCATAATTAGCAGATTAGGCGATTCAACATATTTAACAGTTTAGGCAATTAAACAGGTAACAGATTAGGAAAATTTAACGTATTAAGCAGATAATAGTTTTACCAGATTTAAACATTTCTCAAAGTCTTATTCACATATCTTGCCTAATCATGGAGTGAGCCTAAACTTACATGCCTAAGTTATGGTCATAATTTACCATATGTCCCAAATTTTGGTTAAACTTGCATAGTTCAGAGTATTCTCCAAAGGCCCTAATCGTGATTCACATATAAATTATGCCAAATATAGTCATTGATTACAATGCATGTCACATATCCAAAACCCACTTTTAGGCGTGTTCACATTAATGATTATCCTATTTAATATAGGTTTTACGCCTAAGTTATATACAAATTAATTCTCCTTCTTCTAAATTACAGACTATAATATATAAAGTATGTCCAGATCTAGAATTACAACTTATGTCCTTTATATTCTAAGTCATAAACAATCTCATATAATATGCCTCCAATTTATGTCCTGAATTACAACATGTGCTATGCATCTAAATCAATTACTTATTTACAGTTAAATCTTTACGCCCAAAACCCAAGTCATATGTCCAATATTCTTCTATGCCTCAAGTCATATGTTCAATACACTTTATGTTTTAAACATGTCCAGCCATAGGTCTCAGATTTATGTTCTAGCTACAACCTATATTCTTTCCTCAAATCAGTCACAGATCAGTCATGCCTAATTTATGCATCATTCATTATCTGCCCCAAAAATTTGGCATTCGTGCGTCAATCTCTTATGATATTTGGCTCAGGCTCGTGGTAGCCTAGCTATAGAATAGAAAGAAGAGAGATACAGAATAGTTACAATAGGATAGATCTAAACAGAACAGAATATGCATAACCTCAGATTCAGATTTACAACCATGTCACGATCATAATTAAAATTCACATCTAAAAATAAATGTACTTGCCTTGGTTGGATTATAGAAGAAGAGTTGCAGTTGTTCTCTTTTTAATCTTATTCGGATTTGGAAGAAGATGCACTAGTTCGAGTTTTGATTCCAGCAGAGTAGCGACGCCATTTTATGTATTTATTTCTAATATTTCAGAGGCAGCATAAGGAGAGAAGAATGGTGTAAAGAGAATGGGGCTAGGGGGCTATTTATATAGGATTAGGCGGACGAATCTAGACTGAAAACGGGGCCAGATACATCAAAATGAACCCAGGCTCAAAACTAGGTTCGGGCACCAGGTCGACCTAGTCCCTGGGAGGTCGACCATAGTGTCGACCCCTAGGTCGACCTGGTCCTGGGCGGGAAAATTCCCGCCCAGTCTGCTATAGGATTTGAATTCGAATTTCGAGCTGTTTTCGGTTCTGAAAATTCCTGAAACTTCGGAGGGTTATATCTCCCTCATACGAACTCCGTTTCTCAAAAACTCGGACACGTTTCCAAGCAGAATTTCGAGATGAACACAGTGGCGCAACCTGTTTCCCTTGATTCTTATTTTAAAAATTAATTATTCTCTGATTTGTTACTTATACGTCACAGAAAATACGGGGTGTTACACTATTTAATATGGGAATCAAGGGGGGGTGTGCCCCTATCCCTACCAGGTGTGTAGCGACCACACCCAGCCTATCTCAGTCGACTAAATCCATCCATCTCAAAAGTATACCGATCTAACCATCAGTTCGCCACCATATCGGGGTGCGAGTCTCGTGAATTAATGCTACACAAAGCTGTGTTACTTAAAACTATGCTTTAATCATCATCCTCCAAGCTCTGCTTTTCAACACAAGCTTGGATCACTACAACTTAGCATGTCACACTGTAAATCCATACCATATCATATATTTCTGCCAATATATAACCTCTGAGATCGTACATCTCAGAGAAGGGTGTTAAGCAAGAGAATAAATTCTCCTCCACCAAACATATATATATTTAGCAGAGATCAACAAATACAGTATAAAGGAATACAACATTAGACATACCATCCATTTACAAGTCCGTTCTGGGTCTGAACGAAACTGGAGGCACGTTATTCCTTATCCCGTGTGTCCAATACAGGACAGAGGCCCTTGCAAATCCGAACAGTCAACAAGTACATCTGGACGACTACCACCGTAGCCCCTTCAAGGTAGCTACTACAATCATGGGCATCAGTAATAACCCATCCATTCGATGTGAAAATCTTCGGTCTTGCACCGTCTTCAATATCCTCGATTTTTCGTCGTATCAATTATTCAGATTGGTTTAAACCCGGTCTTTCTGAATAACTCGCGTATCTTATAATCAAGTGCTATAACAACACATCATACGCCTCATTCCAATCCAGAATATTCTTTTATTCAAATATTCACATCTTTAGGGAAAGGTTCCCATTAATTTTATCAAAGACAAATTCTTTTAAATTTATTCTTTAATCTTCCTTTGGATTTCATTACAAAAGATTTCATTATCTTTTCAATTCTAGACCAAATTAAGGTTTTCCAAACTTGTGACGGCCCACCCCGCACCAGCCGACATTTCCAATGAAAGTTCTCTGTACCGATGTCCAGCCGGCACGGGACGGTCGCCAAAGAAAGGAAAAAGAAGTGAACTTACTAGTGAACTGTCAAAGAACCTGTAGAAAGTCTCACAGCGCATGGAATAAAATATAATAATAACATACTTGACATAAAACAGGTGAGACAGTGCATAAGCTGAAACTAAAATATCATAGCAGTGGAAAATCCAATTACAGCTTATGTTCCACATCATCATTATTACAACTTAAAAAAACTATCTCTAAAACAAAAGAAAGGAAAGGTACACTACTAATTCCCAAAGTAGTGACCAGTAGCGACATAGGGAGAATATATATATATATATATATATATATATATATATCATACGTGGAAGCCTCCTGCTCGTCTTCGGTACAGCTACTCGTGCTTTACCAGCAAACCTGTCTCTAGTCTTCTCGTGAGAGCACCCAGAGTAATAAGAAGAGACATAAAACTCTGGGTCAGACAAAAGTCTGGTATGAGCGATAAGCAGCAAAACAGAACAATAACAGGTATAATAAACCATACCTAAACCTGGACCTGCAACCAAAGAGTTAACACTACATACTGTACAATACTCTAAGGTGCCACTGACATATGGTGTAAAGAATAAGGGGGTGGGGGTGTGCATGTCATAGTGATGGAAAACAAAGAAAGCATGGCAATCATCCTCACGTCTCTCACTCAGTGCGTAAAGCATACGATATCCACTACTTTGATCACTAGACCCATCGAGGTAATGACGGAGTTCGACTTGTACAACTACTGCTACCACCAAGCTTATCCCATGGGATCATGACAAAACCTTTTCAAATGACCCTACTTCATTGGTCTATAGCCCACTAGTCGTACCTAGGCCACTGTGGCCCTGAATCCGTCCACGTACCTCCCATACATAGTGATCCAAAGTCATAAACATCGACAACCCCTCAGCACATGTCCCGCAGCAAAGCCCAACTCATGAAGTTAACTCGTTGGTTCCCAACTGGATCCTGGGTTCTACTTCCTATTTGGACTTCCTTTGCATCTCGGGTCTTTGTTGAATTGGAGTTGGTCTTCAAAAGATTCGTCGTGTAGTAGTAATAGCATACGTCCGGTTCGGTTTGGATATGCATAGTGCTCCAGTCCTCATCGGTTCGGTTTGGTCCAATGCTTCCTAGTATGCTCCTAGGTGCGGTTCGGTTCGGTGTTCCCCTTCTAGCTCGGTTCGGTTTGGATGCCCTCTGCCTGGGTTCGGCTCGGTGGTTGCTTCGTCCTAGATATCCAAATCCGATCCCCCTCCCCTTCATTAAGCCGATCCGGTCTCATCTTCCTTCATTCGCCCGATCCGATCCCAGTCCAACTATAGTGGCCTTCCTTTTCGCCATGCTTTATCTTGTGCTAAGTCCCGGTTCGATTCGGTGCTCCCTTGCTCAGTCCACTATCCAACCCAAGCCCTTTCAACCGATCCGATCCGAAACCCTGCACAATTTTCCAGCGACTATACGCCATACGACGGCGTTTTCGACCATTCTAACTTTTCTAAGAAATCATAAAGCATACCATACAGTCATAGCAACATGGAGAATCAACCATAAACATCCAAACAACAATATGATATGTTAAAATGAATCAAACATACCCAAAAAGCATGATTTTCCCCGTAATCCCCTTAATCATGGTTTAACAATATGATTAGCAAAACATGTCCAAATCAACCCAAATTTTTATCAGAGCCCTAAAATAATATTTTAGAATTTTACAAATTTTTCCAGATTTTTCTGAGCCATAATTTCGCTAACTATCACTAATCACCCCTAATTAGCTGTAATTAGTGTAAAAAGATGCTAATCACTCACCTTAGCCTCAAATAAACTTTAGATCTGAAATATTCTCTGTTATGAATCGAATCTCTATGTGTTCCAGCAGCAATGTTCCAAATCTGATGTTGATTTACCTTGATTCGATGTAGTTTTGCTTAATCCCTAATTAAAAAGTGATTAGAGACGATTTGAGATGAAATTAGAAGGTGGAGGCCATGGCTAGGTTGAGAGGAATGTCTTAGGCGGCTGGAAAATGAAGTAAAAATTGTTTTCTAAACCCTAGCAGCCCTCTTATACTCTTAATCCCGAAATTCCCCTTTGGACCTAGCTGTTAATCACCCTGTTAAGCCCAATTAAGCTGTTTTTCACCACCTGAAACTTGTTTCAGCCATATCTCCCAAACGGTGAGTCCGTTTGGCTAATGTGACCACTCTACGGAAAGCTAAACCATCATCTAAATCTAATTGAAGTGGTTTCGGGTCAAAACTCCTTTCCAATCAAAAGTTATGGCCACAACAAGACTAACTAGGGACAAAACGGTCATTTAAAAATTGACAAAAATCATGAACATGGGAAATGACTCCAATAGTCGTCTCCAAAAGTTACATGAACATACGACTTCGCATGTGAAAGAAATAAATATTCTATGATCCTTCGATACGTAGAATACGGGTCGTTACAAAACTAGTCGGGATTAGCGAACCTTACCAAAGTAATCATTTGTTTATTTTCCCAATCCCACCTATTCATCCCATGGAGCAAAACTGGTAATACTCCATATCTAAAACCATGGTGTTATCGGTAAAAATCAATTACCATGTCACGTTCAAATCTAATTAAAGATTTAACTATCGCTTGGAGCAAAACTGGTGATACTCCATTCTCGATCATTTTCCCAAATTTGATAATTTAAATTATTACATTAAAATTTCACTCTAATTAAAGATTCATTAAAACTCCACTTAGTTTTAATCTTCCCAAAAATCATTATTAATGATTATTTAACTTTGGAAACACAAACATGTCACATCGACAATCTACACCGTACCACTGATTTCTGCCAATATATAGCCTCTGAGCTCGTACGTCTCAGAGAAGGGTGTTAAGCAAGAGAATAAATTCTCCGCCACCAAACAAATATATATCTAGCAGAGATCAACAAATACAGTTCGAAATACAATGTAGACATGTAATCTTGTCTTTAACTGGTTAAAGAACCAATGTCATTCGAAACACAGTTCACGATAAACCCAAAATTACATTCCCTTAACCATGGAATTGTAATGACCGGCATCGTTAGTGGTATAATAATTAATTTATTTAATTATTTAAAAGGTGATTAAAAGGATTTAATGGTCGTGGAATTAAATAATGGTGAATATTTAATTAAAATAATAAATTAAATAATATATTTAATTCTGAAATAATCAGAATTGGCTGAAATGGCGATATGGTGTGAACTGGATCATCTGTGATATTTAATTCAGCTTGGAATTTGAATTTGAATAACAAATATATTATATAAACGACAGTTTGAATGTATAATTATATTATAATTAAAATCGAGCTTGAAATGGCGTAATTGGCGATTCGAACTTCAACTGAATGTACAGAGCTCGTTTTAAATCGGATTTCTGTGAAACAAGAAATGTTAGGAGAGGGTGAAGTATATCTTTCAAGTGGAAGAGAAAAATTGGGATTTCATCGTGTAGATTTTGATTTACGTCCAAATCAAATTTCAGAAAAGTCGCTGTGGAATTCCTTTATAATTTATAAAGGAATTATTTATATTTTAAAAAGGAATTTCAATATAAATCTAATATCGGGTCGACCCAGATTTGAAATATCGAGTTATAAATCCCAGTGGAGCTGTATGATATTCTGTTGAGAATATATACGATAATATAAATTTATTTATATTCAATTTAATTATATTTAAATATATTTATATATTTAAATGGGTCATTCAGAGCTTTTAAAAATAGCCGGTTTTGCAAACGAAGTCGGAATTCGACGAAACTAATTTTGTTGGATCCGCAATGTCAAATAGTTGTTAGATTTCCAGTTTCGTGATTTTTAGAGTCACTGTGTGGTCGTACGGATTTTTAGAGTGAGAAACAGTCAGTATTTCGATGGTTAAAAATACGTTGTGTGAACATACAAAGTTGGAATTCGACGAAACCAGTTTCGTTGGGACCGTAATGTTGAACTGTAGTTGCATGTCCAGTTTCATGATTTTTAGGTATCGTATGTGATCGTACAGATTTTTAGAAGCCAAAACGAATATAAAATATTAAAAGAAAAATATCCTAACCAAATATCTATATATTTTGATACCCTATAAATACAGCACTTACCTCTCTAAACCTAATGGATTTTCATTTCTAAGTTAACAAAGAAAACCCGTCGTTGTTTTCCACTTCTACAGCAAAATTCTTGCCTTTGAAAATCCATGGAAATTCAAAATAAAATTCTAAAATCATAATACACGTATAATCGAAATCCCAAAAGAGCGCTCTTCAGTATCATACCAATTTCAACGCATTCAAAAGAAGTAAATGTCGCTCAAAAATTCTCAGCGTAGGTTCCAGTGTTTTAGGGTTCATCAATTTGGGTAAATCCAAGCATCGATTCGATTTTAGCTACTGTATTCGGGTTTCTGAGAGGATAAAGAGCTCGCGAGGGTTGTTTTGTGAGAAACCATGACTTTTACTGTCGATCGAATCACTGTGACGGCGGAACAAACTGTTCATCGCGACCGAGAAAATGGGATGCGAGTTCAACAAAGATGATGTAGGGAGATGCGGTTTTGGACGTCTAGTGGGTAGGAGGTCATAACATTGAAAACTGTAGAGTGTAGTCGCAGAACGAATCGAAGAAAGGAGGATAAGGAGGAGCGGTTTAGTGGGTTTGCTGAACGGAGGAAGAAGGGTTGAGTGGTGGGCTTTAAAATGGGAATGGGATGATAATTCAAAGGGGGTGAGGCCCATCAGAATTTAATTCCTAAGTTTTTATTTAATTTAAAAGTGTTCAAACTTCGTAATAGTATAACTTGATCATACGGTATCAGATTGACGAACCGTAAATTGCGTTGGGACCGTATGGACAGGTACTCCACAATGAATCTGACTGGAAGTCCATTGGAGCTCGTATGAATTTATGACGAAATAAATTGTTTGATTCAAATCAAACAACAGTTTATCGTTCTTTAACGATGAACTGCCAAAGTGAGTAAATCTCACTAACTCTGAACAGTTTATAATTTCATGTTGTATTTTTAGAACAATTAAATATTGGCTGATTGACTGTGGGTTGACTGTTTGATTGAACTGCTAGTCAGTTAGTTGAATTTCTATATTGATCCTGTTTAACAGAATATATCATATGGAACTGAAAGTGATGTTATCTATATTGTTTAGCATCTGTGATGCAGGGAAACAAGTTGGAGGAATCCAACTGGATTCCTCAACAGTTATTTTATTGTTTTCATATATTGTGATATATGATGTGATTTATAATCTGTTGTCGATTATGTGAGTTTGGACGATATTGATCATCGTGATTTGATATGTTGAATACTAACATACCGAAATGTTGATAAGGAGGAATTTGTCAAAGTGATATTTGAAAATAAAATATTTACAAATAGATTATTTATAAATATGAAATATTTACAAATTGGAATATTTATAAATAAGAGATATTTAGAAAAAGGGAAACGTTATAAAATGGAAACTGTTATAAGAAGGAAATCATTTTAAAGTGGAGAACCGTTACTAAAAGTAAATCTTTAAAATGAATAAACGTTGTTAAAAGGGAAATCTTTATAAAGCGAATAAAGAAGTTAAATCGAATATGGTATTCGAAAGGAATTAAATCGAATTAGTTGTTCGAAGGGAGTTAAATCGAATATGGTATTCGAAAGTAGTAAATTGAATTAGTTATTCGAAAGGGGTTAGTCGAGTCGAGTAAATTGAATAGAGTTATCGAATATTAGTTTATTCGAATAGAGTTAAAGGAAAAGATTTATCGATTTATAGTTTAATCGAAAAGAGTTATCGATTAGTTTAATCGAAGTGAGTAATCGAATATAGTTTATTCGAAAGGAATTATCGAATTTGGTTATTCGAAGGAGTTATCGAATTTAGTTATTCGATGGAGTTAATCGATTAGAGTTAAAGCAAATGAGTTAATCGAATATAGTTTATTCGAATAGAAAGTAAAAGGAGTTAATCGAATATAGTTTATTCGAATAGAGTTAAAGGAGTTATCGAATATAGTTTATTCGAAAGGAGTTAAGTGAGACGAGTTAATCAATAGCGTTAGTCCAATAGAGTAAATCAAATAGCGTAAGTCCAATAGGGTAAATTGATAAGGGTTAATCGAATAGAGTAAATGGAATAGAGTTTTCGAATATACCTTATTCGAAGGGAGGAGTTATCTAATAGAGATGTATTCGAACGAGAGTCACGTAAGGAAGTGTTAAAGGATTAAAAGATGAATTTGCCCTATTTCGAGATTTGAAATGTTGTTCAGTTAAGGTCTGAGAGGTAGTTATACCCCAACTTGATTGACTTTGTTTTAATTTAGAAATGGGTAAGGTTCGAGAGTGAAAGTGGTTAGGTGAATTTAGTAAATAAGTATAGTGGTTCGAGTTGTCGTCGCGATGTTGATTTAAACATCTGTTTAAATCCAAGTAAAGAAGATTTGGAAATGTTTTCCAAATAGAATCGGAAACATAATCAAATATTGAAATAGGAGATATGAATATATATATATATATATATATGATTGATGATTGGGTGATAGAATTTCCATCTGGAAATAATATCGTTGTTTGCACACTTGTTTTCTTTGATGGTTAAATCACAGACTATCAAAGTTTTGACCATTTTAACGTTGTTAATATGGAGAGACCGGTTGGATTATTATCCAAAGAACCATTCTGTATTGGCATAAGCGTTGCGAATCATATATGCCAAAGGAAATTGAAGACCCGAGTTATGCAAGGGCTATCCTGTTTACAGAATAGTGCCTTCGGTTCATCCTGTTCCTGGATGACTTGTATGGACGGATGTATGACAGAGTATTTCCAGACGATTACGTATATTGATTTCTCCAACCGTACCAAGAGTGGAAGCGGAGAAGGAAACTGTTTTTAGCTAACACATAATGTATGGTTGAGGACATCAATCAGTGATTTGATGGATTTGACGATGTGGCATTCAAAGTGAATATGGTGTGATGATAAAGCGTAGCTTTTAGCCTCACATCCGGTAAATGACAGAAATCGGGCAGGCATCATGGCTAAGTCGGTCGCACTGAAGTAGGGAGTATAATCACTTGATCTAGAGTTTCATTTATTTCCAAAAATCTATTGTCGATACTGTCCCATTCGGGAAACGGTTGCTGATCCCAACCGTTGGTGATATACATTCGATACACTCAAGCGAAATGAGTGGTCGGTCATGTGTGGCCGGTTTGCAAGATGTTCTTGTTGAACCCAGTGTATTCCTCTCTAGAGGTACACTAGCGAAAGGTGGTTCCATACCTTGTCATAGTTGGAAATCTGTAACACCCCACACCCGCTAAGGTCACTCACTAAGGGAATGCCTTAACTTCGGTGGAGTATTTTAAGTGAATATAGAACAGAAAAATTACAACAAGACAGATATAAATAATACTTGAAATCTAAAACATCATTTCATTGCAGCAGAAGATAAACATGTTTGGTTACATATCAAAACCAACTAAAACAAGAGTCAAGTACTAAATATCCATCCTGATAAAACATAAGTACATAATCCCACTACATAACTAATAGCCATAATAGAAAAGATAAGCTGGGCTTTACATCACGGTCCAAGCTCGAAAAGATAGATAAAGCAATCTGATCAAAGCCCACTAGTGCTAGGCCCACTCTGAGAACCTGAGGGTTGGGAAAAAAGATAAAAACAACGGGGTCAGACATAAGTCTGAGTGAGCCCTATAACATTAACAATACAATCATTAAAGTAAATAGGGTATGATATAAACTTGGTACGGTGATGACTGGGGATAAATGACTACACTAAGCAGCCAACTAGACATAGGATGAACTAAGATAACGGTAAAGACGCATCTACCCACCCAAGGGTAATCACTACACTGCACCACACCAGTTGTTCCTATTTAAAGGTTGATCCCACCCAAGGACTTAGAAAATATAACTAGTAGTTTCTTGTACCCCTAGCTGACCACATAGGTGCCGTCTGCCCCTATCTCCACTAGGTGTACCAACTACTCCCCAAGCTATCAGCTCCCTAACGTAGATACCCGTGCTGGCCCCGCAGTGGGGTGTATCACTCCCCAAAGTGGCAACCCGATACAACCTACGGTGCACGACTTATACCTACACGATGCAACATCGTCTTACCTACTAGCCCGGGTCCACACACGCATATGAAACCCGTTGGACTTGCGTTGCCACCGCTAACCCGTTTTGGCCTCTTATAGTCAAGCCCAGTACGCGTGTCCCGTCCTCGACATGGGTCGAGCCCAATAAGATACATATGGGTTACTGGTTGAAATGGGCCCCCACAAGCTACCCACCTAAGCTTGTCCCTTTTTCTAGTGCATCCCACTTAACCCTTTAATCATGTTTAATTGCATGTTTCCACTGGGTTAAGTATTCTAATCGTATTTTCTATTGCCACCCAAGGCAACCCACTAGATTTCCACATGCCACCCAAGGCACTTACTTGATTTCCACATGCCACCCAAGGCACCCACTTAACCCCTCATGCCCCACTACATGCTTATCTGGTTAAGTGTTTCTTAATTGATTAAGAACGTAACCTTTGTAAAGACCTCTCACATTAGACTGTCTTTTATGGCAGCTGGATTTGCCGGTCGGTTCCGGGCAGCCTTACACCATAACAGAGTCTAACCTCGTGTCTTTACACTTGTCACGTATTTAGTTTATGCCTAAGACTTCTCACATTGGGCCAATCATTTGTAGCTGCTAGATTTGCCGTTCGGTTCCGGGCAGTCTTATGCTACAAAAGGGTCCAACCTCGTGTCTTAGTCGATTAATTACACCTAATTAATCACCCCCATAATTTGTATTAATTATCCCTAATTAATTACAAATTTAACGATGTACATAATTGACTCAATTATGTCCATCCACTTTATGGTATGCATAATCATACTAACTTCACACCATTTTATTAACATGAATATTAACCCCATCGTTCCCCACGTAATACGCTAACATGACATACTTAAAAGGGAAGATTCACCACAAATACAATGGGTTCAACTTAGAATAACATTAGCATCAACATGGGTTTTAAAGTTGTCAACTTGCATATATGACAATAGCATCAAACCCAACTAGCATAAATAATCAACCCAACTTGCATGAATCACATATGTCATAAAGAGGGTAACTTGCATAAGTTACTTATGTCATACAAAGGGGTAAACTTGCATATATATGTGTGACATATAAAGGGGTTAACTTGCATATGTATGCATCTCATACAAAGGTGTAAACTTGCACATGTTACTTGCATATAATCAAACACCAAACTTGCATAACATGTCATATTTGAACTTGCATATAATCAAACACAAAACTTGCATAACATGTCATATATGAACTTGCATATAATCAAAAACCAAACTTGCATAACATGGTGTCATAATGGATCAATGTTTATCATAGTGATTTGCATAACTAGCATCATGAGCACATAGCATAAAACTTGCATAACTAGCATCATGAACATATAGCATAAAACTTGCACAACTAGCATCATGAACTCATAGCATATGACTTGCACAACTTGCGTAACATCATGAACACATAGCATATGACTTGCATAACTTGCATAACCTCATGAACACATAGCATATGACTTGCATAACTTGCATAACATCATGAACACATAGCATATGATAACATAACTTGCATTGATCCACATACATAACCATAACCTCATTATATCCTATCATAATTAGTTTAGCAATTGCTTGCTAAAGGCATAGAAACTCACAACTTGTTGATTAGCACTCCTATGAAGAAGATTAAGTTGCTAGAGTTGATTAGAAGTTGATTTGAGAAGCTATCTTCCTCTACAATTTGATGGAGGCTCCTTCAAGTTGCATTTTGACGGCATAACGACGTTGTCTATTTTTAGTATGGATTAGGGTAGTATTAGGGTGTATTTATAGATTTAGGATGTAGTTTAGGCCCTTAGATTAACCCAAGATTAGGTTAGAGCCGTCAGATTTCGTCACAAGCCCCAAAACACAGCCCAAACCCCTTCAGATTGCACCCAGGCCAAACTGGCCGACAGGGTGGGTCGACCCCTGGGTCGACACATGGGTCGACCCCTTGAGGGGAGGTCGACACCCATGTCGACCCAAGTGTCGACACCCTCTGTCTGGCGGGTATTTTCCCGCCTCTTCTGAAATATGAAATTTGAATATTGTAAATCTGTTTTGAATTTTCTGAAACTTCGGATGGCCATAACTTCTTCATACGAAGCCCAAATCACGCAAACTCGGACTCTATCTCAACCAGAATTCCGAGACGAACACAATGGCGCAACCCGTTTCCCTTAATTCTCACATCTGAGATTAATTATTCTTTAATTACTAAACATTAATATTAAGTGAAATTCGGGGTGTTACAAAATCCATTACCCAATACGTGCTTGCGGTTTTGTATATATATATATATATGTAGAACATGAGATGGAAGGGTTTCTACTAGATGACTGTTATATTGTGTTGATAGACATTATTATAATATCAAAAGGTTTTTGATATAAAGATATTTTGGATTCTCATAAAGGAAAACCCGTTCCGTTATACGGCGTGGTCTTATGAGATATCGTTTACTTGTTGGAATTGTTTTAAACTGTTTACTCATACCAGTCCCATGGCTGACCCGGAGTTTATTTTGTTTTGTTTTCCCTAAACTCTTGGGTGCCTAAATTTGTACGGGCAGTCAAGTAGTCGGGATTTACAGATATACCTGAAGAGCTGGAGAGGAGGCTTCAAGATCATATAGCTATAGTTTATTTCCGCTGTGTTGTAAGTGTTGTACTTTGATAATGATGTATATTCAAGTACAGATATATATTTCAGGTTATGTTATATATATTATATGTTATTCGTTCCGTTGTGAGGTTCGTGTTACTCTGATGTTGTGTTCTTCTTCTTCTTCCATTCTAAGTTTCTATCTTATCTATTCTCACCCTCTTATTTCTTTCATTAATCATTCGGTATTTTTCGATGTTTGGTTAGTCATCATTGAGTTTATGGCGACAACCAAAGTCGACAAAATCCCGGGTCATTACAGTTGGTATCAGAGCTTAAGTTAGGTGAATTACCTTGGCTCTGTGGCATGACTTAGTAGAGATGGGGTTAGTAATACCCTAGATTGAGTTGAGTATATATATACGAGTGAACGTATTTATTATTGATACAAAAATTTGTTTTATATTATGGAGATTTATTGGTTGAGTCGTTTATGAGTTCTGGTCAATTAGTTTGATCCACTGTATCGGTAGGAGTTCATAAACAATCAAATACGATGGGTCGTCACGATATGTTCTGAAAAAAGGGTAAATTAAAATAAGTTTACCCAAGGTATATCTTGATATAGAGAGGATATATATATATATATATATCAAAATTATAGTATAATGGATATATTGGTTGTTATTATAATCGAGTAAGATTATAAATTAAATGGTTATGTAAATAACCAATCGGAATTCATATAAGTGAAATACGTGAAATTAGATAAGTTAAATCTGAAATTTAAACCAGAAATTGAATTAAAATTCTGGAAAATTGGATAAGTGTTTGTAAATGGATTTGGATTAAGAGTAAGGAAAATTTAAGATCCTGGGAGATTTTAAATTGTTTTACAAGCAGTGTGAATTATATTTTGAAATGAATTTCAAAAGTGGAAATGTTTAGAAATGGTTTTATAGTATTGAACTCACTTCGATCGCTGGAAAATATATTCTGATGATGACAGTTGCATCATCAGTATTCATTTTCGAGTTGTAAGTAACGAATTACTACCAGAGATACTGTTTTGAATTTGTTTTGGGAAAGACAAGTTGTGTTGAATTTCAAAATGGGATTTATAAAAATGGAATTTGAATATATAGAATTTGAATAAAGGGAATTGAAATATAATTTGAATATAGAAATTCCAAGGGAATTTGAATATATGAAATTCAATGGAATTGAATAGAAATTGAATATAGAAATTCAAAGGGAGTTTGAATATATGAAATTCAATGGAATTGAAATAGAATTTGAATATAGAATTCAAATGGAATTTAAAATATAAAATTTGAATATATAGAATTTGAATAAAATTTGATAATAGATTTGAATAATAGAAGTGATATAAAATTTGAATAGAATTAACTAAGTTGAAGAGGAATTAGTTAATCGAGTTTTGAATTTGAAGTTGAACTTTGAAAGGTGAATTGGATTTGTAAATGGATATTCGAAATCGAATATAGAAATTGAATTTGAAATTTGAATTCAAATTAGTTAATAAGAAATTAAAATATATTTGAACATGTCATGTTCAAATATAAAAGTGAAATAGACTAAAGAGTTAATTAACAAATTAATTAACGAATTGAGTTAATACGATCAGGTATAGTTAAAATAGATTGGACAGGTAAATATACATGAGATAGGTATGGATAAGGCATGAAGGTATATATTAGAATGCCCGACAAAAGGTATGTATTTAATTCATATGTGAGATTTTATGTGCCGTATCGACTAGCCGCTTGGCTTTTTCTTTTTCTTTTGGATTGGTGAGGGCCATGGAAGGCTGTTTGAAATATCCCGATGCTCTTGATACAAAGGAAGTTATGGCGAATTTTTCCGGGAATTTAAGGAGTTAGAATATTTTTTAGATAATTTGATAGTTAGAAATCAACGTATCGATGTATATATAGAAGTCGATAAGGAAACGAACTTAGAAATAGAATAGAAAAATCAAAAAGGAAGACTAAGAATAAAATCTAGTAAGAATAGAAGGAGGAAGAGTATACGTGTTTAAAAGTGAATAAGTAGTTGTATGTATGTATTGATTATTCGAGTAAGTAGTCATATCTGTTTTGACGTTATAAATGTTATCCAGTCAAGGTCTGAGAGGTAGTTATACCACAACTTGATTGATTTCATTATTAACAAATAAATAGTAAGATTTCAGGCTCGAAGATCAATGTTGAATAAGAGTTAGTTGAATATAGTATTTGGGTTGTCGTAATGATGTTTTACACAACATCCGTTTTAACCCAAATAAGTGTAAGCTTGGAAATATAATAAAGAATATTTCCTAAGTATAAAAATAAACGAGATCGGAAAAGAGATAAGTAATTGGAATATTTTCCAATTATAAATATCATATATTTTCTAAAGTTTAGAAAATAAAGGAAGGCGATATTCGGAAATGTTTTCCAAATAACTTAAAAGGCCAATATGGTTATTGAAAATATTTGGTTAACAAATGTTGATAAAGAAAATAGAGAAGTGATTTAACTAATGGAATATTAATTAAGGGCTCAGTGACATGTTCAAAAGGAAAATTTTGATTTTTGAAAAGAGTAAACTGTTTAAAAACTCCCAGGGAAAGACTATTTGAATTAAAAACAAATTTAACAGAAATTTGTGAAAGCAAATTTGAATTAAAGTAAAGCCAGTAAAGTGGTAACTGAGGTTGAATTAGAATGATATCAAGACAAATTGGATTGTGAGATTCAAATTTGAAGTGTAACGGGATAATCAAGTTAAGCGTTGGGAATCGAGAAGAAACTCGAGTTGAAATGATATTTGGCTCAGATATACGCGAATGGTTGTGTTGTGGATAAAAGCAGATTGGAATTTGATTGGGATGACCCTTGTATCTGCTGAATTGATAACAGGTGGAAAGGATATAATGATATGCCGACAAAAGGTACAAGTTTATATTTCTATTGGATATAAGATTTATGAGCCGAATTGGCAAGCCGCTTGGCTGTTTGATTTTCTTTTAGGATGGAGATGGCCCAGAGAGGCGAGCGGTGATTTGACGTATTGACCAGTACAAAGGAGGTGCTGGCGAAATTTTTCGAAAAGTTAAGGAGTTGAAAATTTTCAGGATTTTTGAAAATTTTCGATAATAAGGATGAATAAATAATTTAACTGAAATTAAATTGGTTCAGTTGAAACTGAATTTAAGAAGTGAACAAATATGTTCTAACCAGTCGATAGGGTCGTCCTCTACCTTAGCAATTTCGAGGACGAAATTATTTTAAGTGGGGAAGAATGTAATGACCCGCATCGTTAATGGTATAATAATTAATTTATTTAATTATTTAAAAGGTGATTAAAAGGATTTAATGGTCGTGGAATTAAATAGTGGTGAATATTTAATTAAAATAATAAATTAAATAATATATTTAATTCTGAAATAATCAGAATTGGCTGAAATGGCGATATGGTGTGAACTGGAGCATCTATGATATTTAATTCAGCTTGGAATTTGAATTTGAATAACGAATATATTAAATAAACGACAGTTTGAACGTATAATTATATTATAATTAAAATCGAGCTTGAAATGGCAATGTAGTTCGTTAATTGGTGATTCGAACTTCAACTGAATGTACATGGTTCGTTTTAAATCGGATTTCTATGAAATAAGAAACGTTAGGAGCGGGTGAAGTATATCTTTCTAGTGGAAGAGAAAAATTGGGATTTCGTCGTGTAGATTTTGGTTTACGTCCTAATCAAATTTTAGAAAAGTCGCTGTGGAATTCCTTTATAATTATAAAGGAATTATTTATATTTTAAAAAGGAATTTCAATATAAATCGAATATCAGGTTGACCCAGATTTGAAATATCGAGTTATAAATCCCAGTGGAGCTGTATGATATTCTGTTGAGAATATATACGATAATATAAATTTATTTATATTTAATTTAGTTATATTTAAATATATTTATATATTTAAATGGGTCATTCAGAGCTTTTAAAAATAGTCGGTTTTGCAAACGAAGTCGGAATTCGACGAAACTAATTTTGTTGGATCCGCAATGTCAAATAGTTGTTAGATTTCCAGTTTCGTGATTTTTAGAGTCACTGTGTGGTCGTACGGATTTTTAGAGTGAGAAACAGTCATTATTTCGACGATTAAAAATACGTTGTGTGAACATACGAAGTCGGAATTCGACGAAACCAGTTTCGTTGGGACCGTAATGTCGAACTTTAGCTGCATGTCCAGTTTCGTGTTTTTTGGGTGTCGTATGTGATCGTACGGATTTTTAGAAGCCAAAACGAATATAAAATATTGAAAGAAAAATATCTAAAATATCCTAACAAAATATCTAGATATTTTGATACCCTATAAATACAACACTTACCTCTCTAAACCTAATGGATTTTCATTTCTAAGTCAACAAAGAAAACCCGCCGTTGTTTTCCACTTCTACAGCAAAATTCTTGCCTTTGAAAATCCATGGAAATTCAAAATAAAATTCTAAAATCATAATACACGTATAATCGAAATCCATAAAGAGTGCTCTTCAGTATCATACCAGTTTCGACGCATTCAAAAGAAGTAAATGTCGCTCAAAAATTCTCAGCGTAGGTTCCAGTTTTTTAGGGTTCATCAATTTGGGTAAATCCAAGCATCGATTCGATTTTAGCTACTGTATTCGGGTTTCTGAGAAGATAAGGAGCTCGTGAGGGTTGTTTTGTGAGAAACCGTGACTTTTACTGTCGATCGAATCACTGTGACGGCGGAACAAACTGTTCATCGTGACCGAGAAAATGGGATGCGAGTTCAACAAAGATGATGTGGGGAGATGCGGTTTTGGACGTCGAGTGGGTAGGAGGTCATAACATTGAAAACCGTAGAGTGTAGTGGCAGAACTGATCGAAGAAAGGAGGATAAGGAGGAGAAGTTTAGTGGGTTTGCTGAACGGAGGAAGAAGGGTTGAGTGGTGGGCTTTAAAATGGGAATGGGCTGATAATTCAAAGGGGGTGAGGCCCATCAGAATTTAATTCCTAAGTTTTTATTTAATTTAAAAGTGTTCAAACTTCGTAATAGTATAACTTGATCATACTATATCAGATTGACGAACCGTAAACTGCATTGGGACCGTATGGACGGGTACTCCACAATGAATCTGACTGGAAGTTCATTGGAGCTCGTATGAATTTATGACGAAATAAATTGTTTGATTCAAATCAAACAACAGTTTATCGTTCTTTAACGATGAACTGTCAAAGTGAGTAAATCTCACTAACTCTGAACAGTTTATAATTTCATGTTGTATTTTTAGAACAGTTAAATATTGGCTGATTGACTGTGGGTTGACTGTTTGATTGAACTGCTAGTCAGTTAGTTGAATTTCAATATTGATCCTGTTTAACAGAATATATCATATGGAACTGAAAGTGATGTTATCTATATTGTTGGCTAGCTTTTTGACCAAGCCACCAAGGTTCACACACAAGAAGAAAGTATGAAACTACGTTCCTTAAGTCCATGAAGGATCGGATCGCACCAGAGGGTCGCCCCTCTCGGATTGCCCCCCATCAGATCGCCCCCATAGCATCAGCGATCCGACTACCTCTACACGACTCGATCTGCACTTACACTACTACCCTGCACAGACCGATCCGATTTCCTGACGCACCGCGAAGCCTCTGACCTGTTCAAGCACGAGCTAGTCTTCGGCGATCCGAGATGCACGGATCCAGCGACACGTGTCCCCAACTGTCACTTTGACCAATTCCTCCTCCTTGCTCGATCCGATATTTAAGGGGATCGCGACACCTGTCCACAACGGCTAATTTGACTAATTCTTCATCAAGCTACGATCCGATCCGATATTCTCGGGATCTATGCCACGTGTGACTGCGATCTGGCTGACAAAATCAACTATAAATAGCCCAGAGCTTGGCATTTTTCAGGATCCTTTGGCAGTATTAAGCACTGATTCCACCATTACTATCATACCACTACTTTATATCAGTTTTATTACGAGATTACTGAGAGAAATCACAATTGTAAGAGTGAGTTTGAGAGAAATCATTGATTGTACTAGCATTCAAAGTATAATCGATAACGTATAAAGTGGACGTAGGCTCGTTAACGCCGAACCACTATAAATTCTGTGTGTTTTCTGCTTTTTCTTCATTCTCCAGTTATAATTCTTTACGAATCAGAACAATTTGGGTGTTGGTCCAAATTTTGATCTAACATTTTGGTGCTTTCACTGAGAATTGAATTCTCAGCCTACCGGATTGCTATTCTACTATTTGGATTTGAAAGTCCGAAGAAAACAGTCACAAAACTTCACTGTTCAGATTTTTTGAAGATTCCAGCGACATCTGATATCATGGCTGGAAAGAAGTCTAAGGAAGTACGAGCTTCGCAAGCGAATGAAGTCGCGAATGAAGTGATTAGCGAAAGTGCACCCGAGCAGGTCGTCGAGGGGGTCACGGATCGCGAGGACAGGGGGCGACCCGAACCAATCAAGGTGCCACGATCCGACTTGAGGGTGGCGCTGCGAACCACGAAGATGGAGGGGTTGTTACTCGATCCCGTGATAACGCCCCGAATCCTCCGCATACCATGACCACGAACCGATCCTAGGGGGGAACTACGAGCCACCAACCTCGATCCACAGCGATCCAAATTGATGACCAGACTACAACTCGACCTGGAAAGGAACCTATGGCTCGCTCCTACCGTCCTGGCCCCTCCGCTCGACCTGGCTCAAGCTCTTTGCGCATAAGAGAAAATGATGATGATCAATGTGACCCTTCTGCTCCCGTTACTGAGGGGGATCTTTCTCGCTTTTCTGAAATGTGGGAGAGGCTGTTTGATGAATTGGCTGCTCAAAGGCAGGAGAGCTCCGTTCTACGACAGAACTTGACTGCTATGGATATAAGGCTTAATGATCTCGCAAGGCAAAGGACGCCCCCAGTTCGTCCGCTCACCCTAGAGAACTCTTCTTCGTCAGAGGAATCACCAAGACCTCTGCGGCGACCATATGAGAGGCCTGAAAACATAGAGCAGCTTCGATTTGGAACCTTGCCATCATGGGAAGAAGAGACACTGGGTGCAGGGCCCTCAAACCGCAATGTGAATGATCGCGTCGCAACCCCCAGAGCTCGAGGTGTGGACAGCCCTGTTCAAAATAGACTACCTCAGCCCCGTCGCCGTACAAATGCTCATGGTAACAGGGGGCAGCGAAGCCCAATCCGAGCCCCGGATATCGTGGCCGCTCCTGGAAGGGAGATTAGAGAACCCCACCGAGCAAGAAGCGCTGACCCCGAGCCTCCGCTGACCAGTGCAAATGTTGCAGCTATGATCCATCAAATTCTGGCAAATAGCCGTGGACAACGGAATGAAGATTGGGGAATTGACCACAGTCACACCCCTTTCACTGATGACATTTTAGATGCGACGTTCCCGAGGCGCTTCAACATGCCGCAAATGAACTGTTACGCGGGCAGATCTGATCCCGTCCAACATCTAATGAGATATTCTTGGTCAATTACCGCTGCCGCAGCTTCTGACGCTGTCAAGTGCAAAGCATTTCCCATATTCCTGGAGGATGTAGCATTATTGTGATTTACTCGCTTACCAGCAAGATCAATTTCCAGCTTCAGGGAGTTGAGTGAAAGGTTCGTGGAACAGTTCCGTATCTATGCACAAAAGACGAAGAGTGTGATCGACTTGTTCCTTGTCAAGCAACGACCAGGCGAGAGTTTGAGGGTGTATCTAGACCGTTTTAACTTAGCCGCTACTGAAGTCAAAGATCCTCATGAGCCTATTGTTATGGCAGCCCTAATTGATGGGGTAGATAAAGACACCAAATTTGGGAGATACCTGGACGGCAAGCCACCTCATACTAGAGAATTTTTCTACGAAAAAGCTAACGTGCACTTACGCCGGGAGGAAGTATATGCTAACCGAAAGGCAAAAACGGCCGATAAAGAGGAAATCCAGAGATATGTCGCCATAAAGCAGACAGGAGACAGCTCGGGGAAGGTCGAGGTTAATGTCGGAAATCGGAACTAGGGTGGTCGTCAGTCAGGAAACAATGGTAATAACAGTAATGGCAACAACCGGAAGAGGAATCGAGGGAACGACTCCCAGAGAAGGACTCCTCCCAGGTCTTTTGAGAGTTATACGCCAATAAACGATACTTTGGAGAATATCTTCATGGATTCGTACAACGTCCTCCAAAATAAAAGGCCTCCTCCCAGAGAGTCGACGGAGAAAGAACGTGAAACAGGGAAGTTTTGTCTCTTCCATCAGATTCATGGCCATTCGACAAATGAATGCCATCACCTAAGAGATGTGGTCGAGAGGCATCTCCGAGAAGGAAAATTGGATGAATACAGAGTGACACCCAGAGACAGGGGGCAAGTCGTACAGGCCCCAAATCAGAACCAGAATCAATCTGCTGTCAGGCCAACTGCCCAGCAAAAGGGAAAGGACCTTGTTATCAATACCATAATCGGAGGGCTTTATCTCGCCGGGCACGGTTCCAAGGCATTGGATCAATATGTCAATGCAGCCAAGCAGCACCTCAGGGTAGGGGAGTGTAGCAACCCTGAGGACAACGTACCGGTAAAGCAACAAAAGATGATGTCCGACGATGTCTTTTTCCGCGAACGAGAAAGCATTGGAGTCCATGCTCTGACCGAAGATCCATTTGTAATCACAGTACCTATTGGCCCGGCCACTGTTCATAAAGTCTTGGTGGATAACGGGAGTTCCGTTAACATTCTTTTCAAAAAGACATTCGACCAGATGAATCTCGAGATAAAAGACTTGAAACCTTGGTGGATAACGGAGCATCCACCGCTCCAATGGGATTAGAGCTACCAGTTACGCTTGGGGAAGGAGAACGCCAGAGAGTGAGAACTCTTCCCTTCGTGGTTTTGGATATTGAATCACCCTATAATGCCTTCTTGAGCCGACCGGCCCTCACAAAGTTTACAGCCTGTATAGCCCCCTGGTGTTTATTATTGAAATTTCCTACGGAAGCTGGTGTTGGTATTGTCAGAGGAGATTAGGTTGCCGCACGAGCATATTATATTGCAGAGCTAAAGCTACTCCGCAACGGAGGAGACATAGAAACCAAGGGCGGTTCTCCCCTCGCAAGGGCGGAAACCTTATAGCAATTAAAGAGGATAACCGTAGGAGAGTCGCCCAGAGAGTTGCCCGAGGATATAGATACCAGAGAGGACAAAGAACCTGGGGGCAGAATGGCGACTCCCAACGAGACAACTGTGGATGCACCGATCGATGATAGTGACCCAGAGAAGGTCCTTAAGATTGGATCCCAGTTAAATCCGAATTTATCTAAAGAACTGACGGATTTCTTGAAAGATAATTTGGATGTATTTGCTTGGACCCACGCAGACATGTGCGGGATATCTCCATCAATCATGAGCCATTCATTAAGCATTAACCCTAAGCATCCTCCGGTAAAACAAAAAAGGCGAATGCTGGGCCAAGAGAGGTCCGCTGCCTTGAAAGAAGAAGTTGGAAAGCTAAAGAGTAATGGATTTAATAGAGACTCAATCTATCCAGACTGGATTTCAAATCCAGTCCTGGTAAAGAAGGCCAACGGGAAGTGGTGAACGTGTATCGATTTCTCGGATTTGAATAAAGCCTGCCCAAAAGACAGTTTTCCGTTACCCCGGATCGATCAGTTGGTGGACTCAACGGCGGGCCATGAACTTCTCTCCTTTATGGATGCTTATTCAGGATATAACCATATTCCAATGCACGTTCCAGATCAAGAACACACTAGCTTCATTACGGATCTGGGATTATACTGCTATGTGGTAATGCCCTTTGGCTTGAAGAACGCAGGCGCTACATATCAACAGTTAGTGAACAGAATGTTCTATAACCAGATTGGGAAAACAATGGAAGTATACGTCGACGACATGTTGGTTAAGTCCAGGCAATCCTCCAATCACACTACGGACTTGGCAGAGATGTTTGACATTCTTCGAAAGTACGAGATGAAACTCAACCCAACAAAATGTTCATTCGGGGTCGCCTCCGGAAAATTCTTGGGATTCATCGTCAGTTCTCGTGGGATTGAGATTAATCCAGACCAGATCGCAGCAATCAGAGACATTCAGGAACCTAGAAAGATTAAAGATGTGCAAAGCCTTGCAGGGAAAGTAGCCGCACTAAGCAGATTCATCTCCAGGGCTACGGACAAATGCATCCCATTCTTCGAATTGATAAAGCGAGGAAAACGTCACTTCAGATGGACGCCCGACTGTATAGAAGCGTTTCAGAACTTGCTGAGACACCTGGAGAAACCTCCGATATTATCTAAGCCGGTGGATCACGAGGACTTATTCGTGTACTTGGCAGTGTCGTCCCACGCGATCAGCTCAGCATTGGTGAGCTGTGTATTACGTGAGCAAAAAATTGACGGCAGCAGAGCGTAATTATCCAAGGATAGAAAAGTTGGCATACAGTTTGCTGATTGCCTCTAGAAAGCTTCGACATTATTTTCAGGCTCATCCCATTACCGTATACACTGATCATCCACTCAAGCAAGTTCTACAGAGACCAGAAGCGTCTGGAAGACTACTCAAGTGGAACATTGAGTTGAGTCAATTTGATCTGAACTTTCAACCTCGACGGTCAATACGGAGGCAAGCGATAGCCGACTTCATAGCAGAGCTTACTGTCCCAGAGGAAGATATAACGAACGAAGAAGTTAACCCCTCAATGTTACTTCTTGACCCCAGTGCCTGTAGATTGTATACTGATGGCACTAGGAATGACAAGAGATCCGGCGCTGAAGTAGTGCTTGAAACTCCCGAGAAACGGTTGTTATCCTATGCTATCCGGATGGTGTTTCACGCCACTAACAACGACTCCGAATATGAAGCCCTGATAGCCGGGCTAAGGATCGCAAAGGAGTTGGAAATCACAAAGTTGGACATCTTTTGCGACTCCAAGTTAGTTGTAAACCAGGTCACTGGAAAATTCCAAGCCAAAAGCCCAAGATTGATTTTATACTTGGAGAAAGTGAAGGAGTTGCTGAACGGCTTCGATCACTACAGCATATCTCATATTCCGTGGTCAGAGAATCAACAGGCAGATAAGTTGGCAAAGATGACTAGTTCCGACGATCCTGAAGAGACCAGGCTAGCCCCAGTTGAAGTACTTCGGTCTCCTAGTATAGATCAGATGGAAGTTGATCCGGTACTAGAGACGGATCCAGAAAGGGATTCATGGAAGACCCTTCTAAAGAATTTCTTGATGAATGGAACGCTTCCGACCAAGAAAAGCGAGAGGCATAAAGTAATTCGTAAAGCTGCCCGATACGTTCTGCAAGGCGGAGTTCTTTACAGACAGGGATTTTCGATGCCCCTTCTCCGGTGTATAGCTCATGACGACATCAAGCGTGTGCTGTAGGAGGTACATGAAGGTGAATGTGGCGATCACACTGGAGGGCAAACATTAGCGAAAAAGGTGTTGCGGCATGGTTATTTCTGGCCTACCATAATCAAAGATGCGGCGAAATACGCACGACGGTGTGATGCATGCCAGAGATTTTCAAAGATACCTAGGGCACCTCCTAGTCAGTTAAAAACGATGACGAGCCCATGGCCTTTCGCTATGTGGGGAATTGATATCATAGGAAGTCTCCTCATAGCTAAGGGCGGAGCGAAGTTCACTATTGTAGCTGTAGATTACTTCATTATGCGGGTCGAGGCTGAGCCACTGACTACAATCACAACCAAACGAGTGATCAATTTCGTCGTTAAAAACATCATCTGTCGATTTGGGATTCCAAAGATTGTTATAACTGACAACGGAACTCAGTTCGATAGCACTGAATTCAGAGACTTCTGCCAGAAATACGACATTGAGAAACGGTACACCTCTGTGGCGCACCCGCAATCGAACGGACAGGTCGAAGCGGCGAATAAAGTGATTAAGTCCATTCTGAAAAGAAGACTGAAGCGGGACAGAGCCTTGTGGGTTGATGAATTACCCTTAGCACTATGGGCCTACAGGACAACGTATAAATCGGCAACAGGCCATACCCCCTTCTCCCTTGCTTTTGGAACAGAAGCAGTCATCCCGGTTGAGATAAAAGTACCTTCTCACCGAGTGACTTATTACGATCCGATGACTAATAACGAATTGCTCCTTGAATCCCTGGATATGATCGAAGAAAAGAGGGACGAAGCAGACCTGCGTACCTTGAGATGCAAACAACAGGTTGCCCGATACTACAACAAAAAGGTTTGAGCCCGAATCTTTGAACCCGGAGACTTGGTTCTGAAGCGTGTCTTTCCAGCCCTAACTTATATGGGTGGGAAGTGGGAAGGACCGTACTCCATTCTGTGCAATCTTGATAAAGGAACCTTCAAGCTAGCAACCGTAGATGGAAAGGAAATCCCCAGAGTGTGGAATGCCCAACATTTACGGCCGTATCTAACGTAAAGATGTCAGATCTGTTCTTTTGCTTTATTAAGGACCATGTACAAGGCACGACTTGCCTAGAATAGTCCGATTTCTTAAGCAAAAAATTATAAAGTGGATGTAGGTCATGATTCGATCGAACCACTATAAAAATATTGTGTGTCGTTTACTTTTATTGCACTATTATTTATCTGCCTTTCAATTTTTATGGAAATTGCCGTGAACCATGCAATGAACACAGAAGCGTATAATTATAGGTGCCTTCCGTCAGAATGGAATGCAATCACCAGTCGAAACTCTGAGGGTGCGATAAAGTAAATCATATCATTGATAGCGCTCTAACTCTCCAAAGCCGAGAGAGAGCATAACGGACATGAAGGCGATGTCCGTAAATCAGTGCGGTGTACCATGATCAGAATTGCCTTGACGGAACTCTAACTTTGGCAACTGCCAGGAGAGTATAAAAGCGTCTCTGACTGAGCACTGAGAAAGAGCTCTTGCCCCGCTGAAGGATCGGGGAGCGATTGAACTGCTGAGCTCGAACTCTAACTCTCCAGAGCAGAGAGAGAGTATAAAAGCGTCTCCGACTGAGCGCTGAGAAAGAGCTCTTGCCCCGCTGAAGGATCGGGGAGCGATTGAACTGCTGAGCTCGAACTCTAACTCTCCAGAGCAGAGAGAGAGTATAAAAGCGTCTCCGATTGAGCGCTGAGAAAGAGCTCTTGCCCCGCTGAAGGATCGGGGAGCGATTGAACTGATGAGCTCGAACTCTAACTCTCCAGAGCAGAGAGAGAGTATAAAAGCGTCTCCGATTGAGCGCTGAGAAAGAGCTCCTACCCCGCTGGAGGATCGGGGAGCGATTGAACTGCTGAGCTTGAACTCTAACTCTCCAGAGCAGAGAGAGAGTATAAAAGCATCTCCGATTAAGCGCTGAGAAAGAGCTCCTACACCGTTGGAGGATCGGGGAGCGACTGAACTGTTGAATTCGAACTTTAACCTCGGCGACCGCCAGGATAGTATAAGAGAGTCTATGATTAAGCACTGAGAAAGGTGCCGGAAACTCAGCACCATAAGGACAATTTTCTTACTAAATTTTCTAAGTCCACCATATTCAGAAATAGGGGGCAACGTGCAAACAATGCTAATCAATCCTTAATAAGCCCTAGTTAGGCGCTACGTTAACGATTGATTGGGGGCATATACATATACACATGAACCTTGATGCAGCATGGAAAATTTTAAATTTTTCTTTCTGTTGCTTGACTGATTTGTAGTTATAATCAGATGATCTATGACTAAGCATGAAAAGTTTATTAAATGCAGGTACACGATGATGCAAAAGAGATAAACTTTCATTTATAAACTGCAAGCCTACAAAGTGAAAAACAACCTAAAACAAAAGTGAGGGCCAGTCTCACAATTACATTTCATGGCCAGTAGGAAGCCTAAAGACGAAATATAGACAAGCGACAATATCCTATTTACGCTTGGACTTCTTCTCCTGTTTCTGCTTCTCCAGCTTCGCCTTGTCAGTTTCGGATTGATCACCCTTCTTTCTTTTCCTTTTGTATATAAGAGGAACGTCCGACTCATAAGAAGACTCCTCCTCCTCCTTTCTCTTTCTTTTATCAGTAAAGGAAGCTGGGAAATCATCAGGGTTCGCAAAATGAAGCTGTTTGCTGACGTATTTGGGCTGGAGTTTCAGAACCATCCCAGTTTTGGGATTAAACTCCGAGATAGGAGCTACGTTCAAAGGCTCTTGTCCCACCTTCTTTAAAGCCAACTGCTTTTCCTGCCTAGCTTTTCTTTTAGCCAAAGTTTCGTCGTCATCGTCTTCGGCTTCTTTGGTACTAATGATATCCTCCTCATCATCTACATGGCACCCGTCCATATCTTTCAAGGCCTCGATGGTTTCATCATCCTTGGGAGCATCAGCACTGGGTGCCAGGACGCCCTTCTCCGCTGTTGTAACTTCAGCCTGCTTCGGTATATCAACACCGGCGCTAGGCGAGACGACAATCTTCTCCGCCTCTGTCCTCTTCTCGACATCCTTGTCGACGGGCTCGCAACCTGTATTATGGGGAACACATGTTATTAATTCGATTGGTTGCTCCACCAGACGACGACAACTCACAATTTCTTTGACAAATTGTGGGGAAAAAAGGGATATACCTTCCGCTGATCCTCCATCTAGGCTAGCTGCAGAAGCTCCGACAACCACAGGAGTCAGGCCTAAAGGAATTAATGGATCATCAGGATTGTATTCCTCAACTCCGGAGGCCTTGGGCTCTACAGCTGAGCTCGAACCTTCGTCAATCTTGTTTTTGCCCTTAGCCAGGGTCCTCTCCTTCTCCATTTCTTATTGAATTAGACGCCGGCCTTCTGCCAGATCCTCGGGCTCGTTATCCCTCAAAATGGTCCTCATCAGCTCATCTTTGTCAATCTCTTCAACTCCTAATCTCTGCTTCTCACCCTCGATGATGGCGTCCCATATGTTGGCTAAAGTGACGTGGTAGGCCGGGATCCACGAGATGTTACGGGTTTTGAGGACGTGGCCGAGGAAGTCAAAAATCATCTCTTCGAACCCTTCGATATCCTTTTCTCTCACGAGGAGCTTGTTGTCAGAAGCAGTAGCCATCTCAATGGCACTTTCAACATTCTTTTCGGCGAGAGCCGCGCGCCTCTCAGCATCCGCGACTTGATCATTTAAAATCACCTTCTCCGCTTTAGCCAAAGCTAGACTTTCTCTCAAACTTGCTTTTTCTTCCTCCCAAGCAGCTCTCTCAGCTTCAAAATGGCCCTGTGCCGTCTTCAACTCAATGTTGGCCATTTTAAGATCATCTACCTCCTTCTTTAAGGCCATTTTCTCTTGACTATTTGAGTCGAGTTCAGAATGAAAGCGTTTCTTAGCATTCTCTAATTCAGTCTTATAATTTTCAGCATCTCTCCACACTAAGGCAAGTTGGGATTGAGTGTCTTCCAAGTCCTTCTCCATTTTTGTCCTGGCCCTTTCATTGTTATCTATCTTCACTTTGGATCTATGTGCTTCCATCTCAAGCGTTCGGATGACCTCTGAAAGATTAACAGCATGTTTCTTCATCACTTCATACTGCCTGGTTACATGGCGAATGTGCCCGATGACTTCAGTATCCCAGTTCCAAGGGACTGGTTCCAAGGCTGGAACAAACATCATCCTTTCGAAGAAGATGTTAGGGAATTGTTCTCGCAACTTTTCCAGCTTAGCCTGAATCTCGGGACCATGGATGTAATCTCGTGACCCGGGGGCAACCAAATCTTGCTGGCTGGAAGGGACAATGTCACTTTTCTCCTTCTCAGAATCCTTGATTGGATCCTTGCTTTTATCCTTGGGCTCGTAGTGTCTTTTTGATGACCTGCTGTGAGAGGGTGCACTCTTCGGAGGGGTTAACTCTTTAGGAAGTTGTTTTCCCCCTGTAGGTGGCACCGAATAACTGGGAAGCTTGCCAGAGATTGATTTTGGTGGAGACCGGGATTGCGAAGAAGTAGGCTTGTGAGAAAGGCCGCGAGAATGCTCAGGATTTTGGATGAAGACTGGGTGTGCCTTCACGTAGAGAGCGATAAGAATAAGACCGCCTGCGAGACATCTTTCCTACAAAAGAAAAAAGAGCATATTAAAACCTTGAATACTGTTGATATAAAGTGTGGGGTCAGGCTGTGCGTGTGATTCGTGCATCCCATATAATTCCCCCTAACAGACCAGGGCCCGAAGTCAGGCTCATCTGAGTAGTTTCTTGTCCTCCAACTGGAACAGTTGTTTCCTCAGAAGCAGGGAAGAATGGCTCCCCTTCAAAGTCCCCCTTTGTGTAAACATCATCAGGCAAAGGAATTTTGCTCAGCTCTTTAAATAGCTATTCTTCTGTTAAATTATCGGGAGCAACATGTTCGATCGGAAGAGAAGCCCTTGAGGGGAAACCCCCAGGAGAAACTGGGATTTCCTTAGACTTATCACCATGGGCCTCATCTCCTCTATATATGTTTAGGTCCTCGTCATCCTGGATGATTATCGGGGAAGGACTCTTACAGAATTTAATTGTTTCTGCTGCCCGTGATGTTCCTTCTCCCTCCATTGGGGGCACGTATGTGTAGGGTTTACCGCCTGCACCAAGTCCAAATCTTATATCCAGAAGGCGATGCTTGTGAAGGTTCTCGTCAGTAATGCACTTCTTGATCTTTAGAAAATTGGATTTGCTTTGTGGAAGAAGAGACAGACGATTATTGTATACCGAGCCTTCCGTCTTGGGAAAGACGTGATCTGCTTAAAAAAAGGGACATGATTAATACTTAGATTTCTTAAATAAGTTATTCAGTCAAAAGTTTAAAGTTTACTTGATTTAAGCCATCTCCTTGAACACCCAGCCTGTCTCTTTATATAGAACCAATCGGCCTTGGGATCCCCGATGTTGCTGTATTTGTCAGACAGAACCTTCCTATTCGCTACCGATTCAAAGAAAGAGAAATTTGGGGTTGCCGAGGAGCGATGCTTGAAAAGATAAAAGAATTTTAAATCTTTAAATGTGAGCTCGGTATGTAGGATTTCCGCGTATGTGATATATAGAGTATATAGAGCCGCGTAGGCATTAGGATGAAGCTGCATCGGAGCAATACCCAATCATTTTAAGGTCTCAATAACGATTGGAGGAAACGGAGGAATAGCTCCTACCCAACACATGAGTCGGCTGACTATCATATACCCTTCCGGAGCTAAGTGAGGTCTATCTTCACTGCCGGGTGTCCTCACATCATCCCAGGGAATCCCATGTCTCAAGAAAATTCTCTTAAGCTTTATGTCGTCGAGTTTGGAAGCTAGAGAGTCTGTGAATTTCTCTATTTCTATGGCACCGGGGACTTCGTCGGGAGCTCGGCCATCCAACTCTGATTCTTCATCAAGCGAGGTACTTTCAGACGGATTCGATTCTGTTTCTGCCTCATATTCGGATCCAGAATGCGCACCCTCTGGATTAGATGGAAGAACCTCGGGGTTGAGATGCTCATACACCTCGGGATCCGTCTCTATGTCTGATCTTGAAGGGGAATGATTATCCGACATTACTGTTTAGGCGAGTAAACATGAGAAATAAGATTAAAACTACCCATCCCCCCTATGTGTGCAAGTGCCGGTGTGTGCTTGTGCGTGCATTAAAGAAAAGTACAAAGGTTAACAAAATCATCGAGACATTGGTCATTGTTCGATTGGTAGATTATGCATTTGTTCAGTCCAGAAAGTCCGACATCAAGGCTCTAAACCTAACTGTCCAGATTCTTGTGATAATAGTGTATTGCTTGAAGTTAAAAAATGTGTTTGGATCGTGGGTTGAGGACTCAATTCACAAGAGAGGTATGATCGGATCGTGATACACGTAGCGGATCGCACTCATCTAGATCGCATTTATTCGGATAGCGAGACGGACGGATCACACTCGTTCGGATCGCTCTCATTGGGATCGCACGTATCTCCGGATCGTGAAGCCACTGTGAGCTCATGGCATTGTCTCGTGGAAAACAACATCGATTCGCGAAACCCATTCGGATCGTGAGTGCCCACCGCGATCTGTTCCCGCCTATTCCCTTACTCAACTCCTACCACGATCCGCTCCTTAGCCATTACCACGATCCGACGTCTCGCCATTTTCTCCTCCTTCATATTCTCCCTCTTCCTTTCAATCCCACGACCCGAACCAACCTGTTCTCTTCTTCCTCCTCAGCTCCTTCTCTATTCTCTATCGACGAACGCAAGCAGTCAAGCCCATCAGCCATGGCACCACGCCAGCTCCCAAAACCTCAAACCCTACGAAGTTTCGCTGCCTCTCCCCTCAAATCAGAAAAAATCTGAGACAAACGAAAACGAAATCGCATAAGAGCTTTTTTTAGCATAATTACCTTTCTAAAAACTAGAAAAACAATGGGGTTTTCGGAGTTTTGAAAAACTAGGGTTTTTCCTCGATGGAGCTGGCGGCGCGATACAAAAGCGAGAAGAAGAGGAAAGTGAAGAGGGAGTGTGATTTATATAGGTCACGAGGCGACCGTTAAAATTCCAGCTTTTGTTTTATTCGAATGGTGAAAGGAGATGGGCTGTGAAGAGGGAGTGTGATTTATATAGGTCACAAGGCGACCTTTAACTTTCCAGCTTTTGTTTTATTCGAATGGTGAAAGGAGATGGGCTGTGGATCAAAGCCTCTGACCTATTCAAGCACGAGCTAGTCTTCGGCGATCCGAGATGCACGGATCCAACGACACCTGTCCCCAACTGTCACTTTGACCAATTCCTCCTCCTTGCTCGATCCGATATTTAAGGGGATCGCGACACCTGTCCACAACGGCTAATTTGACTAATTCTTCATCAAGCTGCGATTCGATCCGATATTCTCGGGATCTGTGCCACATGTGACCGCGATCCGCCTGACAAAATCAACTATAAATAGCCCAGAGCTTGGCATTTTTCAGGATCCTTTGGCAGTATTGAGCACCGATTCCACCATTACTGTCATACCACTACTTCATATCAGTTTTATTACGAGATTACTGAGAGAAATCACAATTGTAAGAGTGAGTTTGAGAGAAATCATTGATTGTACTAGCATTCAAAGTATAATCGATAACGTATAAAGTGGACATAGGCTCGTTAACGCCGAACCACTATAAATTCTGTGTGTTTTCTGTTTTTTCTTCATTCTCCAGTTATAATTCTTTACGAATCAGAACAATTTGGGTGTTAGGTCCAAATTTTGATCTAACATATATTGTTTAACATCTGTGATGCAGGGAAACAGGTTGGAGGAATCCAACTGGATTCCTCAACAGTTATTTTATTGTTTTCATATATTGTGATATAAGATGTGATTTATAATCTGTTGTCGATTATGTGTGTTTGGACAATATTGATCATCGTGATTTGATATGTTGAATACTAACATACCGAAACGTTGATAAGGAAGAATTTGTCAAAGTGATATTTGAAAATAAAATATTTATAAATGGAATATTTATAAATAAGAAATATTTATAAATTGGAATATTTATAAATAGGAGATATTTAGAAAAAGGGAAACGTTATAAAAAGGAAACTGTTATAAGAAGGAAATCATTTTAAAGTGGAGAACCGTTACTAAAAGTAAATCTTTAAAATGAATAAACGTTGTTAAAAGGGAAATCTTTATAAAGCGAATAAAGGAGTTAAATCGAATATGGTATTCGAAAGGAGTTAAATCGAATTAGTTATTCGAAGGGAGTTAAATCGAATATGGTATTCGAAAGTAGTAAATCGAATTAGTTATCCGAAAGGGGTTAGTCGAGTCGAGTAAATTGAATAGAGTTATCGAATATTAGTTTATTCAAATAGAGTTAAAGGAAAAGAGTTATCGATTTATGGTTTAATCGAAAAGAGTTATCGATTAATTTAATCGAAGTGAGTAATCGAATATAGTTTATTCGAAAGGAATTATCGAATTTGGTTATTCGAAGGAGTTATCGAATTTAGTTATTCGATGGAGTTAATCGATTAGAGTTAAAGCAAATGAGTTAATCGAATATAGTTTATTCGAATAGAAAATAAAAGGAGTTAATCGAATATAGTTTATTCGAGTAGAGTTAAAGGAGTTATTGAATATAGTTTATTCGAAAGGAGTTAAGTGAGACGAGTTAATCAATAGCGTTAGTCCAATAGAGTTAATCAAATAGCGTTAGTCCAATAGGGTAAATTGATAAGGGTTAATCGAATAGAGTAAATGGAATAAAGTTATCGAATATACCTTATTCGAAGGGAGGAGTTATCGAATAGAGATGTATTCGAACGAGAGTCACGTAAGGAAGTGTTAAAGGGTTAAAAGATGAACTTGCCCTATTTCGAGATTTGAAATGTTGTTCAGTTAAGGTCTGAGAGGTAGTTATACCCCAACTTGATTGACTTCGTTTTAATTTAGAAATGGGTAAGGTTCGAGAGTGAAAGTAGTTAGGTGAATTTAGTAAATAAGTATAGTGGTTCGAGTTGTCGTCGCGATGTTGATTTAAAGATCTGTTTAAATCCAAGTAAAGAAGATTTGGAAATGTTTTCCAAATAGAATCAGAAACATAATCAAATATTGAAATAGGAAATATGAATATATATATATATATATATATATATATATGATTGATGATTGGGTGATATAATTTCCATCTGGAAATAATATCGTTGTTTGCACACTTGTTTTCTTTGATGGTTAAATCACAAACTATCGAAGTTTTGACCATTTTAACGTTGTTAATATGGAGAGATCGGTTGGATTATTATCCAAAGAACCACTCTGTATTGGCATAAGCGTTGCGAATCATATATGCTAAAGGAAATTGAAGATGGAGTTATGCAAGGGCTATCCTGTTTACAGAATAGTGCCTTCGGTTCATCCTGTACCTGGATGACTTGTATGGACGGATGTCTGACAGAGTATTTCCAGACGATCACGTATATTGATTTCTCCAACCGTACCAAGAGTGGAAGCGGAGAAGGAAACTTCTTTTAGCTAACACATAATGTATGGTTGATGACGTCAATCAGTGATTTGATGGATTTGACGATGTGGCATTCAAAGTGAATCTGGTGTGATGATAAAGCGTAGCTTCTAGCCTCACATCCGGTAAATGACAGAAATCGGGTAGGCAGCATGGCTAAGTCGGTCGCACCGAAGTAGGGTGTATAATCACCTGATCTAGAGTTTCATTTATTTCCAAAATCTATTGTCGATACTGTCCCATTCGGGAAACGGTTGCTGATCCCAGCCGTTGGTGATATACATTCGATACACTCAAGCGAAATGAGTGGTCGGTCATGTGTGGCCGGGTTGCAAGATGTTCTTGTTGAACCCAGTGTATTCCTCTCTAGAGGTACACTAGCAAAAGGTGGTTCCATACCTTGTCATAGTTGGAAATCCATTACCCAATACGTGCTTGCGGTTTTGATTGTATATATATTTATGTAGAACGTGAGATGGAAGCGTTTCTGCTAGATGACTATTATATTGTGTTGATAGACATTATTATAATATCAAAAGGTTTTTGATATAAAGATATTTTGGATTCTCATAAGAGAAAACCCATTCCATTATACGGCGTGGTCTTATGAGATATCGTTTACTTGTTGGAATTGTTTTAAACTGTTTACTCATACCAGTCCCATGATTGACCCAGAGTTTATTATGTTTTGTTTTCCCTAAACTCTTGGGTGCCTAAATTTGTACGGGCAGTCAAGTAGTCGGGATTTACAGATATACCTGAAGAGCTGGAGCAGGAGGCTTCAGGATCATATAGCTATAGTTTATTTCCGCTGTGTTGTAAGTTTTGTACTTTGATAATGATGTATATTCAAGTACAGATATATACTTCGATTTATGTTATATATATTATATGTTATTCGTTCCGCTGTGAGGTTCGTGTTACTCTGATGTTGTGTTCTTCTTCTTCTTCTTCTTCTTCTATTCTAAGTTTCTATCTTATCTATTCTCACCCTCTAATTTCTTTCATTAATCATTCGGTATTTTCGATGTTTGGTTAGTCATAATTGAGTTTATGGCGATAACCAAAGTCGAAAAAATCCCGGGTCATTACAGGAATCTTCATGGAAATAGATCAATATGTAACCGATATCAATTTCCGTATCCGACTGATAATATAAATGGAATAACGATGAAGCCTTTTAAATTCCATATATATTAACAGTCTTCCTCCATAGAAGCTCACTTCTATTATTACCAAATCAAATTTCATTCAATTCCAATTTACTAAATTAAATTGGAAAACTTTACTATGGAAAATTTCCATTAAATCTTAATAAAAAGATTTATAAATTCCAAATCACATTTCACTATTAATTGGGTTAAAGAAAAAGTTACACCGTTCACGATAAAGCCAAAAATCCAATTTCAATTTAATTAATTAAGTGTTAATTAATTGGTAAACTCCTCTAAATCTTAATTAAAAGATTTATTCTTTTCTAAATTGGGTTTAAGAACAGTGTTAATAAAGACACCATTCACGACAAAACCAAAATCCAATTTGATATTAAACACTAGGCTCTGCATAGAAATTATATCGGCTTATATTCAATATCAAATTCTGCAACCAACAAATATCGTATTGGGAATAATGATATATATATATATATATCTTTCAAATTCCTCAACTGTATCCATCAAAGAATCCAATATCGAAATATTTCGAAGATTATTTCCATTCCAAATCCATTCCAGTTTATATATTGGAAAATTCTGGTTATTTTAAAACCATTTTCAAATCCAATTTATTTATTTCTAAAAATAATTTAATTATTATTCTAGTTAATAACTAGTTCATTTCGATAAAAATATCTCTATATCTTTTCAAAACTTGAATTTTCCATCCAAAATCTTTCCAAATCATTTATTATGATTTTATATAATTTTTCCATATTTTTAATAATTTTATTATCACTCGTACAGTCGGTTTCCAATAACGGCCAAACCAAACTGCATCCATAGCGACCTTTTCCAAAATTGATTTGGACATATCTTAAAATCCAACCGTTAGATTTCAAATCTCTTGTATTCATTGGAAATCTCTTTTCGATACGAACCCAACGGTTACGGTTTTAGGAGAATCTGACAGTTGGATCTCCCGTTACGTCCATTTGAAGTTAACGATCGAAATTCGCGAACAGTCGTTGCGCGGTGCGTTCTATTCAGGCCATTATATATATAATATTTGATTTTTTTTAAATGTATTTTATAAACCGTTTTAAATTTATTCTAAAAACGATTTCCACTTCCATTTCAATTTTAAAATCAAAATTGAATATTCCATTATAAATTCGTTATAAATTCATTTTAAAACGATTTACACTTCATTTCAATTTTCAAATCAAATTTGAATATTCCTTTATAAATTCGTTTTAATTTCATTTTCAAAATGATTTACACTTCATTTCAATTTTCAAATCAAATTTGAATATTTCATATCATTATAATATTAAAATGATAATATTTTCAAAATATCAGATTTTGAAATCACTTTTCGATATTTATTATAAAATGAATAAAATCGACAGAAAATCCCGTTCATGTTAAAAAATGGCGTTTAATTACTTAACATGGCTTCACATTTCAATATTCACTAAATATTATTTTAAAATATTTGTTAGTTCTGAACTGGAATCAGACTTAATCAATTACCATATAATTTCAGCCATATGGATTTCATACATCGCATGTATACAACCATAATGATCAATAATCATTAAAAATTCATACAACATCCAGAGTGCGTTTTATAACTGTATAAGCATTAAAATAAATAAATAACGCTTATACAGTCTGTCAACCCGTCGATTGACATACCACTAATTATTGGGATCAATGTATGTAAAATATCATCCCAATACCCATGTGGGGTTTTCAAACAACAAATGCTGATTATTATTTGTGCAGTTGGGCGATGTGTAAAATTATCGTCCCAATCAGTACCAGTAAAATGGGTGAACATAAACAAACCCTCCGATTTGTAAATGAATATTTATTTTATTTTCTGATAATTTTATATAGTTCATATAAATAATTTTTATATACATTTTATATAAATAATTTTACATATACAGCAATATCAAACAATAACAATCCCAGTCACAATCCAAACAAACAATCAACCATGATTTGTACAGAAAAATAGTGTTAGGAGCCATAAGCCCCATCTACAACCTATTATATAATAACGGTAAAATAATTTGAGTGAGAGAGAGAGTTCTCACCATCCGTTTCCACTCCGTAATTCTTTATTAGATGGTTTGGATTTAATTATGTCCTAAATTCGAACAAGATCCAAATTTGACCTAGTCAGTCTTATTGTGAAGCTCTCGTCCCCACGATCCCAACGGATCCTGTTTCAAGCGATTTGGAGTTCGTACGAGAAAGATATGCTATTATAAAGGTTAATAACATTTTAAAGAATAATTAATATAATAATTAACTAAATTAATACCTTCTCCCCCTTTAAACACTACAGACCCCGTCGAAACCCACTGTTTGAATTTTGGGATTGATTTTGCGCAAAAACCGAGATGTTTGGCGAGGAACGGACTGTGCCACGACTTTCACCTCCGCGAGAGCTTCCTACGACCACCCTTAACCCCGAACTCAGTGGTCTCTTTTGGACTGAAAATGCCTTGATAAGGCGGTGGTTCAAGTGAGGAAATCGAAAAAACCACGTCCCCATACTCGATCTCCACCGTTGGATGTACAGATCGTGCTGAGCTCGACAATCTTTGCTTAGAAATTTTCGCAAATAATAGTGGGAACTGGGAGATCGAATGGGAGGAAGTTTTGAAGCAGTTCTGCCTTCAATCGGTTTCAACAACGGTCGGTTTTGGAAAAAGTGAATTAGGGTTAAGAAAATTTCCTATTGGCCCATTTTATTTTAATATTATTTTATTTTCCAAAAATTCATGTTTACCGATTCGAACTCCAAATCAAATCCTACGACTGTCGCCCCTAGCTAATCACCCCCATTCCGGACACAATGGTATATGTTTCGTAAGCCTATTCGACTGTTTCAATCAGTTTTTATCAAAATTAAAATATAAATCAATATGTAATGAATTAAAACGTACATTTTAGTTTATTAGAGCCACATACTAACTTCAAAAATTCCAAAAAAATAAATCTAGCTATGTTTTGACGATATGGTTCTAACAAAACTAATTTCGTCGAATTTGGAGACCGTTTGAAAAATGGTCATTTTCTGGTCGATCCAATTCAAACTGAAACTATCAAAACACGTTTAAACTGAAACTGTCAAAAATCGTTATGAAATCTAGATTTTTCACATTCGTTAGAAAGGTAATTAAACAAATTCAAATATTTCTGGTTTTACTAAAATCCGATTTATTTTGAATTATGTACATTCATTTGAAATTTAAAATTGAATTTTCAAACTACCACGCCATTTCTATCTCCTTTTATAATTAAAATAAATTTATTCGTTCTAACTTCATTTAAAATAAATTTTTAGTCGTTATTATTTAAAATAAATCATTTTAAATCTTCAAAATCCATGAAAATTGCAAAAATAAAAATGTTAAATTGGTTTTGAAATTCTGGGTTGTTACATACTCTGTCAGACAATCGTCCATACATGTTCATTCTGGGGCTGAACGAAACCAGAGGCACAATTTCCATTAATCCATCTTAGGCAATTTCTACCTAGGATTAATAGAAAAAGCCTTTGCACTATGCTCCGTCTTCGATTTGTCTTTATATAATCTGATTCGCAATGCTACAATCAATACAGAGTGGTTCTTGGATAATAATCCAACCGGTCTCTCTATATTGACAACGATATTAGCCAATACTTTGATAGTTGTTATTTAACTGTCAAAACAAACATCATCCAAAGCATCAAACAATCACTGGGCCCCTTAATTAATATTTCATTTATTAAATCACTTCTCTATTTCCTTATCAATATTTGTTAACCCAATATTTTCAATAATCCGCTTGGCCTCTTACACTATTTGGAAAATATTTTCATATATCACCTTCTTTTATTTTCTATACTTAGAAAATATCTTCTATTTATAATTGGAAAACATTCCAATTACTTATCTCATTCCCGAACTCATTTATTTCTATACTTTGGAAATATTTATTTTTATATTTCTAAAATTTGACTTACTTGGGTTGAAACGAATGTTGTGTGAAACATAGTTACAACAACCAAAAATACTGCATTCAACTAAATCTTATTTAAACATTGATCTTTGAGACCGAATCTTTTTGTTTATAAGTTAATAATGAAATCAATCAAGTTGGGGTATAACTACCTCTTAGACCTTGACTGAATAACATTTAACTTCAAAACGAACAAGACTACTTATCTCGAATAATCAACATCATATAAAACCAATTATTCATTTCTTTAAATGTGTATACGTTTCTCTTTCTATTTTTACTAGGTTTGAATGTATAGACTCCTTTTGTTTATAATATTATATTTTAAGTTCATTTCCTTATCGAATTCCATATATATATATATATTAATATATTGATTTCTAGTTATATATTTTTTAAATATTCTAACTCGTTAAATTTTTGGAAGATTTCGCCAACGTCTCCTTTGTATGGCTTCATAGCTCAAACCCTAAGTTGCCCCTCTAAGCCCTTTTCATTCAAAAAAAAAAAAAAAATCAAAAAGCCAAGCGGCTTGCCCAGTAGGTTCATAAAATCTAATATGGAATTTAAACATGTACCTTTTTGTCAGGCACTCGAATTATAATCTTCAAACACTTCATTCCATACCTGTCTAATATATATATATATATATATATATGTATATATATATATATCATTCCCACTTTACTCCAACTCCGTTCAATTCTTCTTTTAACTTCATTAAATTCGCTAATTTATACTTTAATTACCCCATTTCACTTTTAATTGGAATCAACCGTGTTTAAACACATTATTATTGACTGATAAGCAAGTTGAATTCACCTTCCATATTCTATTCCAAATTTAATTAAAGTTTCCATATTCAATTCCCAATATTTAATTTACCAAACCAATTTAATTAACCAAAATTAAATTCGACCCAACACTATTAACTAATTATTTTTCTAATTAGTTAACTTTATACAATAATTTAAAATCTAATTTTTGTTTCAAAAATTAATTCATTACTCCACTTGAGTTCATATATATTTTATAACTCAAGTCTAGATTTTTCTAATGTAAATCTAAGTTTTATTTGCTTAAAAGCCTTATATTAATTTAAATAAACCGTTATGGTTTTTAAATGACTATGGTGCAGTTTTTCTAGAAAATTTGATTTTGATGTAATTAAAAATCTTTAAGATGAAATCCAAAATTTTCACTTCCATTAGAAGAGTATTAATCAGTCGATCCTGACAATTCTTGTTTCAAAGAATTCCGACTTAAATTGAGTTATATATACTCAATTGAAGTTCAAAATGTCAAAATATGAACTACCGCACTGCGGCGAGTTCGTTTTAATTAAATTTAAATACAAACGTTTAAACTTTGTCAAATAATATATTTCAATCTCATTCTTATATATTTTAATATAAGTTAATCCAGATTTTCAAATTCAACTTAATATTTCTGATTATTCCTAAACATCGATTTTTTCATAATTCAGTTATAAATTATACCGCAACATGATTTTTAAATATTAATTTTCAACCCCATTAGAAATAAATTATTTAAAAAAATTCGATGAAATAGAATTCCAGTTTTTACTTACTTGGATTTAACTCAATTCAGTTTATATTCCGAATTCTGGAATAAAATCCGTCGTTCCCTTTTCGAAACGATTTCCAATTCACTTTTAAATTCATACTAAAATTTATATTTCCAAATTCTCCCTTGATAATTATCCCACTTTATTTATAAACATCGTTAATTAATTTACTTTCTTGTTTTATACATTAAAACATGTTCCATTTCAACATCTATTTAAAATACATAACATATTTTGGATTTTATTTTTATAACTTACATATATAATTGTTTAATCTATTTTCATATTTAATTTCAGTTTCTATTTAATACAATTTAAATATCTTTTCTGGATTTTTTTTTATAAATTCGACATAGTCGAACTCAAATCATAAATCCGTATGGATTTATTTTAATTAAATTTAAAATTTGAACATCGAGATAGATTTCATCGTTTCTTTTTGAAACTAATTTCAATTCCCCTTTTAAAATCACAATTGAATTTACATTTCCCCAAATTATCCAATGATAATTTATTTCACTTCATTTATAAATACTATTTATAATTGAACTGCTTATTTTTATTATTCCAAACAAGTTAATATTTCTAGTCCATTCGAAATTCAAATTCTATTTTGGAAAATAGATTTTCTTTCAAAATCTCAAAATCCTTTTTTCATGATATTTTTATATATTAATATTTAGGGCCAATGATATTCAAACATCCAAACACCCAATTATCAGTAACATGTTTCCTAACACATCATATATGATAATATATATGAAAACAAACAATAATAAATTTTGAGGAATCCAGTTGGATCCCTCCAATCTGTTTTCCTACATCCACAGATGTTAGCCAACATAAATATTACCCATCCTGCTTGAAGGCAGGATATCACGGTATAGAAGGTCATCCATTATAATATATTGTAGGGCACATATGGTTAACCGCTAATGATACTGCGGGCATCCGCTAATGGTACTACGGGAGATATACAACCACCAATATATATATATATATATATATATATATATATAATAACCACAACCACCAAGCCTAAATATAACTATTATATATAATAGCCACAAAAATATTTAAATGCATCTAAACAACCAACAAACCACATATAACAGTATATGAAATAAATATTCGTTTAAAATAAATTATAAATGAATCCAAAGAGTGATTTTACTCACTTGATTTCTTTATTTCGATCCGCTCTGATTCTGATTTAAATCCTGATTATTAAAATCCTCAGCTATGAATTACTCGACTGACTTTGTTCAGTAAAATCTCGTATACACTTGATATAACATTCCTTAGTTAATATGACTTTGTATAAATATATATGCATTAATAAATTTGATACCATTTTAATTAATCATGTGACGGCCCGCCCCGCACCGGTCGACATTTCCTCCGAAAGTGCGCTGTACACATGCCCGACTAGCCCGGAACGGTCGCCAAAGAAAGGAAATAAGAGAATGAACTAATCAAGAACCTGTAGAATGTCTCACAGCGCAAGGGATAAAATATAATAATAACATACTTGACATAAAACAGGTGAGACAGTGCATAAGAAGAAACTAAACATCATGGCAGCTGAAAATCCAAATACAGCTTATGTTCCACATCATCATTATTACAACTTTAAACTATCTCTAAAGCAAAAGAATGGAAAGGTACACTACTAATGCCCAAAGTAATGACCAGCAGTAACACAGGGAGAATATCTATATATATATCATACGTGGAAGCCTCCTGCTCGTCTCCGGTACAGCTACTCAAGCTTCACCAGTTAACCTGTCTCTAGTCTGCTCATGAGAGCACCCAGAGTAATAAGAAGAGATATAAAACTCTGGGTCAGACAAAAGTCTGGTATGAGCGATAAGCAGCAAAACAGGACAATAACAGGTATACTAAACCATACCTGAACCTGGACCTGCAACCAAAGAGTTAGCACTACATACTGTACAATACTCTAAGGTGCCATTAACACATGGTATAAAGAATACGGGGGTGGGGGTGTGCATGTCATAGTGATGGCAAACAAATCAAACATAGCAACCATGCTTACATCTCTCACTCAGTGCATAAAGCATACGATATCCACCACTTTGATCACTAGACCCATCGAAGTAGTGACGGAGTTCGATTTGTACGACTACTGCTACCACCAAGCTTACCCCACGGAGTCATGACTAAATCTTTACAAATGACCCCGTTTCATTGGTCTATGGCCCATTTGTCGTACCTAGACCACTATGGTCTAGAATCCGTTCACGTACCCCTTACACATAGTGATCCAAAGTCATAGACGTCGACAACCCCTTAGCACACGTCCCGCAGCAAAGCCCAACTCATGAAGTCGACTCGTTGGTTCCCATCTGGATCCTGAGTTCTACTTTTCATTTGGACTACCTTTGCATCTCGGGTTTGTGGTCTTCTCCGGATCGGTCTTCATCTGGTTCAGAAACAAACTTCCTTTCGGATCGGTTCTCTTCCCCTTGTTCAGTCCGTAGTCATCAGCCTCCTTCTGGTTGGTTTGTACTCCCCTTGTCGGATCGGGTCGTGGTGCCTAAGCTGGATCGGATCGTGCTTCCTTCACCAGATCGGGTCGGGCTTCTTTATCCGGATCGGGTCATGATCAAGCTTCACGGTTCAGATAGTTGAGCTCTCCAGATGAGTGGATCGGTTCAGTGTCTCCATTCACGAGCGGTTCGGATCGGAGGACTTCAGAGGCGAACGGATCGGGGGTGGCAAGCTTCAGCAGGCGGCTCGTGGGAAGGTGGCCACGATCGGGTCGGGTTCGGAGGGGGCGATCCGATCCGGTTCCTGCACATCTTTCCTGCAACTTTCCAGCGACTGTTTTACGCCATACGACGGCGTTTTCGACCAATCTAACTTTTCTAATCAATTGCAAAGCATACCATACAGTCATAGCAACATGTATAATCATTCATAAACACCAAAACAACAATATGACAAGGTTAAACGGATCAAACATAGCCAAAATTCTATATTTTCCCTTAAGCATGTTTAAGCAAAACTAATGATAGGATTAGTAAAATTAACCAAATTTTCTAACAGAGGCCTAAAACAATATTTCGAAATTTATAAATATATTTTTTTCCAGATTTTTAACATGAGTAAATTCGCTAACTAACACTAATCACCCTAATTAACTATAATCAGTGTCAAAACAATGCTAATCACTCACCTTAGCCACAAACAAATTACCAAATATGAAATGATTCTCTATTTGGCATTGTTCCCAAAGCTATACAGCAGTTCTACCTCGATTCTTGTGCTAATCCTCTTTGATTTGATGTAGATTTGGCTTAGTTAGCGATTAGGAGGTGATTTGGGGTGTTTTAGAAAGTGGAGGCCATGGCTAAACTTGAAGGAACAAAAAGTGGCGGCTGGAAAATGATAGAAACTGAATTTCCTAACCATATCAGCCTCCCTAACACTAATTCCGAAATGGGTTATGGGCCCACTCACTAATCACCCAAATTAGGCCCGGTTAAGATGTTTTTCACCATCTAAAACTTGTTTCAGCCATATCTCCCAAACGGTGAGTCCGTTTGGCTAATGTGACCACTCTACGGAAAGGTAAACCATCATCCGGATCTAATGGAAGTGGTTTCAGGTCAAAAGCCCTTTTCGATCAAAAGTTATGCCCGAAACAAGATCAGCTAGGGGCAAAACGGTCATTTAAAAATTGGCAAAAATCATGAATATGGGAAATGACCCCAATAGTCGTCTCCCAAAGTTACATGACCATACGACTTTGTATGTGAAAGAAATAAATGTTCTACGATCCTTCGGTGCGTAGAATGCGGGTCGTTACACTCTTCCCCCCTTAAGAAATTTCGTCCCCGAAATTCCTTAACCCAAAAATACAAAGGATCCCGCATGCCTACCAATCATGTACAACAATCAAACATGCAAAACAAATAAAACAAACCTATCCTAGCATGCAGAAAGACTAAATCGAAACTGAAATCTTACCAGGCGAAGAGTTCTGGATACGTCTTCCTAATACTCTCCTCTGTCTCTCAAGTACAGTCATTCTCATTCTCGCCCCACTGAACTTTGACTAGATTCACCGCTTTCCTTCGATGTTGCTTCGTATCTTTCCCAACAATACGCATAGGCTTGCGGTTCCCAACCGCCTCGGGTTCAACTTCGATATCATCCAACTGATCAGGTGAAATAGTCACATATGGGTCGTGTATGAACTTCCTTAACTGGGAAACATGAAATACATTGTGAACTCCTGCCATCTTCTCTGGTAATACAACTTTATATGTCAAATTCCCAATTTGCTCAAGAACTGGGTATGGACCAACAAATCTTAGTGCTAACTTGCCTCTCCTGCCAAATCGTATCATGCTCTTCAACAGAGAAATCTTGACAAACACCAAGTCGCCAATGGAGAACTTTAATTCTCTTCTCCTCTTATCAGCATAACTTTTCTGCCTATCTTGGGCAGACTTCATTCGTTGTTGGACAACCTTAATCTTAGCTGAAGTTTCTCTTATCACATCTGGTCCAAGCACAAACTTCTCACCAGTTTCTAACCAGCATGATGGTGAGTTGCACGGTCTTCCGTACAAAGCTTCAAATGGAGCCATACAAATACTGGATTGATAACTATTATTATATGCAAACTCTACTAGATGCAAATGGTCATCCCATAATCCACCAAAATCCAATATGCAAGCTCTCAAGAGATCTTCTAACACTCGATTCACCCTCTCTGTTTGACCGTCGATTTGAGAATGATACGCGGTACTGAGATGTAATTCTGATCCTAACGCTTCTTGTAAGCTCTTCCAAAATCCACTAGTGAACAACGGATCTCGGTCACTCACAATGCCTTTGGGTATTCCATGAAATCTCACTACCCACTTTACATATAGTTCAGCTAACTTAGCTGCCGTTATATTCGACTTGACGGGTATAAATCTTGCACTCTTAGTTAATCGGTCCACAATCACCCAAATGCTATCATGGCCCGATCTAGTCCTTGGTAACCCATCAATGAAATCCATTGAGACCTGTTCCCATTTCCATTCTGGAATCTCTAATGGTTGCAATGAACCACTAGGCTTCTTTTGCTCAGCTTTAACTAGCTGGCAATTCATGCATTTGGATATAAACTTCCCAATGTCTCTTTTCATCCCTTCCTAGTAGTTGGTCTACTTCATGTCTTGATACATCCTGTTACCACCGGGGTGTATAGTCAGTTTTGAGTGATGACATTCTCAAAGAACTTCATCTCTCAATCCATTGAGATTAGGTACAACTAGCCTTCCATTCTTCCTAAGCCATCCATCTCGATCAAGCCCATACTTGCTCATCTCTTCGTCGATTTTCATCTCTAACTTTGAGATGATTTCCAATAGGTTAGGATTGTTCCTCTGACTGGAACCAATCCGCCCCATCAAAGTGGGTCTGATCGTCAAACTTGCTAACATTTCTAGATCCAATTCGCACTTTGGTCTGAAATCATACCCAGCGATGTACTCCAGTTGTTTCCATTCTAGAAACATAGCCCCTAAACTGGCATGTCTTCTACTCAATGCATCAGCTACCGTATTGCCCTTTCCTGGTGTATATGCGATGTCGAAATCATAGGAAGCTAAGAATTCTAACCACCTTTGCTACCGGAGATTTGGATCCTTCTGAGAGAAGAGATACTTTAACGATTTATGGTCAGTAAACAACTCGAATCTTTCTCCCAAGAGATAATGTCTCCACATCTTCAATGTGAATACGATCGCTTCTAATTCCAAATCATGGGTAGGATATCTTTTCTCATGCGGTTTCGGTTGACGACTTGCATAAGCTACAACCCTACCTCCTTGCATCAATACAGCACCTAGTCCGGTACCACATGCATTCGTACATACCGTCATCTCTTCATTCACCTTAGGAATGGCTAACACTGGTGCACATGTCAACTTTTCCTTTAGACTCTTGAATGCATTCTCGCACTTTTCATCCCAAACGAAAGCTTGATTCTTCTTGGTCAACTGAGTCAACGGTGCTGCTATCTTGGAGAAGTCTTGGATAAACTTACGATAATATCCAGCTAACCCCAAGAAACTTCTTTTATCCGTTGCATTCTTGGGCGTAGACCAATCTTGTACTGTAGCCAACTTCGCAGGATCCATGGCAATACCATTCTCTGAAACAACATGGCCCAAGAATCTCACTTCCCTCCTCCCGAAGTGACAGTTAGAAAATTTTGCTTTCAACTGGTGTTTTCTCAACACCTCCATCACTATCCTCAAACATTCCTTGTGTTCTTCCTCTGTCCTCGAATAAACAAGTATATCGTCCATGGACACAAGAACAAACTTATTCAACTGATCTCTGAATACCCTATTCATAAGATCCACAAAATATGCTGGCGCATTGGTCAATCCAAATGGCATGACCAACCACTCATAAAATCCAGACGGCATTCGAAATGTCGTTTTAGCTATACTCTCAACTTCCACTCTAAGCTGATGAAAACCTGACGCGAGATCCAACTGGGAGAACACTCTCGCGCCACAACTGATCAAACAAATCATCTATCCGCAGTAGAGGATACTTATTCTTCCTCATCACCTTATTCAATTCGCAGTAGTCCACACACAGACGAAGGGAACCATCTGCCTTGGTAGCAAACACAACTAGTGCTCCCCACTCAGAGAATTTCTTCTGATAAATCCTTTCTTCTAAAGATCGCTTACTTGCACCCCGAGCTCTCGCTGCTCCCTTGGTGCCATACGACGAAGTGGCATTACTATAGGTCTGGCATCTTTCACCAAATCAATACGGAACTCAATCTCTTGGTGTGGTGGAAGCCCGGTCACTTCCTCGAAGACATCCAGATACTGGCCAACCACGGGCAAACCTGACAACTCATCATGCGGGATGTCGAGGGAATTTAGAAAACTTGCCATTACCCCATCACTGGGTAGACCACCAAACACTACCCTCCGCCCATCATCCGCTCTAGCTGTCACCAAAAAGCCCTCACAGTCTACCACCACCCCGTATCTTTGGAGCCAATCAACTCCCAAAATAATGCCAAACCCAGTAAAGCCCAAAACAAAGCAATCACAAACAAACATGCATCCATGACTCGATAAAACCACATTATGACATATCATGCTAAGGCTAGTCGAACCACCAATCGGGTTCGTCACTACTAAAGGTCTATCGACAATCTCGGGCTCCAATCCCAACCTATCTACCAGGTCACTAGATATGAAAGAATTGGAAGCTCCAGTATCAAACAAAACTCTAACAGGAACATCATAAATAGGAAGCATACCTTGAATTACGGCATTCTTTCCCTTCTCCGCCGCAGTTGGGGCATTCGACGAATAAGGAATAGCATTAAGGGCATATGCTTTCACCATCTGCTTTTCTTTATGGGGTTGCGGACACTTGTCCTTGTGATGTCCCACTTGGCCATAGTTGAAGCACTTCCTATCCGCTGGCTTGGCCCGACAATTACTAGCATAATGGCCCTTCTTACCACAGCTGAAGCACTCAACATCTTTCTTATTCTTTTTCTTCTGGCCATCCTTGGTCTGATTCTGCTTTCTCTTATTCTGTGAACCATTCTTGCCTCCACCGCTTGCTTGCGGCTTTGGCTCCTCTGTAGATGCAACCTCAGTCTTCGACTTAGGGTAAAGACTCTCTGACCTCAATGCTTTCCCCACAATCGATTTAAACGTCTCATCGATGTGGTTAATAAGCCTTTCCCCCAAGTACTAATCCAAACCTATTATAAACTTGTCATTCTTCTTCTCGTGAGTGTCAATGAGGGATAATTCATACTTCAATAAAGTATCGAATTCTGCAATGTACTCCGAGATTGCCCTACCATTCTGCTTGAGTTCCAAGAATTTCTTAAATAGCACTGACTTTTGAGCAGCTGGAATGAACTTATTGCTAAAGCGAACCTTAAACTGATCCCAAGTAATATGATCTTCGGGAGTAGCTGCCTTTATAGCATTCCACCAATTCATTGCCCGTCCTTGCAGCTGATGGGATGCTAGCCTTCTCTTCATCGCATCCTCGATACCCAAGTCTTCGAAGATACACTCGCAGCTATCCAACCAATCTTGAACATCTATAGCCGACTCCGCTCCATGGAACGGCTTTCCACCAAGGCTAGTATAATCCTTGTTCAGCTTGGCAAAATCGGCCCTAGGCACCTGCACCGCCGCACCACCACCATTAGCAACATTAGGAACTACCCTCTGAATGTCCCTAAGCATCTCTCTCATGAAGTCGGTGAACATAGCCCACATGTCAGGAGCATTCCCATTGTTGGCTCCTCTACCGGCACCCCACGTATATCGGCTCATCGTTCAATCTGTAAAGAGAAATGATTAACCATCCTCTTTGTGGTGTCAGTGTAGTGCGACTTCATCCTTAGCTATACTAATAGTATATATATATATAAAGCTTTTGAAAACCAAAATAATCACAAATACGCGCTCCCATATGCGTATTATCTCTCCCTGGTGTCTTTCACTAGGTTAACTACGCAACCTAGATCTCTGATACCAAGTGTGACGGCCCGCCCCGCACCCGTCGGCATTTCCTCCGAAATTGCGTTGTACACATGCCCGACAAGCCCAGAAAGGTCTCCAAAGAAAGAAAAGAAGAGAATGACTGTAATGACCCATTCCTACGTATCGGGGGATCGTAGAATATTTATTTCTTTCCCGTATGATGCTGTATGGTCATGTAACTTTGGGAAACATCCATTAGAGTCATTTCCCATGTTCAAGATTTTTGTCGATTTTTAAATGACCATTTTGCCCCTAGTTGGTACTGTTTTGGCCATAACTTTTGATTGGAAAGGAATTTTGACCTGAAACCTCTTCCATTTGATTCGTTTGATGGTTTACCTTTCCGTAGAGTGGTCACAATAGCCAAACGGACTTACCGTTTGGGAGATATGGCTGAAACAAGGTTTGGAGGGTGAAAAACTGCTTAACCGACCCAAACCGGGTGATTAGTGAGTAGGCCCATAACCCATTTCGGGATTAGGGTTATGGGAGGGCTGAAATGAGATGGAGAATCATTCCATTTCAGTTTTCTAGCCTCCACTTATCACCAAGGATCCCTAAAAATGGCCTCCAACCTCTAAATCACCTCCAAATCATCTTTTGGTCAAGGATTTGGCTTAGCAACCCCTAATCAAGGAAGATCTTCACCAAATCAACAAAGGAGCTGCTGTTTGGCATTGAGATTCACGTCAAATCAGAGAATTATTTCAGATCTTAGTTTATTTTGTGGTCAAGGTGAGTGATTTGCATAATTTTACACTAATTATGGCTAATTAGGGGTGATTAGTGCTAATTAGCGAATTTAAGCATGATAAAAATTCGGGAAAAATGTTCATAAATTCTTAAATGATGTTTTAGACCTTTGATATGAATTTGGGTTAATTTGGTTAAGTTTTGCTAATCCTATCATTAGTTTCGCCTAAACATGCTTAAGGGGAAATATGGGATTTTGGGTATGTTTGATCCATTTTAACCTATGATATTGATGTGAATGATGTTTGTGGTTGATTATGCATGTTGCTATGACTGTATGAAATGCTTTGTGATTGATTTCAATAGTTAGAATGGTCGAAAACGTCGTCGAATGGCGTAAACACTTGCTGGAACAGTTTCAGAAAACAGTGCAGAGTTCGGATCGGATCGGATAAGGGGGCTCGGATCGGATATGTAGAACTGAGCAAAGAATCCGATCGGATCGGAACCCAACACTTGGGAAAAGTGGCAAAAAGGAAGGCCACGCTAGCTGAACAGGGATCGGATCGGATAGAGGAATATGGATCGGATCGAGGAGGACGGATCGGATCGGAAGCATGAAGACGAATCAAAGCAGGAACACGGAAGCGGATCGGATAGGAACATATGGAGGGAGCATGAAGACGGATCGAAAATGCGAACCAGATGGACACCCGACCCGACCCGAAGGGAAGCATCCGACCTGACCCGAAGAGAAGCATCGGACCCGAACCTAGAGGAATGCCGACCCGAACCGCACCAGAAGGGGGACCCGACCTGAAGGGATGAAGAACACCGACCCGAACCGATAACTTGATGAGGAATCCGACCCGACCCAGTATTGACAATAACCCGAGATGCAAAGGTAGTCCAATATGGGAAGTTAGAGCTCAGGATCCCGGAACCAGTTGGGAACCAATGAGTTCACTTCATGGTTGGACTTTGTTGCGGGACGTGTGCTAAGGAGTTGTCGACATTCATAACTTCGATTCACCACTAAAAATGGATGATGGCTACTTATCAGTGCAGTAGGGTCATTATGACCTGAGGGGCAAAGTGATGGTAGCAAGACTACGTTATCAATGCAGTAGGGTCATTGTGACCTGAGGGGCAAGGTCATGCGTAGTAAGACTATGAGCCAGCGCAGATGGGGTGAATAACTCCATGGGGCAAGTGGACATAGTAAGGATTGGTAAGGCTATGAGCCAGTGCAGTGGGGTTCTTGTGACTCCATGGGGCAAAGTGGACATAGCAAAGGATTAGTGGCTACGTTATCAGTGCAGTGAAGCCATTTATGACTTCATGGGGCAGAGTGATCGTAGCAAGGTATGTTGGGTGATCGAAGTGGTGAATATCGTATGCTTTACGCACTGAGTGAGAGATGTGAGGATGGATGCTATGTTTGATTGTTTTCCATCCCTATGACATGCACACCTCCCCACCTCCGTATCTTTACACTGTTTGATATGATACCTTAGATTGTTGTACAGTATGTAGTGCTAACTCTTTGGTTGCAGGTTCAGGTTCAGGTATGTTTTAGTCTACCTGTTATTGTTCACTTTAGATGCTTATCGCTCATACCAGGCTTTATGTCTGACCCAGAGTTTTATGTCTCCTCTTATTACTCTGGGTGCTCACACGAGCAGACTAGAGACAGGTTAGCTGGTGATGCGTGAGTAGCTGATTCGGAGGCGGGCAGGAGGCTTCCACGTATGATATATATATACACATTCTCCCTGTGTCGTTGGTGGTCACTACTTGGGCATTAGTAGTGTACCTCATTTATCTTACTTTTGCTTTGAGACAGTTTGAAAGTTGTAATAAGCTGTATTCTGAATTTCCGCTGCTATGATGTTTAGTTCTGATTTTCAGCTTATGCACCGTCTCTCATGTTTTATGTCAAGTATGTTATTATTATATTTTGTTCTATGCGCTGTGAGACATTCTACAGGTTCTTTGTATGTTCATTTCCTTCTTCCTTTTCCTTCTGACGACCCGTTCCGCGCTAACTGGACAAGTGTACAGCGCACATTTGGAGTAAATGTCGGTTGGTGCGGGGCGGGCCGTCACACTTGGTATCAGAGCTCTAGGTTGCGTAGTTAACCTAGGGAAAGACACCAGGGAGAGATAGTACGTATATGAGAGCGCGTATTTGTGATTATTTTGGTTTTCAAAAGCTATATATGCATATACTATTAGTAGTATAAGAATGAAGTCGCACTGCACTAGCACCACTATGGGGTCGTTAATCGTTTCCCTTTTTACAGATTAACGATGAGCCGAGACACGAGAGGTGCTGGTAGAGGGACCAACCAAGGGAATGCCGCTGACATGAGGGCTATGTTTACTAACCTCATGAGAGACATGCTTAGAGAAGTGCAAGGGGCAATTCCCAATCCCGGAGTTGGTGTTGGCCCAGTAGTGCAGGCGCCTAGGGTCGATTTCGCCAAGTTGTGCAAAGATTACACTAATCTTGGTGGGAAGCCGTTCCACGGAACGGAGTCGGCCACGGACGTTCAGGACTGGATGGATAGCTGTGACCGTATCTTCGATGACTTGGATCTTGAGGATGCGATGAAGAGAAGGCTAGCGTCTCGTCAGCTGCAAGGGCGAGCGATGAATTGGTGGAATGCCATTAGCACAGCTACTCCAGAGGATCAGGTTACTTGGGATCAGTTCAAGGCTCGCTTTAGCGAGAAGTTTATCCCAGCTGCCTAGAAGTCAGTGTTGTTTAAGAGGTTCTTGGAACTCAAGCAGAACGGAAGGGCAGTTTCTGACTATATTGCTGAGTTCGACACTTTGTCGAAGTATGGACTGTCTCTCATTGATACTCCTGAGAAGAAGAATGAGAAGTTCATTTCCGGTTTGGATGGGTACTTGGGGGAAAGGCTTATCAATTACATCGATGAGATTTTTGAATCGATCGTGGGGAAAGCTTTGAGATCAGAGAGCCTTTACCCTAAGTCAAAGGCTGAGGCTGCATCTGCAGAAGGGCCAAAGCCGCAAGCAGGCGGTGGAGGCAAGAATAATTCTCAGAATAAGAGGAAGCAGGACCAATTTAAGGGTGGCCAGAAAAAGAGCAAGAAGGATGTTGAGTGCTTCAGCTGTGGAAAGAAAGGCCATTATGCAAAGGAATGTCAGGCCAAGCCAGCGGAAAGGAAGTGCTACAACTGTGGTCAAGTGGGACATCAGAAAGATAAGTGTCCGCAACCTCTTAAGGAGAAGCAGATTGTGAAAGCATATGCTATTGATGCTGTTCCTTCTTCGTCGAATGCCCCAACTACGGCGGAGAAAGGAAAGAATGTTGTTATTCAAGGTATGCTTTCTATTTATGATATACCAGTTCGAGTTTTGTTTGATACTGGGGCTTCCCGTTCCTTCATATCTAGTGACCTGGTAGATAGGTTGGGACTGGAACCCGAGATAGTCGATAGACCATTGGTTGTGACGAACCCAATTGGTGGTTCAACTAGCCTTAGTATGATTTGCAGGAATTTGGTCTTATCGAGTCATGGATGTATGTATGTATGTGATTGCTTTGTTTTGGGCTTTACTGGATATGGCATTATACTGGGAGTCGATTGGCTCCAAAGATACGGGGTGGTGGTAGACTGTGAGGGCTTTTTGGTGACAGTGAGGGCGGATGATGGGCGGAGGGTAGTGTTTGGTAGTCTACCTAGTGATGGGGTTATGGCTAGTTTTGTAAATTCCCTCGACATCCCGCAGGATGAGTTGTCAGATGTGCCCGTGGTTGGCCAGTATCCGGACGTCTTCGAGGAGGTGACCGGGCTTCCACCACACCGAGAGATTGAGTTCCGTATTGATTCAGTGAAAATGCCAGACCTATAGTGATGTCACTTCGTCGTATGGGACCAAGGGAGCAGCGAGAGCTCGGGGTGCAAGTCAGCAATCTTTTGAAGAAGGGATTTATTAGAAGGAGTGTCTCCGAGTGGGGAGCACCAGTTGTGTTTGCCACTAAGGCAGATGGTTCCCTTCGTTTGTGTGTGGACTATCGCGAGTTGAATAAGGTGACGAGGAAGAATAAGTATCCTCTACCGCGGATAGATGATTTGTTTGATCAACTGGAAGGAGCTTGAGTGTCCCCCCAGTTGGACCTCGCGATAGGATTTCATCAGCTTCGAGTAGCGGATGAGAGTGTTCCGAAAACGACATTTAGGACGCCATCTGGATTTTATGAGTAGTTGGTCATGCCATTTGGGTTGACCAATGCACCAGCCTACTTTGTGGATCTTATGAATCGAGTATTCAAAGATCAGTTGAATAAGTTTGTTCTTGTGTTCGTGGATGATATCCTTGTTTACCCAAGGATAGAAGAGGAACACAAGGGACACTTGAGGATAGTGATGGAGGTGTTGAGGAAACACCAATTGAAAGCGAAATTCTCTAAGTGTCATTTTTGGAGAAGGGAAGTGAGATTCTTGGGTCATGTTGTTTCATAGAATGGTATTGCCGTGGACCCTGCGAAGGTGGCTACGGTACAGGATTGGCCCACACCCAAGAATGCGACAGATGTAAGAAGTTTCTTGGGATTAGCTGGATATTATCGTAAGTTTATCCAGGACTTCTCCAAGATCGCAGCACCGTTGACTCAATTGACTAAGAAGAATCAGTCCTTCATCTGGGACGGAGTGTGTGAGGATGCCTTTAAGAGTCTAAAAGAGAGGTTAACGCGTGCGCCAGTGTTAGTCATTACTAAAGGGAATGAAGAGATGACGGTATACACGGATGCTTGTGGTACCGGACTGGGTGCAGTATTGATGCAAGGAGGTAGGGTTGTCGCTTATGCTAGTCGACAGTTAAAGCCGCATGAGAAGAAGTATCCTACCCATGATTTGGAATTAGCAGCGATTGTATTTGCGCTGAAGATGTGGAGACACTATCTCTTGGGAGAAAGATTCGAGTTGTTTACCGATCATAAATCGTTAAAGTATCTCTTCTCCCAGAAAGATCTGAATCTCCGTCAGCAAAGATGGTTAGAGTTCTTGGCTTCGTATGATTTTGATATCGCATATACACCTGGGAAGGGTAATGCGGTAGCCGATGCCTTAAGTAGAAGACATGCCAGCTTAGGGGCAATGTTTCTTGAATGGAAGCAACTGGAGTATATCGCGGGGTTTGATTTCAGACCAAAGTGCGAGTTGGATCCAGTTATGCTAGCTAGTTTGACGATCAGACCCACTTTGGTAGAGCGGATTGGTTCTAGCCAGAGGGACGATCCTAATCTATTAGAAATCATCTCCAATTTAGAGATGGGTATTGATGAGGAGATGAATGTGTATGGGCTTGATCGAGATGGATGGCTTCGGAAGGATGGAAGAATAGTTGTGCCCAACGTGAATGGTTTGAGAGATGAAGTGCTTAGAGAATGTCATCACTCAAAACTGACTAAACATCCCGGGGGTAATAAGATGTATCGAGATATGAAGCGAACCTACTACTGGGAAGGAATGAAAAGAGACGTTGGGAAGTTTATATCCAAATGCATGAATTGCCAGCTAGTTAAATTCGAGAAAAAAAAGCCTAGTGGGTTGTTGCAACCATTAGAAATTCCCGAATGGAAATGGGAGAAAGTCTCGATGGATTTCATCGATGGCCTACCAAGGACTAGATCGGGATATGATAGCATTTGGGTAATTGTGGATCGATTGACTAAGAGCACAAGATTTATACCGGTCAAGTCGACCAGAACGGCAGCCAAGTTGGCAGAATTGTATATGAAGTGGGTAGTGAGATTTCATGGAGTACCCAAAAGCATTGTGAGTGACCGAGACCCGTTGTTCACTAGTGGGTTTTGGAAGAGCTTACAAGAGGCTCTAGGGTCAAGATTACATCTCAGTACCGCATATCATCCTCAGACCGACGGTCAGACGGAGAGGGTGAATCGTATATTGGAAGATCTCTCGAGAGCTTGTATATTGGATTTTGGTGGATCATGGGATGACCATTTGCATCTAGTAGAGTTTGCATATAATAATAGCTACCAATCCAGTATCGGTATGGCTCCATATGAAGCCTTGTACGGAAGACCGTGCAACTCACCATCATGTTGGATAGAGACTGGCGAGAAGTTTGTGCTTGGACCAGATGTGGTGAGAGAAACTTCCGATAAGATCAAGATCATTCAGCAACGAATGAAAGCTGCCCAAGATAGGCAGAAGAGTTATGCCGATAAGAGGAGAAGAGACTTGAAATTCTCCTTTGGTGACTTGGTGTTTGTCAAGATTTCTCCGTTGAAAAGCGTGATACGATTTGGCAGGAGAGTCAAGTTGGCACCAAGATTTGTTGGCCCGTTCCCTGTTCTTGAACTTGTCGGGAATTTGGCATATAGAGTTGGCTTACCAGAGAAAATGGCAGGAGTTCACAATGTATTTCATGTTTCCCAATTAAGGAAGTTCGTCCACGACTCAGATATGACTATTTCACCTGATCAGTTAGAGGACTTCGAAGTAGAACCCGAGGCGGTTGGGAACCGTAAGCCGATTCGTATTGTGGGGCACGATACGAAGCAACTTCGAAGGAAGGCGGTGAAGCTAGTCAAGGTTCAGTGGGGCGAGGACGAGAATGATTGTACTTGGGAGACAGAGGAGAGCATTAGGAAGATGCATCCAGAACTCTTTGTCTGGTAAGATTTACTTTGCGATTTAGTTATTCCGCATGCTAGGATAGACTTATTCTACTTGTTTTTCATGTTTGATTGCTGTTTTATGATTGATAGACATGCGGGACCCTTGTGTGTGTTTGGATTAGGGAATTTCGGGGGCGAAATTTCTTAAGGGGGGGAGAGTGTAATGGCCCATATCCTACGTATCGGGGGATCGTAGAATATTTATTTCTTTCCCGTATGATGTTGTATGGTCATGTAACTTTGGGAAACATCCATTAGAGTCATTTCCCATGTTCATGATTTTTGTCGATTTTTAAATGACCATTTTGCCCCTACTTGATACTGTTTTGTCCATAACTTTTGATTGGAAAGGAATTTTGACCTGAAACCACTTCCATTTGATTCGTTTGATGGTTTACCTTTCCGTAGAGTGGTCACAATAGCCAAACGGACTTACCGTTTGTGAGATATGGCTGAAACAAGGTTTGGAGGGTGAAAAACTGCTTAACCAGGCCAAACCGGGTGATTAGTGAGTAGGCCCATAACCCATTTCGGGATTAGGGTTATGGGAGGGCTGAAATGAGATGGAGAATCATTCCATTTCAGTTTTATAGCCTCCACTTATCACCAAGGATCCCTAAAAATGGCCTCCAACCTCTAAATCACCTCCAAATCATCTTTTGGTCAAGGATTTGGCTTAGCAACCCCTAATCAAGGAAGATCTTCACCAAATCAACAAAGGAGCTGCTGTTTGGCATTGAGATTCACGTCAAATCAGAGAATTATTTCAGATCTTAGTTTATTTTGTGGCTAAGGTGAGTGATTTGCATAGTTTTACACTAATTATGGCTAATTAGGGGTGATTAGTGCTAATTAGCGAATTTAAGCATGATAAAAATTCGGGAAAAATGTTCATAAATTCTTAAATGATGTTTTAGACCTCTGATATGAATTTGGGTTAATTTGGTTAAGTTTTGCTAATCCTATCATTAGTTTCACCTAAACATGCTTAAGGGGAAATATGGGATTTTGGGTATGTTTGATCCATTTTAACCTATGATATTGATGTGAATGATGTTTGTGGTTGATTATGCATGTTGCTATGACTGTATGAAATGCTTTGTGATTGATTTCAATAGTTAGAATGGTCGAAAACGTCGTCGAATGGCGTAAACACTTGCTGGAACAATTTCAGAAAACAGTGCAGAGTTCGGATCGGATCGGATCGGATAAGGGGGCTCGGATCGGATATGTAGAACTGAGCAAAGAATCCGATCGGATCGGAACCCAACACTTGGGAAAAGTGGCAAAAAGGAAGGCCACGCTAGCTGAACTGGGATCGGATCGGATAGAGGAAGACGGATCGGATCGAGGAGGACGGATCGGATCGGAAGCACGAAGACGAATCAAAGCAGGAACACGGAAGCGGATCGGATAGGAACATATGGAGGGAGCATGAAGACAGATCGAAAACGCGAACCAGAAGGACACCCGACCCGACCCGAAGGGAAGCATCCGACCCGACCCGAAGAGAAGCATCTGACCCGAACCCAGAGGAATGCCGACCCGAACCGCACCAGAAGGGGGACCCGACCTGAAGGGATGAAGAACACCGACCCGAACCGATAACTTGATGAGGAATCCGACCCGACCCAGTATTGACCAATAACCCGAGATGCAAAGGTAGTCCAAAATGGAAAGTTAGAACTCAGGATCCCGGAACCAGTTGGGAACCAATGAGTTCACTTCATGGTTGGACTTTTGTAACAACTTGTATTTCGATAACATGTTAAAACGAGAATCAAGGCAGAATTTAATTTTAAATTCTGAATCAAGTAAAACGGGCTATTCCATTGCGTTCGTCTCTGAAAAATACGCGAAATAGAGTCCGAAATTTTGTAAATCGGAGTCCGTATGACCCGGTTAAGGCCCAAAGAAGTTTTCGGGAAATTTGAATTTCGAAACATGCAGAGATGGGGCCAGGCGGGAAAATTCCCGCCCAGACAAGTCGACTTGGCTGTCGACAGGGCTGTCGACTTGCAAGTTGACAGGCATGTCGATAGGCAAGTCGACAGGGCTGTCGACTTGCCCTGTCGGCTGATTCTGGCCTGGTGCACCTATTTTCTATCTTGGCTAGGTTTTTGGGCCTGGTTTGAAATCTGACGGTTCAGGTTGGTCCTAGGGTTAATCTAAGGGCCTAAAACTATCCTAATCTCTATAAAAAGACCCTAAACCTACCCCTAAACCCTCATTATTCACTCATGTAACTAAACTATGGCCAAATTTCTACTCTCATGGCCTCCACTCAACTATCCTAGCCTCCACTTCATTTCTATGAGAGGTTTCATGATCATGAGATTGTTAGAGAGTCCCTATGTTAGTATGAGAGCTTCTCAAGTTGATTCCAAGGCAAAAGCTTTGATCTTTGTTCATAAAGATGGTGTTTTTGTTGATTTGGAGCATCCATCTTTGGGTTTTTGGGTGATGGCATGCATAGGCTTCATTACAGTCTTTAGTGTAATCGATTTAGGCCTTAATAGCAATGTAAGCCCTTCCCTACTCTTAGATATTAACCATGAAGTTAAATGTTCATGTTGCAAATTCGGGTTTGATCATTGAGTATGATTTATGCTATCATGTCATGCAAGTTTATGAAGTCATTATCTTGATCTTATGAGCTAAAAGCTACAACCTTTATGTTGAAATGTTGCATTATGCAACATGAGAACCTTCATAATCATTATGTCAACTTGCATATGAAGTCATAATCCTTATATGATGATATATGCGAGTTTCTAGCCATCATTCCATGTCTTTTGTCACCTTGATTCGCTTATGTGCCAAGTTTGGGTTTATGCATGTTTTTTAGGCTTAAGAATGTAACATGCAAGCTAATGAACACATTTGTGCCTCATTTTCCACCATGATTAACTTGTGGCTTAATACCCATTTTTGTCATTCCTTTGCCAAGTCTCTTCTTTTAATCCATTACGTTGTTGCGAACGTATATGCGAGTTTAAAAGCGTTGGGTTATGTTATGGGTAATTTCTAATGACATGAAAATACAACTTGAAAACATGACTTGAAATATAACATGGAAGTTGATATGTAAGTATGCATAAAAACATAAGCTTGGGAATTTACCTATTAAGTTAGGTCTACCCTTTGGGAATTTACCTATTAAGTTAGGTCTACCCAAATGCTTGAAAAACTTGTAACATGTTTTGGAAACATGATGAACATGACACTTAGATAATATAAGTGTGGCCAACTCGAGGTTGGGTTGAGTTTGCAATGTAAAACTACCCAGAACCGACCGGCCTAACTAGTAGTTGCAAACAATAGGACCCAATGTGAGAAGTTGGTCATGTTGTGCTTGAACCCGAGGTTAGACCAAGTTGTGGTGTAAAGCTACCCGGAACCGACCGGCTTAACTAGTAACCACAACAAAGTCTAATGTGAGAGGTTGAGGTGCATTAAGTAATTAATGTCACATGATAGGGTCAAGTTAATTTGATTAATGACTCTTAACCAAATATGACATGGATAAAGGGGTTAAGTAAATTGATTAGGCTAATGATACTTAACAAAACATGACAAGGTTGGGTAGGTTAAGTGATTTGATCTGCCTAATGACACTTAACCATTTTTATACGACTAGTGGACGGGGATTAAGTTAACCAATACTTAATCAATCCAACATGATAACTTGATAAGGTTAAGTGGGATCGGGTTTGATTTCTTAATGACACTTAACCATGCAAGATGATTAGGGGATGGGGTTAAGTAATTTACACTTAACTAATCATACTTGGTAATTAGATGGGGTTAAGTAATTAAGGCTTAACTAATCTAACCACGGTAATTAGATGGGGTTAAGTAATTGACACTTAACTAATCTAACCACGGTAATTAGATGGGGTTAAGTAATCCACACTTAACTAATCTAAACACGGTAATTCGATGGGGTTAAGTTAAACACTTAACCAATTTAAACTTGGTAATTCAATGAGGTTAAGTAACCAATACTTAACCAAATTAACGTGATAATTTAATGGGGTTAAGCAACTTATACTTAACCAATTATACATGATGATTTGATGGGGTTAAGTAACCTACACTTAACCAATCTAATATGCGGACCTGATAAGGTTAAGTCACAAGACCTTTTTAGAATATACTTAACCATTGTAGTACGATTAGAGGATGGGGTTAAGCCAACCTATACTTAACCAATCCGACTCGATAATTTGAAGGGATTAAGATAATCTATGTTTAATCGATCTAGCAAGATAATCCGATAGGATTAAGGTAAGCTAGTACTTGACCAATTTGACTTGATAGGGTTAAGTCATGAGCCTCTGGGTACACTTAACCAACTTGTAGGACTAAGTCTTGAACTTAAATACTTAGCCAATCTTTGACGTGATTCGTGGGCGGGTTAAGTCATGGACTTGAATGATAACACTTAACCCAATAGGACAAACCCTAGTTAGAGGAACTAGGTAGAAAATCTTGGTTAATCAAGGATAACGGGAAAGGAAGCTAAGTGGTAAACCTTAGTTAAGGGTAACTAAGTAATAATTCTTAGCTAAGGACATATGACTAATTCATAAAGCGATGAGTAACCTGATACGGTAGGTCATCGCTTAGTATACGAGGAGGAGCAAGTTATCTGACTTGGATAAAAGCTCCAGCGCACTGGGTGCCGAAGTGGAAGCTTCGGGGGACGTGAGGATATTCTTGGGATCCCTCTATGGGCTGCCAGGTAATTATACTAGGCCCATGAGAGGTTAAGGTCTGCGTTAGAAGGACCAAGAGTATGCCTTGGTTGCTATGCGAGCGACCTAAAGACTGGGATGGATTAGCGTGGAGTCGACGATTCTTGGTTTTTGCCCTGGATAGCACATCGCCGACTACCTACCATCTTTAGTCAATCGTGCACGTGCGGAAAGGCAGGGAACCCCCAACAGACCATGTGCTTGCTATCGAGTCATGGGTGAGGTTGGCCCGTAGGAAAGTGGGGCTATAGTGGGGCCGGAGAGTGGTTCTTATACATGATTTTTCTTGGATTGCCTTTCAGTAGTTGAGGGAGGGGTCACGTGGGACCATAGCCACGGGTACAAAAACAGACCTTGATATCTGCATCGGCAGACGATTTAAAGCTCCCGACCGAGTTCCGTATTTCTTGATTTGCCCTGGCACGGAACTCGGATGGCACATTGGGGAACATGTGCATCTAGACATGGAAAACGATTCATGATACATACGTGGGATCAAGGGCGCGGTTGACGGGTGGCGTAATCCCTAGTGGTCCTAGGTGGCCAAAACCCAAACCGAGACACGGAAACGTTCATTAGGTAGCATAATCCCTAGCGGCCCTAGGTGGCATAAATCCTAAGTGGACGCGCGATAGTTCATGGTAGGGAAACACAACTAGATCAAGGGTTGCAGTCCAAAACAACTTCAAGGATAAAACGTTTACATGGGAAAGCCCGTACGGCCTACGGCAAAGGACTGAACTTATACATGGAAAGAAACATACGAGTTGGGAAAACCTACATATGCTATATATTAGGTTGACATGGACCATTACATGACGTTGGGCAAGGGACATTCATGGTTAACACATGACGCAGGTTGGGATACTAGTACGAGAGGTGCAGAGCGGATATACATGATAGATGCCATAGGACGTTATACGCGATAGATATCTTGGGATATTATACTTGATAGAAACCTGACAATGTGATACCTTGTTTTATCTTGACATCGTAGTTTATCACGACACCCTAGTTTATCTGAGTCCAATAGTTCATCCTGTTATTTTGATTTAATTGACCTATCTTGTATCATGCTTATGTTCATCTCAGTTTCTCATGACAGTTAACTTTACTAGTTTTTATACTAATAGTAGATAGGGCTTACTCAGTCTTTTTGACGGACCCGTTTTGTTTCGCCTCTTTTCTTCCGTTTCCCCCCCAAGTTACAGGGAGGAAACACTGCTATTTAGTTCGGACTTCTTCTGCTTGAAGGTCATCATGGATGGCTTGGACTTTTCCTGGCTATGGCTACTTTACTCTTTTTACTTGGGGAATAATTTACGAAAAAAAGTCTTTATGCTTCTTTACTATTGCAAGACAGGTTTTGATGTACTCTGATGTAAAAGGCTTTAGACCTTATGTATTCATGTTATGAAAGATTGATTTTACTTCCGCTATTTTATGTGTTCTGTCTTGTGATGTTTCTTTGCATGTTTACCAATAATGCCCCTCTAAAGCTAGTGCATTCCTTTGCGAGTGACCCTAGCGGAGGCGGGGTGTTACATGTGGTATCAGAGCAGAAGGTTACCAGACTGGGCAAAAGTTTTTAAAGACCTTCTGAAAACTATTTGAAAATCGTTTATAAAGAAGCATTTTTCAAGAAAATTTTCTTTTAAAAAGAAAAAGGCTATTCCCCTGAGGCCATTAGCACTATCCTTGTTCCCTTGATTGAATCTCTTTTCCTTTCTTTTCTCCATCTGTAGTCACAGTGGTTTTAACTGCGACTGGTCTTTTCTATCTACGAAAGCGCTTTCCATGCGATGGAGGTTGTTCTCGGGAGACCAGTAGCCGCCTTATAAGAAAGGATAATGAGAAAGAGGATAAAGGATACGAGTTTAACTTGTTGGTATGGCTCAACCCGGAATGAGAGAGAAAGATGAACAATGAAACCCATGACGAGAGAGTACCTTTGGCATGGTGGAACGGGACGGATAGTTAAGTATCATGGGACAAGGACAAGATCATCGGGAGGGTAGTAGTATGCTCTCATGTCTAGGGTACCTCGGAAGGAGGGTAACGATCTTGTTAAAGGTTTAGCTTTTCTTCTCTATCATCCCGTTAGGACTTTGGTTTGATCATCGTATCATTTAAGTCTGCTTTGATAGTTGAGTCTCTGCACCTTAAGTACTAGCGTAATAGAGAATCCCATTTTTGTCTCAAGTCATGTGGAGAATCGGTCCATTTATTCATGACTTGTTTTGGATTTGAGAATGACATGCCTCGGTTATGGATGGATTTTAGGGATGAAGTGGTTATCCAGTAAGGGGTGCCACTCTCGGTTTTGATAGGAGGGTAGTTAGACTCTTGACTAGCCTTGGTAATACCCTCGAAGTCTCGTGGAACCTTTTGGGTTCGGTCATGAATCTCTTGATACCTTTATTGGAAATTTGAAGCCCGATCGAGTGGTGTTCGCCGATAAGACGGATGGTTTATTTCACTTATGCATGGGTTATGGAAATCACCCTAGTAAGTGTGCTTGATAACCTGGTTGGCATCTGTTTACTTTCAAGAGAAAGTTCTTCTACGTGGAATACCTTATGGTACGAGGTCCGAGATTCACTAGTGAATTTTGGAAAGCTTGCATGAGATCATGAGAATGCAGTCATGTTTGCGCTAAGTGTGCGAGTGGAACGAGAGGCGACGAAGAAATGAGTTCCAGCTCATGTTATGGAAACAGGAAATAAGAAGCTACGAAATCGCGAAGATAAAGGACGGTCAAGGCACAACGGAATTGAGCTCCAGGAAATACGACTTTGATGGTCAAAGACTAGATACGCGCATGATATCTCTTTTTGGGAGTATATCCTTGATCCCTGTTTTCTGTAGAGCTTACTTGTAGGCTATCTTTTGTGGACATCCTCTTGGTCCTATTTTCTGTTACAAACCCCATAAGGAGTTTGTCTTGTTTATCTTCTCGACCCTGTTTCAGGGAATCCTAGGTAGAACCCTATGGATGTAAACATGTATTTGAAACATGTTATGATTGATATGGTTGCAAATGGTTGCTCGTGGATGCGCGAATACACGTTAGATACTAGATTGACGCGATCACGTTTCATGTTGCATATGCACGAGCATTTATACTTCTTTATGGATAAAATTGAATGTGTTGTCATGCGGTTGTTGCATATGAATGAATGATTGTGCATGCATATAGTATCTATATGACTAGGACTATTTGCATACATGTTGGATTCATGGCACTTAACATATCTTGCATTAGAAAGATCATTCAGGCCTGATCATTAGCATTAGCTAAGGAACATGTAAACACACGTTTTGCATATATTCATACAGCATTAGAAATCATCTAAGGACAATGATTGCTTGTGGATGATGTTTTGAGTAGATGGATGATGGATGGTAGGATATGTTCTTCCTAACTTGTAGATTTCGGGGACGAAATCGTAAAAGGTGGGGAGAATGTAACAACTCGTATTTCGATAACATGTTAAAACGAGAATCAAGGCAGAATTTAATTTTAAATTCTGAATCAAGTAAAACAGGCTATGCCATTGCGTTCGTCTCGGAAAAATACGCGAAATAGAGTCCGAAATTTTGTAAATCGGAGTCCGTATGACCCGGTTAAGGCCCAAAGAAGTTTTCGGGAAATTTGAATTTCGAAACATGCAGAGATGGGGCCAGGCGGGAAAATTCCCGCCCAGACAAGTCGACTTGGCTGTCGACAGGGCTGTCGACTTGCAAGTCGACAGGCATGTCGACAGTCAAGTCGACAGGGCTGTCGACTTGCCCTGTCGGCTGATTCTGGCCTGGTGCACCTATTTTCTATCTTGGCTAGGTTTTTGGGCCTGGTTTGAAATCTGACGGTTCAGGTTGGTCCTAGGGTTAATCTAAGGGCCTAAAACTATCCTAATCTCTATAAAAAGACCCTAAACCTACCCCTAAACCCTCATTATTCACTCATGTAACTAAACTATGGCCAAATTTCTACTCTCATGGCCTCCACTCAACTATCCTAGCCTCCACTTCATTTCTATGAGAGGTTTCATGATCATGAGAGTGTTAGAGAGTCCCTATGTTAGTATGAGAGCTTCTCAAGTTGATTCCAAGGCAAAAGCTTTGATCTTTGTTCATAAAGATGGTGTTTTTGTTGATTTGGAGCATCCATCTTTGGGTTTTTGGGTGATGGCATGCATAGGCTTCATTACAATCTTTAGTGTAATCGATTTAGGCCTTAATAGCAATGTAAGCCCTTCCCTACTCTTATATATTAACCATGAAGTTAAATGTTCATGTTGCAAATTCGGGTTTGATCATTGAGTATGATTTATGCTATCGTGTCATGCAAGTTTATGAAGTCATTATCTTGATCTTATAAGCTAAAAGCTACAACCTTTATGTTGAAATGTTGCATTATGCAACATGAGAACCTTCATAATCATTATGTCAACTTGCATATGAAGTCATAATCCTTATATGATGATATATGCGAGTTTCTAGCCATCATTCCATGTCTTTTGTCACCATGATTCGCTTATGTGCCAAGTTTGGGTTTATGCATGTTTTTGAGGCTTAAGAATGTAACATGCAAGCTAATGAACACATTTGTGCCTCATTTGCCACCATGATTAACTTGTGGCTTAATACCCATTTTTGTCATTCCTTTGCCAAGTCTCTTCTTTTAATCCATTACGTTGTTGCGAACGTATATGCGAGTTTAAAAGCGTTGGGTTATGTTATGGGTAATTTCTAATGACATGAAAATACAACTTGAAAACATGACTTGAAATATAACATGGAAGTTGACATGTAAGTATGCATAAAAACATAAGCTTGGGAATTTACCTATCAATTTAGGTCTACCCTTTGGGAATTTACCTATTAAGTTAGGTCTACCCAAATGCTTGAAAAACTTGTAACATGTTTTGGAAACATGATGAACATGACACTTAGATAATATAAGTGTGGCCAACTCGAGGTTGGGTTGAGTTTGCAACGTAAAACTACCCGGAACCGACCGGCCTAACTAGTAGTTGCAAACAATAGGACCCAATGTGAGAAGTTGGTCATGTTGTGCTTGAACCCGAGGTTAGACCAAGTTGTGGTGTAAAGCTACCCGGAACCGACCGGCTTAACTAGTAACCACAACAAAGTCTAATGTGAGAGGTAGGGGTGCATTAAGTAATTAATGTCACATGATAGGGTCAAGTTAATTTGATTAATGACTCTTAACCAAATATGACATGGATAAAGGGGTTAAGTAAATTGATTAGGCTAATGATACTTAACAAAACATGACAAGGTTGGGTAGGTTAAGTGATTTGATCTGCCTAATGACACTTAACCATTTTTATACGACTAGTGGACGGGGATTAAGTTAACCAATACTTAATCAATCCAACATGATAACTTGATAAGGTTAAGTGGGATCGGGTTTGATTTCTTAATGACACTTAACCATGCAAGATGATTAGGGGATGGGGTTAAGTAATTTACACTTAACTAATCCGACTTGGTAATTAGATGGGGTTAAGTAATTAAGGCTTAACTAATCTAACCACGGTAATTAGATGGGGTTAAGTAATTGACACTTAACTAATCTAACCACGGTAATTAGATGGGGTTAAGTAATCCACACTTAACTAATCTAAACACGGTAATTCGATGGGGTTAAGTTAAACACTTAACCAATTTAAACTTGGTAATTCAATGAGGTTAAGTAACCAATACTTAACCAAATTAACGTGATAATTTAATGGGGTTAAGAAACTTATACTTAACCAATTATACATGATGATTTGATGGGGTTAAGTAACCTACACTTAACCAATCTAATATGCGGACCTGATAAGGTTAAGTCACAAGACCTTTTTAGAATATACTTAACCATTGTAGCACGATTAGAGGATGGGGTTAAGCCAACCTATACTTAACCAATCCGACTCGATAATTTGAAGGGATTAAGATAATCTATGCTTAATCGATCTAGCAAGATAATCCGATAGGATTAAGATAAGCTGGTACTTGACCAATTTGACTTGATAGGGTTAAGTCATGAGCCTCTGGGTACACTTAACCAACTTGTAGGACTAAGTCTTGAACTTAAATACTTAGCCAATCTTTGACGTGATTCGTGGGCGGGTTAAGTCATGGACTTGAATGATAACACTTAACCCAATAGGACAAACCCTAGTTAGAGGAACTAGGTAGAAAATCTTGGTTAATCAAGGATAACGGGAAAGGAAGCTAAGTGGTAAACCTTAGTTAAGGGTAACTAAGTAATAATTCTTAGCTAAGGACATAGGACTAATTCATAAAGCGATGAGTAACCTGATACGGTAGGTCATCGCTTAGTATACGAGGAGGAGCAAGTTATCTGACTTGGATAAAAGCTCCAGCGCACTGGGTGCCGAAGTGGAAGCTTCGGGGGACGTGAGGATATTCTTGGGATCCCTCTGTGGGCTGCCAGGTAATTATACTAGGCCCATGAGAGGTTAAGGTCTGCGTTAGAAGGACCAAGAGTATGCCTTGGTTGCTATGCGAGCGACCAAAAGACTGGGATGGATTAGCGTGGAGTCGACGATTCTTGGTTTTTGCCCTGGATAGCACATCGCCGACTACCTACCATCTTTAGTCAATCGTGCACGTGCGGAAAGGCAGGGAACCCCCAACAGACCATGTGCTTGCTATCGAGTCATGGGTGAGGTTGGCCCGTAGGAAAGTGGGGCTATAGTGGGGCCGGAGAGTGGTTCTTATACATGATTTTTCTTGGATTGCCTTTCAGTAGTTGAGGGAGGGGTCACGTGGGACCATAGCCACGGGTACAAAAACAGACCTTGATATCTGCATCGGCAGACGATTTAAAGCTCCCGACCGAGTTCCGTATTTCTTGATTTGCCCTGGCACGGAACTCGGATGGCACATTGGGGAACATGTGCATCTAGACATGGAAAACGATTCACGATACATACGTGGGATCATGGGCGCGGTTGACGGGTGGCGTAATCCCTAGTGGTCCTAGGTGGCCAAAACCCAAACCGAGACACGGAAACGTTCATTAGGTAGCATAATCCCTAGCGGCCCTAGGTGGCATAAATCCTAAGTGGACGCGCGATAGTTCATGGTAGGGAAACACAACTAGATCAAGGGTTGCAGTCCAAAACAACTTCAAGGATAAAACGTTTACATGGGAAAGCCCGTACGGCCTACGGCAAAGGACTGAACTTATACATGGAAAGAAACATACGAGTTGGGAAAACCTACATATGCTATATATTAGGTTGACATGGACCATTACATGACGTTGGGCAAGGGACATTCATGGTTAACACATGACGCAGGTTGGGATACTAGTACGAGAGGTGCAGAGCGGATATACATGATAGATGCCATGGGACGTTATACGCGATAGATATCTTGGGATATTATACTTGATAGAAACCTGACAATGTGATACCTTGTTTTATCTTGACATCGTAGTTTATCACGACGCCCTAGTTTATCTGAGTCCAGTAGTTCATCCTGTTATTTTGATTTAATTGACCTATCTTGTATCATGCTTATGTTCATCTCAGTTTCTCATGACAGTTAACTTTACTAGTTTTTATACTAATAGTAGATAGGGCTTACTCAGTCTTTTTGACCGACCCGTTTTGTTTCGCCTCTTTTCTTCCGTTCCCCCCAGGTTACAGGGAGGAAACACTGCTGTTTAGTTCGGACTTCTTCTGCTTGAAGGTCATCATGGATGGCTTGGACTTTTCCTGGATATGGCTACTTTACTGTTTTTACTTGGGGAATAATTTACGAAAAAAAGTCTTTATGCTTCTTTACTATTGCAAGACAGGTTTTGATGTACTCTGATGTAAAAGGCTTTAGACCTTATGTATTCATGTTATGAAAGATTGATTTTACTTCCGCTATTTTATGTGTTCAATATTGTGATGTTTCTGTGCATGTTTACCAATAATGCCCCTCTAAAGCTAGTGCATTCCTTTGCGAGTGACCCTAGCGGAGGCGGGGTGTTACAACTTTGCTGCGGGACGTGTGCTAAGGAGTTGTCGACGTTCATAACTTCGATTCACCACTAAAAATGGATGATGGCTACTTATCAGTGCAGTAGGGTCATTATGACCTGAGGGGCAAAGTGATGGTAGCAAGACTACGTTATCAGTGCAGTAGGGTCATTGTGACCTGAGGGGCAAGGTGATGCGTAGTAAGACTATGAGCCATCGTAGATGGGGTGAATAACTCCATGGGGCAAGTGGACATAGTAAGGATTGGTAAGGCTATGAGCCAGTGCAGTGGGGTTCTTATGACTCCATGGGGCAAAGTGGACATAGCAAAGGATTAGTGGCTACGTTATCAGTGCAGTGAAGCCACTTATGACTTCATGGGGCAGAGTGATCGTAGCAAGGTATGTTGGGTGATCGAAGTGGTGAATATCGTATGCTTTACGCACTGAGTGAGAGATGTGAAGATGGATGCTATGTTTGATTGTTTGCCATCCCTATGACATGCACACCTCCCCACCTCCGTATCTTTAACTGTTTGATATGATACCTTAGAGTGTTGTACAGTATGTAGTGCTAACTCTTTGGTTGCAGGTCCAGGTTCAGGTATGTTTTAGTCTACCTGTTATTGTTCACTTTAGATGCTTATCGCTCATACCAGGCTTTATGTCTGACCCAGAGTTTTATGTCTCCTCTTATTACTCTAGGTGCTCACACGAGCAGACTAGAGACAGATTAGCTGGTGATGTGCGAGTAGCTGATTCGGAGGCGGGCAGGAGGCTTTCACGTATGATATATATATATACACATTCTCCCTGTGTCGTTGGTGGTCGCTACTTGGGCATTAGTAGTGTACCTCATTTATCTTACTTTTGCTTTGAGACAGTTTGAAAGTTGTAATAAGCTGTATTCTGAATTTCCGCTGCTATGATGTTTAGTTCTGATTTTCAGCTTATGCACTGTCTCTCCTGTTTTATGTCAAGTATGTTATTATTATATTTTGTTCTATGCGCTGTGAGACATTCTACAGGTTCTTTGTATGTTCATTTCCTTCTTCCTTTTCCTTCTGACGACCCGTTCCACGCTAACTGGACAAGTGTACAGCGCACATTTGGAGTAAATGTCGGTTGGTGCGGGGCGGGCCGTCACAATGACCTAATCAAGAACCTGTAGAATGTCTCACAGCGCAAGGGATAAAATATAAGAATAACATACTTGACATAAAACAGGTGAGACAGTGCATAAGCTGAAACTAAACATCATGGCAGTGGAAAATCCAAATACAGCTTATGTTCCACATCATCATTATTACAACTTTAAACTGTCTCTAAAGCAAAAGAAGGGAAAGGTACACTACTAATGCACAAAGTAGTGACCATCAGCGACACAGTGAGAATATCTATAAATATCATACGTGGAAGCCTCCTGCTCTTCTCCAGTACAGCTACTCGAGCTTCACCAGTTAACCTGTCTCTAGTCTGCTCGTGAGAGAACCCAGAGTAATAAGAAGAGACATAAAACTCTGGGTTAGACAAAAGTCTGGTATGAGCAATAAGCAGCAAAACAGGACAATAACAAGTATACTAAACCATACCTGAACCTGGACCTGCAACCAAAGAGTTAGCACTACATACTGTACAATACTCTAAGGTGCCATTAACACATGGTATAAAGAATACGGGGTGGGGTTGTGCATGTCATAGTGATGGCAAACAAATCAAACATAGCAACCATCCTCACATCTCTCACTCAGTGCGTAAAGCATACGATATCCACCACTTTGATCACTAGACCCATCGACGTAGTGACGGAGTTCGACTTGTATGACTACTGCTACCACCAAGCTTACCCCACGGAGTCAGGACTAAATCTTTATAAATGACCCCGTTTCATTGGTTTATAGCCCATTTGTCGTACCTAGACCACTGTGATCCTGAATCCGTTCACGTACCCCCTACACATAGTGATCCAAAGTCATAGAAGTCGACAACCCCTTAGCACACGTCCTGCAGCAAAGCCCAACTCATGAAGTCGACTCATTGGTTCCCATCTGGATCCTGAGTTCTACTTCTCATTTGGACTACCTTTGCATCTCGGGTTTGTGGTTTTCTCCGGATCGGTCTTCATCTGGTTCAGAAACAAACTTCCTTTAGGATCGATTCTCTTCCCCTTGTTCAGTCCGTAGTCATCATCCTCCTTCTGGTCAGTTCGTGCTCCCCTTGTCTGATCGGGTCGTGGTGCCCAAGCTGGATCGGATCGTGCTGCCTTCACCAGATCAGGTCGGGCTTCTTTATCCGGATCGGGTCATGATCAAGCTTCACGGTTCGGATCGTGGAGCTCTCCAAATGAGTGGATCGGTGTCTCCATTCACGAGCGGTTCGGATCGGAGGACTTCAGAGGCGAACGGATCGGGGGTAGCAAGCTTCATCAGGCGGCTCATGGGAAGGTGGCCACGATCGGGTCGGGTTCAGAGGGGGCGATCCGATCCGGTTCCTGCACATCTTTCCTGCAACTTTCCAGTGACAGTTTTACGCCATACGACAGCGTTTTTGACCAATCTAAATTTTCTAATCAATTGCAAAGCATACCATACAGTCATAGCAACATGTATAATCATCCACAAACACCAAAATAACAATATGACAAGGTTAAACGGATCAAACTAGCCAAAATTCTATATTTTCCCTTAAGCATGTTTAAGCAAAACCAATGATAGGATTAGTAAAACTTAACCAAACTAACCAAATTTTCTAACAGAGGCCTAAAACAATATTTCGAAATTTATAAATATTTTTTTTCCAGATTTTTAACATGAATAAATTCGCTAACTAACACTAATCATCCTAATTAACTATAATTAGTGTCAAAACAATGCTAATCACTCACCTTAGCCACAAAAAAATTACCAAATCTGAAATGATTCTCTGTTTGGCGCTGTTCCCAAAGCTATACAGCAGTTCTACCTTGATTCTTGTGCTAATCCTCTTTGATTTGATGTAGATTTGGCTTAATTAGCGATTAGGAGGTGATTTGGGGTGTTTTAGAAAGTGGAGGCCATGGCTAAACTTGAAGGAACAAAAAGTGGCAGCTGGAAAATGATAGAAACTGAATTTCCTAACCTTATCAGCCTCCCCATAACCCTAATCCCGAAATAGGTTGTGGGCCCACTCACTAATCACCCAAATTAGGCCCGGTTAAGCTGTTTTTCACCATCTGAGACTTGTTTCAGCCATATCTCTCAAACGGTAAGTCTGTTTGGCTAATGTGACCCGTCTACAGAAAGGTAAACCATCATTTGGATCTAATTGAAGTGGTTTTAGGTCAAAACTCCTTTCCAATCAAAAGTTATGGCCAAAACAAGATCAGCTAGGGGCAAAATGGTCATTTAAAATTGGCAAAAAATCAGGAATATGGGAAATGACCCCAATAGTCGTCTCCCAAAGTTAAATGACCATACGACTTCGTATGTGAAAGAAATAAATGTTCTACGATCCTTCGGTGCGTAGAATGCGGGTCATTACAAATCATTACTTATAAATAAAAATTAAATAACGACTAAATTTACCGTAATCCTTATTCACCGTCCACCGTCAACAACGCTCGCAACCAATTTTCTAAGCCAAACTCACCATCAGTAAGATAACCACAAATGCAACCCTCACTATACATAACAATGATAACCGAACACGACTGTCACAACTCCACCCTACATGTTGCTTCACAGAACTTCTTCCTAAATCAGCAGCTCACTAAAATCCCTACCCAATTGTCATCATCATTTCAAGTTCGACTTACTCCCCTAATTTGAGACCTTCTGCCCTAAACATGATAGAATATAGGACTCATGAACTTCCTGTCGCAATATCCCCCCTCCAGTTTTTCCCAGTTGGTCAGAAAACTTACCTGAACTAGCCCATCATCTCAGTTCAACCTCCAGTTCACTTTGGCAATCCAAAGCTCGGCTATAGGGATAAAATGTGGTGATAGTTTTTGTAGCCATATACCGCCAACCTTCACAAAAAACCCTGCCTCACCATCCCAAGTGCGGTGCCACCTTCCCTTTGATCAACTTCCAGCTCTGCGATTCTCAATTTGTTTGTACCCTAGTTCGCCGTTCGAGATCGAACGCCCCAAATTTGAACGCGATAGAACGGAACACACACGTTTAAGATCCTATCGAACCAATTCCAATCAGTGCCTTCACTTACTGTCGAAAATTTGATCTTCCCTTGTTCTTCGATTTACTGAATCGATTTTTCTTTTATTTATTTCAAAAGATCTGATTGTTTTCCTTTTCCTTTTTTTCTATTTTGATTTTTCTGTTTTGCCAAAATGAAGGCAGATGCGTGGCTTTATAATGGGAATGAGAGGTCTGCAAATTTAAGGGAAAGGAATGGGGGTGTTAAGGGGAAGCGTGGTTCGTGAACATGTCATGACAAAAGCTTCAGCTCGACCCTTTTGGAATTTACAGAAAACAAATTTTGATTTTTAGAAATCGATGATGGAGCCATTTTAATTTAGAAGAACTCGACATACCGAGGAACGAAATGGAGAGAAACAAAAAGGGTGTCGTGGTGTATTTATAGGTGAAAAGTAACTTCACATAAAAGGAGTAGGTGCTAGCAAGTATAAGTTAGGCCTTGTGGAAGTACACCAAATTTAATTTCGATTTGATTTTGAGCCTATCCATTAAAAGTATCTCGAGGTTCATAACTTGAAAACACGAACCCTTATTTTAACGCAACGACCGACATTCCAATGTTATAGCGCTATTCTAAATTCAACAGAATAGATTTTGAAAATTAATTTGAACGGAAATATAAAATAACCATAATAAATTGATATAATTTAGTTTAAATTCATAAACAATCTATTTCTCGATAATAAATTAGTATTATTATCACTTACGGTCAAATACAGTTTATACTTATCATCTAAGTCATTTTGATTAAGTTTTATCTTCAATATCAATTATTAGTTGTTTTCAGTATTACGATAATTCTATATACTTCAAATTAAATCGTAATCGGTTATTAAATCTATAACTTAATATAAAAATCCAATTATATTATAAATTCAGCATTTAAAATTATATTAAATGTTTAAAATTAATTGACCAAATATCGGGGTCGTTACATTCTCCCCCCTTTAAAAGAATTTCATCCTCAAAATTACTAAGGTAGGAAAAATACATGTGCAGGCCAAGTAGGTTGTGACTTAGCTAAATCCAAAAATCAAGTAAAGATGTGATATGCTAGTGTTAGCACAAATGTTCCTATACTGAAATTGCAACATTGGGTGTTAACAAAGATGACTTTATTGATATGGTTATATATAACCAAATAGAACTTGTATAAGAACGGAATATACAAATGAGCTAAATTAAAATTGGATTCAGACCAGAATTGGAAATTTAAATCTATGATGTTTAGAAAATATTTTTTGAAGTATTATAAAGTAATATAGTATTACTTTAAAGGAATTTTTGAATAAGAATTGTTTTAAATGGATTTTGAAAGTGATAAAGTACTGAACTCACTTCAGTTGCTGTAAAATAATTTTGATAATAACGGCCGCATCATCAGTATTCATTTTTGAGTTTCTAAGTGACAAATTGCTACCATAATATATTTGCTAATGGAAAGTTGTTTGAGAAAAACAAGTTTTAATTTTTTTGAACGTTATGAATTTGTAAATGGTAATAAATATATGCATATATATATATATATATATATATATATATATAATTTTAAAAGAATTCAAAACATATACTGGGAATTTGAATTTTGAATTTAAATTTAACTTGTGCAAGTTAAATAGATTGAAATGATAAAAGTGAATCAAATGGATTAAAATTTAATTTAAGTTTAATAAAATTGGATTGGGTTGGAATAATATCGAGTGGAATCGAATATAGAAAAATTGAGTTGTAAATGATTTTATAACTTAGTTATGAATTTTGGTTGGAATATTTGACGATTTTGGGTAGTCGAAATTTTCAAGTTAGATTTGAAACCTAGCTTACTATATACTAAAGTTTGAGAACATAGAGTTGAAATTTATAAATTAAACGAGGTTGAACTTGTTAATTAAATTTAATTGAAAACGAGCACACCTCGTCGCTGTAGTTCATAATTTTACGTTTTGAACTTCAAATGGATGTACAGGGTTCAATATAAGCCATAATTCTATGAAATAAGAATTTTCCAAATCTATTGGATTGTAGTTTTCTAATGGAAGAGAAAAATCAAGATTTCATATTGTAGATTTTGAGTCATGTCAAAATAAAATTTCAAAAAATCGCAGCATGGTCGTTTATAAACTATAAAGATTTATTAAATAAGATGGAAGGATTTAAGAAAATTAAACTGTATAGCTTATAAATTTAAAGTGAATAAATTGATTTAGTATCAATTTGGATGACGGTGAATGTATTGTATGTGGGATATGAATTGAATGCAAGAATATTAGATGCAAATCATTCAAAACTGAATAAAATGGTTTATATATTGATTGAAATGAATAATTAAATAATGGAATCCTGAAGTTTCTTATAAATATAGATCGACTGAAATGAATAATTGAATAATAAAATCATGAGTTGCTTATAAATATACCTGTATAGCATGTTGAATATGGAAATTATGTGTTTTTTCGAATTAAAGGAACGATTGTTATTTAAACTTCATGCTATGGGACTTATGTGTTTAAATTGAGCAAGTACAGGGAGATGTGTGGCTCGATTTTTCTTGCATAGTTTGCGTAAATATTATGTGAACTCGCTAAATAACGCTTATATAAGTTACACCTACATAAAAATACGAAATAGGATATAGGAATTATTAAGTATTGTATTTTCCGATCGTATGGGTCGATGTATACATATTTATCTCTCTTGTTATATTACCAAATTTAACTATGCATAGTGGAAACTCTACCAAAAAATTGAAAATTTAGGAAGTTAGAAAAAATTTCAAAATTTTTGTAAGCTAAAGGGATGATTTTTAAATTAGGTACAATTTGAAGGTCTTGAATTAGAAATGGGAATTAATTATTTGCATGGAAGTTAAAAGCTTTGTATGGAACTAAAGTCGTAGAAATGTGAAGTGTCGGGTTTCAACTAAGTAAGTTTTTGAAAAGTTAATGAGTTTGAAGCTTTTTTTCCTACCTTAGTAATTTCAAGGATGAATTCTTTTAAAGGGAAGGAATGTAACAACTCGGATTTTTAGCCATTTAATTTGGAACATTTAGATTTGTTTTAAATGTTAAAAAGAAATTATAAATGGATTTTTATATGGAGTTTATTGATTTAATAAACGGAATACGATTAAATTTCGTATATATGGAATTATCAAAATAGGAAAATTAGAATTAACCGAATTCTAAGTTAAAAATGAAGTGAAAACGATTCTAACAAATAATATAAATTCTATTTTTATATATATGATAATAATAATTTTTTACCGATGGATTTGATTGTTTTTAAATCGATTTATAGTTTACCGAGTTAATTTAACATATGGATATAACCAATTTTCAAATGACCTCGGGTTTTAATGAAACAAATTTTATAAAATCCGTATTCGTTAATTATTGTAAGAATTCCAATTTTGAGTCAATTGGAGTTGTTATGCGATTGTGCGCAATATAAATGCGTATTGATTTACGATTTGAAAATAAAATAGGTGTTTTCCAAATGGTCTCGGAATTCGACGAAACCAATTCTATCAGGTCCGGAAATTTAAGTTATTGTAGGGTTTCGAATTCCATTCCCATTGAACGACCTATTGGTCGTGCGAGCTTAAAACACTCAACATGAATATAATTGAGTAAAATAATAAAGTATCTACCTAGATATCTCCACTATAAATAATCATAAACTTTCCCTAACCCTCTTAACGCAGCCTCCACCCTTCATTTCCTTTACTTTTAAAAATTGAATAGAACTCCAAATCTAGGAAGAATTAGGTGATGGATCCAACAGAGAAGTAGTTGATAGTGATGACTAGAGTTTGCGGCCGTCTAATGGCCTGAGGCGGCCGAAATTAGGGATTGATCAACTATGTACAAGTTTCACACTTTGGGGTTTTCCGGATGGCTCATGGTTTTTTAGGCGAGGTGGTCTAAAGGAGAAGTGTAAAGGGGAGGTAGGCCAAGGGTTTGGCGGTGGCTCGGTTGGCTAAAGTGACCGAAGGTGGTAAAATTACTGATTTGAATGGAGTTCGTTCAAATTTGATTTTCTAGAGAACTAGGGTGAACTAGGAGTTGCCGTTGTAGGCGAAGGTAGAGGCGAGTTGGGCGGTTTGATTGGTGGTGGTAGCTTGACCTCCGGTTGTTGGAGGTGACGCGAAGGGAAGTTGAACGGAAATTATACATATGCATTTTCTAGCGATTTCAAGTTGACAAGAGTGGTCATGACAGTGCAGGGTGGAACACCTCGATAAGGCCGTGACATCGGTGATTGGGCAGTGAAGGCCAGTGGCCTTGGTGGTGGCACGAGTTGATTTGCTAAAGCAGGTTTGGTTCGTTTTCGAGCGAGTAAGGTTACAAAGGAGAAGGATTAGCGGGATTTTTTTAAAAGTGATTAAGGTAAGTTAAAATTGTATTAAACTAATAGGTGACTTTTAATTTGATTATAACTTGTAATGTCGATTACTTGTTTGTAAGTGATCAGATTGGATCAAAAAAATTATGTTGGAATCATATTGGCGTAGGCAACACATTCGAGTTGGTTTAGAAGGGTTCAAAGCTAATTGAATTTTTATATAATTTCAAACGCTTGTTTAAAATTATATAAATCGATGCTAAATCGTCAATCAAAAATGAAATGTGAGTTAATTCTCACACTTTCTGAAATATTGTGATGGGGTAGAATTAATATAATTATAATATTTACCCATGTTAATATAAATTGTGTGTTTGGAGGCTTTGAATGATTATTATTTGGTTGTTGATTGTCGATATTTATATTTCTGTTATCTTAAATGAATTAGAATAGAATTTCATTTCATACGCATATATAAAATGATATTATGAGTTGTGATGTAGGGAGATAAGGTTGGAGGAATCTAGTAGAGTTTCAACAATATTTTGGATGTTACATTATTTCATATTATTCATATATCAACAGTTTAATCCATGTTATGTTAAAATTGTTTGGATGTTGATTGTAGAGTTAGATTCAACATTTGATGTGTTATTAATTAATAAATTGTACAGATTAAGTGATTGGCAGCAGATGACCTTAAATCCATCTTTTTAGGACGTTGGTTTCCCGTCAGGCGAATCGCCTAGTTCGAAGTTATAAAATTTATGCTTATAACTGAAGTAAGGTTTACAATTTTATTTTATGTAAGTTAAATAAAATACAGTTTTTGTAAATAAGTCGATATTTATAATTTGTTTTATAAAGTAATTATAGAATACTTTATACCGCAAATTTTTATGTTTTTAATTAGTTTTGTAAGCAAGGAAGTCAGAAATTAACCTAAGGGTTAATAATTTGTAATATTCATTATCAAGAAATAATTTAGTGGAATTATATTCAATTAATTACGTTATTCATTTATTTAAGAGGAAGGGTTAATTATAATCAGTTAACTGAGTTTTCAAGTTGACTAAGTCAACTATTTAAATTTGGATTGGTTGTTAAATTAATTTGTTCTCAATTAATTTAATAGAAATAGTTTTGACGAATAGGTGTTTAAACTTAATAAGATTTATTAAAAGTTAATTAATCATTTAATTAACGGTGTTTACTGATAATTATCGAGTTGTTTATTGTTAGTAAAGTTAGTTATCATTTGATAACTTTTTTAGAAAGTGATTAATTGATTAATATTAGTTAATAAGGAGGTTAGCTACTTTTATTTTAATTAATGTTGAAGTTAATTATTATTTTAATTAATAATAGTTAAAGTGAATACTTTCTAACTGGCATTCATTTAAGAAAGTAATCAAGTTCATAATGAGACTGAAGTTGAATTGTGTAAAGGGTTTTATAAAACATGGTTTATAAAGAGGTTTAAAGCTAACGCGTTGTGTTTAAATAATCGTTTACTTAATAATGAAATTAAGTAAAATGGTTTTAATTGAAAAGAGATTTCAAGGATGCAAAAGGAAGGTTGTTTAATAGATTGGTGTAAAAGGATTTGGTAAAGGATCCGATAAAGGATTTTTGTAATAAATCCAAATTGCAAATAAATTGTATCAAAATGGTTTAATGTTAAAAGGAGTGTTTAGTAAGTCTTTACTTGATAATATAATTAAGTAAAGTTATTTGTGATTGGAGGAAGATTTTCAAATATAAGAATGGTTTATAAAGTGATATCTAACTGAAACAGTAAATGAAGTTGATATAATATTATAACTAATATCAGCTTTGAAGTTACAAATTTTTATCTATCTTAAGATAAGAATGCTGTCGAGTCAAAATCTGAGAGGTAAATGAAGTATCCCAACTTGAGCAACCTCGCTATTATCCAAGGGAAAGTACTAGTTTGAATTGATATTGATGTTGGAAATAATTTAATATTTCCGTAAGAAATATTGTAACTTTAATTTGTAAAGTTGAGAAATTAAAGGAAATTGTTGGGTTTTATAGCAAAAAATGCATCACTTGACATTGTTTAGCCCAGGTATGTTGTGTGACTATACATATACCATTTGGTTAAGTATATAGCACTATTTTCCAAATAATGTAAATAATATGGTTTTTTTAATACACTTATTCCAAGGAATAAGTCAATATATATGGTTCTCGAGGTAATGCAAATAAAAGGTTGTATTGGTTTGAAAACATAAGTGAACGATGGAAATTTTATTACTTTTCCATAAACGTTATTGTAAGCTTTAACCTGTAAAGTTTTGAAGTTAAATAAAAACCCTTTGAGATTTATATAGTAAAAAATGTGGCACTTGACATTGTTAAACCTATATAAGATTAGTAATTAGACTTATACCATTGGGATAAGTATGTATAGCGATATTTCAAGGTAATGGAAACAAAGAGGTTTTTTTTAATATATTTATTATAAAAGAGATAAGTGTATGGCTATCGTTTTCAAAGTAAGGAAAATAAGAGATTTGTGAATATACTTATCCAGTTGAGATTATTAAATGTAATCGATTTTTAAGAACCGATAAAATAATTTTAAATGAATGATTTTATTTTAAACGGGTATGAGCTAGTGATATACTTAACCGTACTATTTTGATTTGATAGTTAAAGAACCAACTATCAATGAATATTCCTTTCAACTTTTGAAGTGTTAGTTTGAGGAGATCGGGATGGGAACTGTACCCAAAACCACTTCGAATCAATTTTGCATTCGAGAACTAAATTTTGCAGAGATGCTTATGCGTATAAAGATGATTTGAAGGCGTATACCTTTAGAGCAAAAGGGGTGCTCGCTGACATCCCTGGTTAACTACCAGGATTAAATTTGTAGCAGTGACCTCTAAGTTCTACGGGATCTTCAATTTCGTTCAATCCCAGAATGAACTTTAATGGATGGATGTATGACATTGCATTTCTTAGATCACGTACGTTGATTTTTACAAACATACATATGTTTGGTGGAGGAGAATGCAACTTTTCTTAGCTAACACCCTTTTCTAATACATATGAACTCAGAGGTTGTATTTTTTGTAGACATAAATAAGTGATTGATGAAATGGTGATGTGGAATTGAAAGATAAGTATGTACCATGTATAAAAGGTAACCGTAGCCTCAAGCCTCATCAACTGAGAAATGACTGAAATCGGGCAAGCATCAGGGCTATGTGGGTCATACCCATTAGGATATGTCATCACCTGATCTAGAGAAATTGGTTGTCCCTTTTGTATGATTCGGAATGATGCGGTTGTTGATCCTACCGTGATGATATATTTGGTACACTCAAGTTGAATGATTAGTCGGTTCTATGTGGTCGGGTTGCAAAATATTCTTGTTGAATCCCAGTGTTTTATCTATAGAGTACACTGATCTGAGGTCCCTTACCTAGTGTGTGAAAATCCAAACTCCAATATGAGCCATACATTTGTAGATGTAAACCAACTATGTCGAAGAGTGAGATGCAAGCTTTTCTGCTATATTCCTATTTTATTTGTGGACTTATAAACATTATTATAATATCATTTGTTTTTTAATAAAAAAGTGATTTGGATATCGTAAGGGTAAACTATGTTCCATGTTTATGCATGGCCGTGTCTTACAAGAGTTCCATTCTTTTAAATGATTTCCCAAAAGTTAAGTTGTTTGTGATATGAGTTTTATCACTAAAAGTATTCCAGACTGACCCAGGTGATTTGGTTTTACTCAAAATTTGCTCGGGTCTAGGGGTGGAAAAAAATCCGTACTCGTGGTTAACCATGGATAAAATCCATCATGGGCATGAAACAAATAGCTAAATGGGTATCCACTGGTAAAATAAATAGGTTTTTTAATATCCGTTAATTAAAAGGATAGGTACGGATATTACTGTATCCATGTTCGTGGGTACCCATGCCAATATTGAGTGTGATTTTATGGCAATGCAAAAATTATTGCTGTTGAATGTTGGGTATTTGTGTGCATGCTTTATTTAGAAATTTATAAGCAGCTATTAATGTTTGCAATAGCAGTGCATGCTGCTAATTAAAATCCTATATAGTTAGAAATTCTCAAATTTCTTATTAATTGTTTCAAATTCCAATCCAGTAAGCAACGCATCTTTTCTTCTCTCTGAACCTTCTACTCTCTTTAGTAAATTCAAAACATCCTGCCAAAGTTCTTGCTTCACTCCTCCTCACTGGTTTATATCAATACGTTGCCAAATCCAAGCAACGCACTGGAAAAGTTCACGTCTTAGCTAATTTGTATTTTTACCTAATGTATGTATTTTTAAACAATTTCAATAGAAGGTTAAAAAAATAATAGAATAAAATATCATGGATATCCGCGAATACCCATGAATACCCGCAACTTGTTTAAAATCCGTTTAACGGGTACCCGTATGGGTATAGGGCGGGTACGGGGAAAAAAATTTACCTAACGGGGCGGGTGATGGGGGGTTACTACCCATGCTTTCCCCACCCCTTTGACATGCCTACTCGGGTCAGACGGAGTATATTGTCCATGTTTCATTAAGTTTTTCTTGGTGCTTCAGGAGAGGAGTCAGAGTCAAGACGTATTCCCGTATTTTCTGGTGTTAATTTATTTTCCACTATATGTATTGTATTCATCAGCTTTGTATAGGTTGATCTAGTTGTATACTCTGATTGTGTAATCATATATATATATATATATATATATATATACACGGTTTATTCTTTGTGTAAAGTGTATTGGTATATTATATTTTACTCATTCCACTGTGAAATTTTATTATACTCGGATTTTGTAGTGTTGGTGTTCTTCTTCTTTTTCTATTCTAACATTCTTTTTCTCACCCTCTAACTTCTTTCCCCCTAATTATCCTCTTTTCTGTGCATTTGAGTTTGACAAGCGTGGCTGAATGTCAGCTTAAATGGAATGGAAAAGTAGGGTCGTTATATAGGTGATCTTGTAGCCTGGTTAAATCAAGAGAGTGCCCTATGCTCAAAAACAGTTGGGGTGGACCTCATGGCCCTTGGAATCAAGAATTTGAAGATTAGATATTGAAGTTTATTTGGAAAGAAATCTACACAATCAAGAGTTGTGTGGGAATGGATGCAGGGTAATCCCGAACCAGTATAGAAACCTAATGTGTTCTTTCCTTTACTATTTTTGCTTATTATTTGCATCTGCATCTGCATCTGATTCTGTGAATGATTCATATTTTTGATTTACATTTGGTTTTGTTAAATTCAAAAAGATTTCAAAAAATTCATAAATTTCATTAAACACTATTCACTCCCCTCTAGTGTTAAGTTAGCCTTAAGATCCATGGTCTGCATTTCCCAACATCTTTGAAGTTCAAATCCATGATCTCTAAAACCCTGGTCTAGAGCGTCATTCCCCTTTCCGCTTGGGTTAGAGGTCCTTAATAATCAATCGTTGCTATTATTATGGAGGAGACTATTAATTTATGCAACCATTCTTGCATTCGGATGATGTCGACCCTTTTGTCGTGACACATCGCTTTTTCTTATCATTTAAGTTGGTAATGAAACCAACTCAAATAATTAGAAGGTGCAGATTGTTTTAACTATGAGATTTAAAAAAATCAAATCACAAAACACAAATAGATCACATATACAAAATAGCAGAATAACTCCCAGTGGAATAAATAACTTAGTTGTTCATGAAGGTACTAAATACAAAATCTCAAAATAAATTACATAAAATAAATAAGTCGGATTTCTAATGGATCTCCATCACTCAAAAGATGGTCACCAAGGCTGAACTTCGCAGTATGACTCGAACAGTAAGTCAAAAAAGATAAACAAAAACTCGAGTTAGGATTAACATGTTTAATAAATTAACTTCAAGTGAAATGCTCAAATGAAATGCACAAGTAATTTAAAGAATGTTTGGCATTTCATTCTTTAAGGATCCATTAAACTAGATATAATATAATATGTTATTATAATAGTATTTATGGTTAAATGTACTATTGAAAATAACGTAAGTAGGCTTACATTTTAACCCTTACGTCATTTATAGACATTGTCTCAAACATTGCCTATAAAATACTAGTTAAATGTTCGGTGGATAAGGATGTGCCGCTATACGACAACGTCAAATAAAAATCGTAGGGGGCTCGATCAGGATAATAAGACACAGTACGTGAGGCAATACCCAGGGTAGGATTCTACCAAATGCACATCCAAACTGGTGGTAATGCATAACCACGACTAACGCCGACCTCTGAACACACTCCCATAATCAAAGGGGTCACAAATTAATCGCAAATCAATAGAGATGGTATCGAAGAAGTTCATCAGATAGGAGGTGCAACCTCACTTGATCATGGTATAGCTTATGTTTGAGTCAATTTCATTATGACCTGATGGTCAAAGCTGTCCTTCATCATTCTCTTACTTCATTCCAGTAGCGTTCCAAACCAACCTACTTCATTTTGGTTTCCCAACCACACGTGCATGGTTGTTAAAGTAGTTCCCCATATTGTCAGAGAATATGACAATATCTGTAACATCCCATATTTCCGTATATTTGGAATTTGTTTTAAAATAACTAAAAGGGAATAATATCAGGAAAAATCAAATTTTGTTGATTGGGATAATAATGTCTGTTTAAAATTTAGTATGAATAGATTTCCAAATTTAGTTTGAAATGTTGTAAAAAATGAAATTTAATATTTTATCAATTGATGGAAATTTAATTTATTTGAGTTCAAAGAGAAATTTAATCTTAATTGGTAATTTGTGAATTTTTGAGTTATTTAATGATAAATTTGGGTATAAAGTTTAAATGGGTATATCAATTTATTTGGGACCTTAAAATTCATAAAAATTAATTTACATATCTTATTTAAGTGAGATCTATGAAAATGGAAATTTATAAATATTTAAATTGAATTTAAAACAGTTAAATGAATTTTGATATTTAATTAATTAATTAACCGTGGAATTTAACCATTTTGGTGACTGTCTCGGAATTCGACGAAACTGACGCCATTGGATCCAGAACGGAGAATTATTCTAGAATTCCAATTTTCGTAAACATTGGACTTGTTATGTGAGTGTACGGGAGAAAACGCGAAATGGATCTGTGAAACAAGATGGCGGGGTTTTACTGGATCTGGGCCTCCATCTATATAAATAAAAATTCCTTTTACTTCTCACCAGCCATTTTTAACACTACATTCATTTTTCCTCCATCTAAATTCATTTTTTTATGGCTGAATAAAATACTCAAACCCTAGTTTCAAAATAAAATCCTACTCAAAAATCAAATCTTCACAAACCCTATCGTATTACCTATCAAATCGAAGCTCTCGATGAGTAGAACCTAGATCTGCAATTTAATTCGACATGCAGTGCTTCGTTTGGTCGGAATTTACAGTCAAAACTCGCTGAATTCGTAACCTTAGGCGTGGATTTAGGGGTTTCCGATTTAAGGCCAAATCAGAGAATCGGGGATATGAGTTTTGAAGAGAAGGAGCATACAAGTTCTTGGGTGGTGTTAGTTTGGTCAATAACGGTCGTGGGTGGCCGAAATTGGAGGATTACGGTTCGAATTTGGTGGATTTGGGCTCGTTGGTAGCGGCTATGTGGACCACCAGAGGTGGTGGTGCCACCGGCGTTGCATGCGTCTCGTCCAAGCGAGGAGAACGGGGGTGGTCCCGGAAATTATCGTGGCCGGAGTTGATGGCAAAGGGTGGTCAAAGTTAAGGTTTTTGGGTTCAATTCGATGAGACTGTAGCGTGTAATAGAGGAGCGGGAAGAAGGGTATCCACGGTGCTGAGGTGTCAGATTCAGATTGGTGAGGAATTATTTAATTAATTCTTTTTATAAATTCTATTCCAAACAATAAAACACTGATAACTCTTTCGTTTTAACTCGGATTTGGGCGCGGTTTGTTGCGTTGGCATCATGGCGGAGTTGCGGACGTTTTGGCACTAACCTGGCTGCGTTTAGAGACTGCGAAATTTTTGGGCTATGGTTAGATGGTCGTCTGATTTTAGACGCGAAGGTGAGTGATTCTTCGCTCACGAAATACTGAATTCTTCTCATATTTATTGAACTAAATTGTGAAATATATTTGGTTGCATGGTTGTGATTGGTTGCTTGAATAAAAATTTAGATGCAGGTGTGTTACAGGCAAATAAATCGATCAGTAGTTATTTAAGTTAAATTTAAATTTCTAGTCGACATCTGTGACTTGTTAACTGGTCAAAGGACTTAACTATTTACGGTTGGAATATATTGGTGTGATGAATGCCTTGGTTGGTTGGTTACTGAATTGGTATTTATATTGCATGTTTTGTTACTCAGTATATGGATGTTGTATTTTATTGCGATGATTAATCCCATTTTTACCTTGATGTTACGGGCATCGAATAAACCCGGGATTTATCGACAAAATAATTTAAGAACACAGAGTGAAATGATAAACCTCTGTGACCCTGATTTGGATTGAAATGATAGATCCATCCCTGAAATATCGAGAAATTAAATTTAAAATCACTTGGCCATTGGATAGATAATTATATACAGACATCGGTTGGTTAAATGATTTTAAATATTTGAAATTTTATTTGATAGAATTTTCCCTTTAAAAGAATGTACCGATACTCGATAATTCAATTCTTTAGAGATTCTGAACTGGGATGTTGATTAAAAAGGGTTAAAGGAATTTTCCAAAATAAAGTGGAAATATTTAAATTGGGATTTGAATTTGATTTAACATCTTTTCAAATTTAAGAGTTTAGATTAGAAGGAAAAAATTCTTATGTAATCTAAATTTTGGGAAATTTGGAAATCGAGGGTATCTGAGTTGTTTTAACTCAGTTTGAATATATATTTGAACTCTTGAAATCAAATAGTTGTTTGAATGGGGTTGAAACGAGATATGGAATTAAACGAACTCCGTTAAGACCGGAGGATAGATTCAAGTATTTCAAATTTGGAAGGAAGGAAAGATTTTGATTAGAGAAATTTGTTTTAAATATATTATGTATTTGATTCCAAATTATTATTCTTGCTTTAAATTTATTACTTGCCTGCGCTTATAACTATTGTATTTTTAAAATAATTTTTTCCTTATAATTCATTTTTCAAAATTTTCTAGTAAACCTATATTTTTAAGAAATTATATAATATTTAAATTTCTGATTTATTTTAATAATTATATCCTATATGTATATCTATAAATTTATTTAAAAAAAATTTATTTTATTATTATTATTATTATTACTACTATTGTTATTATTATATATAAACATTTAGTTTACAAGTGTCTTGGAATTATAAATTTTCTTCCGAATGGAAATGCTCGAGTTGAACCGCTGGTTCAAATGGAGTTGAGTTAAGAATCCGTGATAATTTGAAATCTTTGAGATAAATTATATTCTATTTGAGTATAAGTCATTTTGAAATATTATATGATTATAATATAATGATATGAAATATATTCTAGTTTTAGAATATAATCGGTTTGGGTATGATTATGAAAGGTTGATATGAAAATTTGATTCGTTGAATATAAATTGGGTTCGAAACAGAAGATGATATTTTGATATGAAAGCGAACCTTTATCAAATATAAAAGAATCGACCGATGTGAAAGATGTAAGCGTTGGTTGTTAAAGAGACCGGAGTCGACATAAGGCATACTCTCTGTCAGTGTCGATACCACTTTGACAACTGTGAATGTTATGACGTATCCAGAATGAGTATAATGACTTGGAGGCGATTATTGAATCGAAGAAGATGAACGATGACGAAATAGCCCTGACCTTCGGGTCAGAATTGAAATGACTAAAACAGGAGCTATACCGTGACTAATTGAGGTAGCACCTTTGATCGGACACACTTCTTCGATACTATTTCTATGACTATGATGATGATGATGATTTGGGCCATTTATGACTTTGGGAGTGTGTTCCGAGGTGGGCGGTAGTGGCTGCTATGCGTTACCACCGGTCCGGGAGTGCAATTGGTAGAATCCTACCCTGGGCATTTGCCTCGAGTGCCTTGTCATATTATCCTTATCGAGCCCCATACGATTTTGATTTGTATCGTACCTATGGAGTGCCCTCTGATGCCATCGTTTATGGTGGGTTTACGGTACTGTATAGACTACGGTATTATAAACGGTGTAAGGGTAAAAATGTAATCCCGCTTACGCTATTTCCAGTATTTATACTTTACTGAATAGACACTATCATAATAGCATATTATACTATCTATGTATTAGTTTAACGGATCCTTGAGAGATGGAAAAATCCCGTAACATCTCTTGAGTTACTGCACCCATGACACTGACATTATTTCGTATTTTGATTTAACTAATATGAGAATGATTTAGAGCTGATCCGAGTGTTTGTTGTGTTTTCTTTTTATGCAATACGCTCGGGTCAGCAGAAGTTGCAGTTAGCGAAGATGGAAATAGCTTGGAGGATGAAGACGAGGATTTGGTATATATATATCAAGTATAAGTATTTCCGCTGCATTTATTTCCGCTGCTTATTATGTACATCTGTATGTATATGTAACTCTGATAATCATTGAATGTTATAATCACAGTATACATTTCAACTGCTTTTAACTGCTATTGGTTTATTATATGTTGTCCTTTCGTTGTGAGATTCTGTTATTGTCTTTCTCTTCTTTCTTTCTTTTTCTTCTTTTCCCAATAACTACCTGCATTTGCGATTTGTTTGGGTCGATATGTGTGGCTTATTGTCGATTTTGAACGGTCAAAAATGTGGGTCGTTACAGTTGGTATCAGAGCGAGGTTAGCGATAACCTTGGCTCTGTTGGGAATTAACTCGTTAGAGATAGGGTTAGTAGTGCCCTAGAACGAGTTTGAGTGTATATATGAGAGAGCATACTTGTATTTTGAGATAAAATGATTTTTATATTGTGTTGGTAATTCTGTTGAAAATTTATAGATTTTGGTCGATTTATGGGACGTCATGGAATCAATAGGAATTTCTGAATGATCAAACAGAACATATTGACGTAATATGGTTTTCAATTATATTTTAATATATATCAAATATGGTTGTTTGTTTGAGTGTATAAGATTTGGTCCTTAACAGGTAATAATATTTAGTTATTACCTATTATGGTTGACCAAATAATAAATTGAATAAGAAAATTTAATGGTTATATAAAATACTTGAGAATGGAATCTCTTAATTATAATTGGTTATATAATATATTTGCGACTAAAATGAAATTGAACTGGATAACTTGATCTGGGGTTTTGAAATTGGTTTTTCAAAAATTTGGTATACGGTATTTTGGTTAGAATTTGAAAAGGAAATGATCTTAGGATTTTAAAAGAGATAAGTGTATAACCCTTTCTCGGACATCAGAATGATTTCGATAATGAGTGCACGCATTATCGACGGTTATTCTGAAATGTCTGAGTGGGGGAGACCACTCCGTATTTCATAGCTGGTTTGAAAGGGGTTTGAATTGAATTTCCCATATAGTACAAAATTTTGTATATAGGAATGGGTATAGTATTTAAAGTTGAATTTAAGAAAAATCGAGGTTCTTATGTTCTCAGGTATTTAAGAATTCGTACTTAATATTTTATGAAATTATTTCTATAAAATTTTAAACTTATGTTATTTAAACTTGGTTTAAACCCAGAATCAGGAGATTCGAGTGTAATTCAGCTAATAATATTGCCTTAAGTAATAAGGTAAATCATTTCATAGAAATTTTAGTTTTGAAACCATGGAATGAACTTAAGTATTAAGAAAAGAGAACCATTGTTTAAAACCCATAAGCGCGAACGATAATGAAATTAAGTAAATTACTAATTTGACCGTTGTAAGTGTTAGAGAAGTTTAAATTTACCGCGAAATGAAATTCAATTCAAATCAATTAAACTGAATTGAAATATTAGGTTGGGTAATAAAAGTGATAACCTATGACTTGACTAATTTATAAGTACATTAAGTTAGTCAGGAAAAGTTAAAAGAAACAGATGGTGTTAATAAAAAAATAATATAAAGGGTCGAGAACTAAAGCGAAGGAATTAATAGATGAATTCGTGTACGGGAGAAATGAAGACGGAAAATTTAAATGGGTCAGATCTCAATTGGACAAAATATCGAATATAAATAATGAAATGAATAAAGTGTAAACCATTAGCCGAATGAAATGTCACTTAATTCGAGTTAAAGAATTGAGTTGAATAAGTTTAACTTGGAAATCGAAAAATGGTTGAGAATTAAGTATAAAAAAAATTTTGAATTATAAACAAACCCTTAATTCAAACCAGGATTGGGGATTGAATAAGGGAATCAAGTTAAGAAAATAAGATTTGATTCGAAGTGAAAATAGAAACAAGTGAGGCAATGGGGAGTATAACTACCAACACCAGGGGAATGAGTTGAGATTATAAAATTTGACTTATTATGAACAAGAAAATAATTAATGAATTCTAAATTAGATATTTAGAATGTTGGAATGAAAAAAAAAGAACTTAACCTGAATGCATGGATTAACAAAATGGAATCGACTCAGAAAATTTAAAACGAGTCGGTTTAGGATTCATATCGATGGTCAGATTTGGTAAGTAAATGAAATTAAATAAACGAGATGAAATAGAATGGTTTATATAAAAACCTCAACCAACCTTAATCCATCTATATAGGTTCAAAGTTAACTACATCGAATGAGGGAACAAAATAAATTGAGAATGAAGAAAACATGGAATAAGGTGTAAGAAAGAATACTCGAAGACTAATTTATTAAATTAGAATGCCGAAAAGGGGTTTGGAACCAAGCCGATTCAAATAAGTCAAGTGGACTAGAATAGATGGAATAAGAGATTGAATATGAAGCCATCGCTCGAATAAAGAGGTAAGTGCAAGAAATTTAATGAACGAGTAATGAAATAAACATATTTAATATATAAGTAAAATGAATCAAGAGGACTAGAATAAATAGAAGCAAACCCGAGAGATGAATGGGTCGATCTAAACCAAATATGGGTAAATGGGATGAAAATTCATTTAAATAAAGGGTAAAATGAGCATGTATAGATTAAGCAAGAAAGCGTGAACCATATTACGTGAGTTATGAAGCGATAATCCTTTTAAGCGATAAGCCTTTCTTAAGTTTTGGAGTTCGATAGTTTGAAACTCCAAAGTAAATAAGTTTTGACGTGAAAATGCAAATCTGATATATTCAATACGATGAAACGAAAATGATCATAACTTTTGAATAGATGATCGGAATCGGGCGACTCTGGACTTTTGAAAACCCTAGAAACTGAGCTAAAACTTTCGTTAATAGAGCCCATCGAAATTCTCATGTTTACTATGCTGAAATCAAAGGTTTAGTTGTAGTTGTATGCGCAGAAAATTAAAAATTGAAGTATATATCAATATTGTTTTGATCATAACTCCATAACGGAGCATCGGATTTCGATGTGCGAGTACAATTCGGAAAGGCCAGAATGTAAACTAAAACTTTCTCTTAAAATGCCTAGTCAAATTCTGAGGTTAAGAGGGCTAAAAACTGGGTTGAACATTTCAGACCTGCATTTTTCAGTGTTCGGGCTGAAGCGTTCGCCTTCACTAAAACGGTCATAACTTTCAAACGAATCATCCGAATTTAACGAACCTGGACAATTCGGAAAGCCTGAAACGAATGCAACAAAATTTTCCTGTGTCTTATTCCAATTTCATAATCTAAGGGACAATAGTACCCTATTTGTTCGTTGTCCTGTTGTTAACATGGTTGTTTTGTAGTTGAAAATGTTGGTATATGTTGTGTAGTTTATATGAAATTGCTATGTATTGTTATGTGTTGATTCTTATGCATGTTTGAGTGTTTTAGTGGGTGCAAGGATTGGTATTACGCTTGGAGCTCGCTTGCACTAAAATTAAATGCAAAGGTAAATAAAAACCGCAAAATAAACGCTTAAAGAGGTACGTATTTGGGGTTGTATAAAGCTTGGTGGTTTTGTTTTTGTTTTCCCCTAGTTCAGGGATGCCTCATCGTTAATGAGATGTATATTTTGGATTGATATATGTATCGGGCTTTTTCCCGGGGCCCTCCGTACAGGGGAGATGCTGCCGAAATTTTCCGTGATTTTGGGAGTTATAAAATTTATTAGTTTTACAATTATATAACTTATTTTATAATTATTTTGATATGAATTTGAAATAGATATGTGCTTAATAACGTTTCGTTCTCTTTTCGAGGACGAAAAGATTTTAAGTGGGGGAGAATGTAACATCCCATATTTCCGTATATTTGGAATTTGTTTTAAAATAACTAAAAGGGAATAATATCAGGAAAAATCAAATTTGTTGATTGGGATAATAATGTCTGTTTAAAATTTAGTACGAATAGATTTCCAAATTTAGTTTGAAATGTTGTAAAAAATGAAATTTAATATTTTATCAATTGATGGAAATTTAATTTATTTGAGTTAAAAGAGAAATTTAATCTTAATTGGTAATTTGTGAATTTTTGAGTTATTTAATGATAAATTTGGGTATAAAGTTTAAATGGGTATATCAATTTATTTGGGACTTTAAAATTCATAAAAATTAATTTACAAATCTTATTTAAGTGAGATATATGAAAATGGAAATTTATAAATATTTAAATTGAATTTAAAACGGTTAAATGAATTTTGATATTTAATTAATTAATTAACCGTGGAATTTAACCATTTTGGCGACTGTCTCGGAATTTGACGAAACTGACGCCATTGGATCCAGAACGGAGAATTATTCTAGAATTCCAATTTTCGTAAACATTGGACTTGTTATGTGAGCGTACGGGAGAAAACGCGAAATGGATCTATGAAACAAGATGGCGGGGTTTTACTGGATCTGGGCCTCCATCTATATAAATAAAAATTCCTTTTACTTCTCACCAGCCATTTTTAACACTACATTCATTTTTCCTCCATCTAAATTCATTTTTTATGGCTAAATAAAATACTCAAACCCTAGTTTCAAAATAAAATCCAACTCAAAAATCAAATCTTCACAAACCCTATCGTATTACCTATCAAATCGAAGCTCTCGATGAGTAGAACCTAGATCTGCAATTTAATTCGACATGCAGTGCTTCGTTTGGTCGGAATTTATAGTCAAAGCTCGCTGAATTCGTAACCTTAGGCGTGGATTTAGGGGTTTCCGATTTAAGGCCAAATCAGAGAATCGGGGATATGGGTTTTGAAGAGAAGGAGCATACAAGTTCTCGGGTGGTGTTAGTTTGGTCAACAACGGTCGTGGGTGGCCGAAATTGGAGGATTACGGTTCGAATTTGGTGGATTTGGGCTCGTCGGTAGCGGCTATGTGGACCACCGGAGGTGGTGGTGCCACCGGCGTTGCATGCGTCTCGTCCAAGCGAGGAGATCGGGGGTGGTCCCGGAAATTATCGTGGCCGGAGTAAATGGCAAAGGGTGGTCAAAGTTCAGGTTTTTGGGTTCAATTCGATGAGACTGTAGCGTGTAATAGAGGAGCTGGAAGAAGGGTATCCACGGTGCTGAGGTGTCAGATTCAGATTGGTGAGGAATTATTTAATTAATTCTTTTTATAAATTCTATTCCAAACAATAAAACACTGATAACTCTTTCGTTTTAACTCGGATTTGGGCGCGGTTTGTTGCGTTGGCATCGTGGCGGAGTTGCGGACGTTTTGGCACTAACCTGGCTGCGTTTAGAGACTGCGAAATTTTTGGGCTATGGTTAGATGGTCGTCTGATTTTAGACGCGAAGGTGAGTGATTCTTCGCTCACGAAATACTGAATTCTTCTCATATTTATTGAATTAAATTGTGAAATATATTTGGTTGCATGGTTGTGATTGGTTGCTTGAATAAAAATTTAGATGCAGGTGTGTTACAGGCAAATAAATCGATCAGCAGTTATTTAAGTTAAATTTAAATTTCTAGTCGACATCTGTGACTTGTTAACTGGTCAAAGGACTTAACTATTTACGGTTGGAATATATTGGTGTGATGAATGCCTTGGTTGGTTGGTTACTGAATTGGTATTTATATTGCATGTTTTGTTACTCAGTATATGGATGTTGTATTTTATTGCGATGATTAATCCCATTTTTACCTTGATGTTACGGGCATCGAATAAACCCGGGATTTATCGACAAAATAATTTAAGAACACAGAGTGAAATGATAAACCACAGTGACCCTGATTTGGATTGAAATGATAGATCCATCCCCGAAATATCGAGAAATTAAATTTAAAATCACTTGGCCATTGGATAGATAATTATATACAGACATCGGTTGGTTAAATGATTTTAAATATTTGAAGTTTTATTTGATAGAATTTTCCCTTAAAAAAATGTACCGATACTCGATAATTCAATTCTTTAGAGATTCTGAACTGGGATGTTGATTAAAAAGGGTTAAAGGAATTTTCCAAAATAAAGTGGAAATATTTAAATTGGGATTTGAATTTGATTTAACATCTTTTCAAATTTAAGAGTTTAGATTAGAAGGAAAAAAATTCTTATGTAATCTAAATTTTGGGAAATATGGAAATCGAGGATATCTGAGTTGTTTTAACTCGGTTTGAATATATATTTGAACTCTTGAAATCAAATAGTTGTTTGAATGGGTTGAAACGAGATATGGAATTAAACGAACTCCGTTAAGACCGGAGGATAGATTCAAGTATTTCAAATTTGGAAGGAAGGAAAGATTTTGATTAGAGAAATTTGTTTTAAATATATTATGTATTTGATTCCAAATTATTATTCTTGCTTTAAATTTATTACTTGCCTTTGCTTATAACTATTGTGTTTTTAAAATAATTTTTTCCTTATAATTAATTTTTGTAAATTTTCTAGTAAACCTATACTTTTAAGAAATTATATAATATTTAAATTTCTGATTTATTTTAATTATTATATCCTATATGTATATCTATATATTTACTTAAAAAAATTATTTTATTATTATTATTATTACTACTATTGTTATTATTATATATAAACATTTAGTTTACAAGTGTCTTGGAATTATAAATTTTCTTCCGAATGGAAATGCTTGAGTTGAACCGTTGGTTCAAATGGAGTTGAGTTAAGAATCCACGATAATTTGAAATCTTTGAGATAAATTTTATTCTATTTGAGTATAAGTCATTTTGAAATATTATATGATTATAATATAATGATATGAAATATATTCTAGTTTTAGAATATAATCGGTTTGGGTATGATTATGAAAGGTTGATATGAAAATTTGATTCGTTGAATATAAATTGGGTTCGAAACAGAAGATGATATTTTGATATGAAAGCGAACCTTTATCAAATATAAAAGAACCGACCAATGTGAAAGATGTAAGCGTTGGTTGTTAAAGAGACCGGAGTCGACATAAGGCATACTCTCTGTCAGTGTCGATACCACTTTGACAACTGTGAACGTTATGACGTATCCAGAATGAGTATAATGACTTGGAGGCGATTATTGAATCGAAGAAGATGAAAGATGACGAAATAGCCCTGACCTTTGGGTCAGAATTGAAATGACTAAAACAGGAGCTATACCGTGACTAATTGAGGTAGCACCTTTGATCGGACACACTTCTTCGATACTATTTCTATGACTATGATGATGATGATGATTTGGGCCATTTATGACTTTGGGTGTGTGTTCCGAGGTGGGCGGTAGTGGCTGCTATGCGTTACCACCGGTCCGGGAGTGCAATTGGTAGAATCCTACCCTGGGCATTTGCCTCGAGTGCCTTGTCATATTATCCTTATCGAGCCCCATACGATTTTGATTTGTATCGTACCTATGGAGTGCCCTCTGATGCCATCGTTTACGGTGGGTTTACGGTACTGTATAGACTACGGTATTATAAACGGTGTAAGGGTAAAAATGTAATCCCGCTTACGCTATTTTCAGTATTTATACTTTACTGAATAGACACTATCATAATAGCATATTATACTATCTATGTATTAGTTTAACGGATCCTTGAGAGATGGAAAAATCCCGTAACATCTCTTGAGTTACTGCACCCATGACACTGACATTATTTCGTATTTTGATTTAACTAATATGAGAATGATTTAGAGCTGATCCTAGTGTTTGTTGTGTTTTATTTTTATGCAATATGCTCGGGTCAGCAGAAGTTGCAGTTAGCGAAGATGGAAATAGCTTGGAGGATGAAGACGAGGATTTGGTATATATATATCAAGTATAAGTATTTCCGCTGCATTTATTTCCGCTGCTTATTATGTACATCTGTATGTATATGTAACTCTGATAATCATTGAATGTTATAATCACAGTACACATTTCAACTGCTTTTAACTGCTATTGGTTTATTATATGTTGTCCTTCCGCTGTGAGATTCTGTTATTGTCTTTCTCTTCTTTCTTTCTTTTTCTTCTTTTCCCAATAACTACCTGCATTTGCGATTTGTTTGGGTCGATATGTGTGGCTTATTGTCGATTTTGAACGGTCAAAAATGTGGGTCGTTACAATATCCAACCCCAGTCTCTTTAACAACCAAATGTTTATTTCATAATGTGGTCATTTATGTTTAAAATCATTTTTAAAATATCATAAATCAAATGATACAATATTAGTTTATATCAAAAAATAATTACATTCAAATACTTCAGTGTCATAAGTCATAATTCGAATCAATTCATTATTTGATTAAGTTCATAATCATAATTCAAATCAATTCATTTTTGTATTAAGTTCAAGATTCATATTTTATATTTACAAAACAATTTATTTACAAACTTACATTTTGATTTTCGCATTTATATATTTCAAATGTCATTATTTCAAAAAACTTTATTTTAACAATTTCATAATCAAAAGCTTAGATTGAAACAAGTTTTATTTAAAATAGGTAGTATAATACAAAACAGTTAATTTTAAAAATAATTATACTTATAAATAATTTGATTTAAAATAAATATTATTAAATAATATTTATATTTAAGAAGAATGGTATAACTAAAATAGTTAAAGAAAGTATAATAATTAAATCAAATATATATATAAAATAGTTAAATTGAAATAGTCATAAAATAAATATTAACTTTATATAGCAATGCTTTAGTTTTGTCTAATATAGGGGTAATACAAATTTCAAATAATTTAAAACAGTTCAATCTAAATCACTCATTTGTATTTCCCAAATTCAGTTTCATTAATTCAGATTCAACAAATTTACTTCAAATCAATTTTAAATTTTATAAACAATAAATCCTTAATTTAACTCCGCTTCAAAGTGTATTCAAGTTGGATTATTATATTTTCTTCTTAAAGCTTTAAATTACCTTTGTAACACCCCGTAATTCTGTAACACTAGGATTCATAAATCAAGGCAGAATTAAATTTTAAAATCAAAATCAAGGGAAACGGGCTGCGCCATTGCATTCGTCTCAGAATTCTGCATGAGATAGAGTCCGAGTTTGCGTAAAACGGACTCCGTATGAGGGAGATATGACCTCCGAAAGTTTCAGAATTCAGTTTAAAATTCAAACAGGCAAAAATAGTTCAGAAACGAGTTCAAATTTCAAGAATCGGACCCAGATTGGGCTGGGTGGGAATTTTCCTGCCCAAGGCACCCAGATCGACTGGGTAGTCGACCTGGGGGTCGACCCCCCTGCTATTTCCAGATCTGCAGTCTGGTTCGTTCTTCTGTATCCGGACGCCATTCTGACCAGATTCGTTGACTCCTACACTATATAAACAGCCCTAGTCTCCTTCTCTATTCACAATTCTTTTCTATCCTTATGCTGCCACTGAGAAAATGTATAAATAAATAAAATAAGAAAATAATACAAAAAATCCAAGACAAGGTTATGCTGCTCAAGTTGTCCAAAAGAGATTCGAATCAGGATTAAAGCTTCAAGATAAGAATCAAAGGCTAACTCAAACGGTTTCAAGCAACGTCGCACGAATCATAGCAACGCCATCTTTCTATTCTACTCTAATCTTTGTAAGTCGGTTACTTCTTAGATTTGAATGTTTTCTCTATTCGTGACATGAAATTAAAGGAATAAAAGAATATGCCAAATCTTTCTATTCGAATCAGTGCTTATACTCTTGGACATAATTAAGAACTGTTATGATTCGATGACCAATTAGGCCTTGCCTATGACTATGAACATTGCCTATGACTTTGACTATGAGAATTATTTCCTTGAACATGAACACAAGCCTATGCCTTTGATTAGGAAACATAAACTATTTCCTATGACATAACAAGAACAACTGTGGTTCATGACTAGGAAAGTGTTGCTTAAGTTTTGAAACTGTGAAATTGGATCTAAACCTGATTTTCTATTCTGTCTATTCTTGGTTTTCTTTGGTTTTAGACCTTGGGAATTTACCTATTAAGTTAGGTCTACCCATGTTCTTGAACCTATGTCTCTATTCTGTCTATTCTTGGTCTTCTTTGGTTTTAGACCTTGGGAATTTATCAATTAAGTTAGGTCTACCCATGTTCTTGAACCTACGTCGTTATTCAACCCTTTTTATGTCAATAGATTTTCAGACCTATAGGCCTTCGATGTTTTAGATCAATTTCAGTGAAATTTGTTAGGTCTGTAATTAGTAAATTATCATTTTATGCCAGTTATTATGTCTATCTTTTGCGTAGCATCTTTGGTTCATTCCCTATTTTCTACGAATCTAGATTTATCTATAATCTAGATTGAATCACGATTATTCGAACGGTGGGAATACGATTTGGGCAAAATATGAAATTTACTAAAAACATAGTTATAAACATGGAAATTGACATAAATTGGGAACATTTATTATGGCATGTTCATAGAAATGCAAATTGGATAAATTTGACATGAATTATAGGATGTGTAATTTGAATCTAGTATTGGACTGTAAATCTAGCATTTACATGAATTGTGAACTAGAATAATAAGTCTAGTATGACATGAACTGTAATTAGAGTATTAAATCAGAATTGGACTAGCTAAGTTGGCATGATAAGTATATTGGCATAAATTTGAAATTGGCCATAATTGGGAGTACTTGTCAGGTTTAGCAAAACTATGGTTAGTGACACTTAATTTGGTATAGTTTACATACCAAAAAGGCATAAATATGATATAGAGGGGAAAATGGGCCATAAGAATAAATGTTGACAATTTACATTAAAAGAGTAATTAGGAAATAAGTAAATTAGGAATAATTTACTTATATAATTTGTCCTAAATGATAAAATATAAATTTAGACAAATTAAAGGTTTATTGACGACATCTCTTTTAATAACACACCAGAAAGTTCTAGGGTGACAGAGAGGATAGTGTCTAGGCTTGGGTTTGGAAAATACAAGTTTCCTGCTCTCCCTGGCTATCCCTAACTCATCCGACGGACGGGATGGTTGCTTTCAAAACCTGATTTGAAAATTAGTCAAAACCCTTTGAAATTAGAAAACACGAATATGCCTAACCCGAGGTTAGACTGAGTTGCGATGTAAACCTGCCCGGAACCAACCGGCACATCCAGTAATCGCAACAATATCTGTCTAATGTGAGTGGTAGCAGCTTTAATTTATTTAGTTAAAACTAGAACAAGAATGGTAGGGTTAAGTTAACTAAGACACTTAACCAATTCAATATGATAACCAGACCGGTGGGTGGTGTTAGGTTCATACAGACACTTAACACAGTTAAGCTAGAATGGGAGGGTTAAGTCCATAGGAACACTTAGCCAACTTAGCACAGTCAAGCCAGAACGGGAGGGCTAAGTCCATAGGGACACTTAACCAAATTCATGGTAACAAGACAAGATTTGTAGGGGTTAAGTAACTAAGAAAACACTTATCCAAATTAACATGATAACTAGACTTGGGCCACAGAAGACCGAGTTCTGTATTCCTTGATTTGCCCTGCCATAGGACTCGGGCCGCACATTACAGGACATGTGCATCTAGACAAGCGATAACGATTCGCGATACATGCGTTGGGAAGTATAGGAACATATACCACTCTAGGTAGTGTGTCCTAGACTTGGGGCATCGTTCGACAGGTAGCATAATCCCTAGTTGGACTAGGTGGCATAAACCCTGAATCCGAGAAGCGTTCAGCAGATAGCGTAAACTCTAGTTGAATCTAGAAAACACTGGATAGAAAACCCTAGATTAGATCTAGGTAATAAATAATAAATGTATGCTCGAAGGCAATGGAAAATACAGGGATTGGGATCACGTTATCGTTACTAGTTGGGACACTAGTTAGGTGGTGCAAGAGATATAGAAACCAGTATAACAAGGAAATAGCGAAGCGACGAAAGTATTAGAGCATATCCAGTTTATCTTAGCTTAGCATATCTTGTGATTATCTTGTCTACTCTTGCTGACCCTATCGTCATGGTGTAATCTTATATTCAGTTAATTCATGTCGTTTTGTTTTCCATGTTCACATGCTAGAAGTTACTGAACTTACTCAGGCTTTATGTCTGACTCTGTTTTTCTTTCGTCTTCTTTTCTTCCATTCCCCCCCCAAGGTAGTAAAGAAGGGAACAGTATAGCTCAGGTTAAGTTGGACTGTCACTCTTTCCCAGCTTGAAGATTTGTCAAAGTTTGCTTGGATTCTCTTTTCAGATGCTATGGCTGGCTCTTGCTAAAATTGGGGAATATAAATGTTGTTTTATGCTTCTTTATTTTGTAAGACAGATGATACTCTGATATTGTAAAGAAATCATTGTACAAACTATTTTATCAATAAAGAAAAGTTTTATTTTCCGCTGTTTAATTTCTGTCTGTCTTGTAATTTATCTGCATTTTTTACCCTAAATGCTCCATATAACTTAGTGCATTCCCTTTGTGAGTGACACTAATGGATGTGGGGTGTTACAACCTTCAAATCACCTTTTTAATATAGTTCATATCAGTTGAATCTAAATTTCAATTTAATCGATTATAAAATTTTAACTTCATATTTGTTTTAGATTCAAAATGTCAACTGAATCAATTATTATCAACGTACTTTATTAAGTTCCTAATCATACTAAATTCATAAACTCGTTCATTATATTAGATTCACATCTTAAAATTGTTTTATCATACTTGATAAATTAGATTTCAATTATGTCATTTAACAAATCAAGTGGCCGTTAAATCTCTATCTTCTTTTTAAACCTTTATGTACTTATATTTTCTATTTATATATATAATTTTAAATAAATTTCTACATTTAGATTTTTAAAATATTTTATTCAATTAGAACATAAATTCAATAAATTAATTTTCAAAATAGACAAACGGTGTCCATATATAATTTTCTACGTAAGTCAAGTAATAGAGATATATATAATCTTAACCCGTTTAATTTAAATTTACAGGTATTTATCATTTCAACCCTCATCCCAAGAAATTCGGGTTAAATTCCAAAATCTGTACAGTGATTCAGGTATGTATCATTTCAACCGATAATGGTTTTCGAATCTACATGAATTTGCGGTATATGAACAAATAATATAATATTTCAAATGAATCATCCATATCAACACAAAATATCCCAATCAATTTCGTGTCATATATGTCATAAGAGTGTGTGTACGTTGTGCGTAAACAAATAATCAGACTTTTTAAAACAATACTAACATTTCATATGTCATTTCAAATTATATTAATTCACATATTGAAAATGTTAATCATGAGTGACGATTCCTACCTTGCGTGGCAAAATAGAAATAGACGACTGTAATTTCCCAGAAATTTCGCCAACTGAATGTGAAATTATTGAAGATTCAATTATTAATGATCTGTTTTATCTTGATCCTGGAATTAGAAATTTAAAATCAAGTATATCATTTATAAATTAAATTTTTGTTGAGCATTTGAATTGAATTTTGAATTCAACTAGAGAAAAATATGAACGATTGGATTTGGAAATAAAATGTTACTGACTTTAAATAGATTAGGAATTTTAATTGTTGAAATATATCGAGAATTAGCCTAGAGATATGTGTAAAGGAATTTAAATTTAATGTTTCAAGTTCAAAAACGAACATAGTCATTTTGTGTACACAAACAAGATAAAATCAGTAAGCCGATAGATAAAATAAAACCAACATTTTTCTACAAACAAAGTCAGAACTCGACCAAGTAAATTTTATTGATTTCAGAATATCGAGGCGTGATGGTACGTAAAATTTCCTCACGATTGGCATTTGTTTGTGGCGGTACAAAAATAGAACGTTAATATAAATGGCGGTAGAAATAAAATGAACCGTATAATAAATTATTTGCCAAGTTCCTTCTCCTGTACACCTCATTGGTTGCTTGGCCACCACACTACCGATGCCTTCATTCTCACGGTTTCCCCTCTATAAATCGTTAGGTTTTCTCCATTTCCTCGGAAACAAATCGAATCACTTCCTCTTCTTTCTACAGAAAAATATCAATTCTTTTTTTCCTAAATTCCTTCAGAAAGGAATCGTTCTCAAATCATTTTAATGGCCTCCTCAAATCTTGCTTCCATCGTTCACCCTCGACCAAGTCAGAACTCGACCAAGTAAATTATATTGAATTCAGAATATCGAGGTGTGATGGTATTGCTATGAAACTGAAATATGATGATTATATATACACAACTGGGAATTTGTTCGTAAATCCCTTGTGAATTTCAACCTACTGTTCAACACAAATGACTGTTTATAAAACATTGCTTGATGGATTGAGTCAAATAAATATTGGTGAATGAATAATGGGGCGGATACCATGTGATTTAGGATTCAGAAGTGTTCATGGTTTATTATTTTTGTGCACTTAAAAAGAAAAAGAAAAAAAAAGATAACAAATTTGGCGAAGGGTTATGGAAGTTTAAAAACAAAACAATAATATGTTTTTTGATAATTTCTGATGAATTAGTAATAAAAGAATAAAATAGGAACAAAATCTGTGTACATGAAATGAATATGTATATATGTGTGTGTGTATATATATATATACATGCATGTATACGTGTATATATATGTATTTGGAATTCTAGAATATACAGAAAGGATGAGAAATGCATAGAACTTTTCTTAAATGATTAGCTATGTGTATTAAGCATGTAAGAAAATTCTGCTATTAGGTAGAGTTGCATTCTCAATTCTTGTAGTCAGTATTGGTTGAGTGAATTGAAGTCTAAATATATAGAAATACATAAATATGTATAACTACAGGTTGTGTTAAAAAAAAGGTTTAAGTAATAATCTATTTTTTTTATACATGAACATCACGGCCTTTAAAATGGTTTGCTATTGTATTTCTTATACATGAACATCATGGCTTTTAAGGGGGGTTTTGCTGTTGGATTGAACCTGAAATGTATGTTTATGTAATATATATATATATATATATATGTGTGTGTGTGTGTGTGTTAATATATGTTTTTGCTGCACATATACACCTATGTATTATATCTTACAATTCTTGCCTACATGCATTTTTGAGTAGCCTGCATACATACAAACATGCTGTTTGGATATTTCACATGACTTATTGCAAAAAGAAAGACAAACCTGTTGCATTTCGTGTTCTCTATTTTGCGTTAATATAGAAAACTTACATAACAGCTTATCTATGCTTGTCACACATATTGACCTTTGACATTTCTTAAAAAATAAAACGCAAACATAAGGCGATTTTCTGTGTTCTGAGTCTAATGACCTACCGTGTTATTGTCATACTTATTGACAAGAGCTATATGAGTTTCTTGTTGGTTAAAGTGCATAACACCAAGAAGCGAAAAAAATATACAATTAAGGTTAATGTTCAAAGGCGCATTATATATGTGAGTTACTGTTGTCATATCGACTTCATTTGGACATACTGTTGATAAACTGAATCCATGATTATCCACACTTCTATATATATTGTTCCCCCTTATTTATTCTGCATGTGTTATTCATACTGATTGTAGAAATCATTGTAAACCACTCTCAGTTGCTGTAAAATATTGTGCAAACTATCTCTACCCTGGTTCCACTCTAGGTGCTTTTAGTGTTCTTTATTTTACATTGAAATCTAAAAACTGGATTGCCAGTCATGTGCACTCCAGACATTTTTAATCACTTCATTATGCCCTTGAAGTTCCTGATATTTAATGGTAAAGATATTTTGGTACATGTTTATAAATAATGGCACCTGCATAATTCTTGATTGGAAATATTCATGCTAGACACCCCTTTTTATTCACATTCACAAATGTAATATATGGGTTAATTCATACATCTTTAGCTTACCTTGTTTAGAAACTGAATAATGCCCTTTTTACTCTGTCTCTTTTCTTGTCTACACTGCTCTATCAAAGTAAATGGAATCATCTTTGGCTTATATTCATATATGTCATATGCTAGTCTACGAAACTTGCAACATCATTTGTACACTATTGTTTCATACCATACTGTTTTAGTTATGCTATTCTTGTTGATGCATACAAACTAATGTTAAACTGGGTAATTGCGAAGTATGCAAACTGGAACTATTTTAAATGTTTAATAGTCAAATGGTACTTATCTTCTCTCATGGATGATACATGCATAAATATTATTTTCTGACCTATAGCAATGATAAACATGGGTTACCTTGTGTAAACTGGTAATACTCACAATTGTTCACACACCCTTGGTTGCTTCATGTACCAGTGCCATGTTTTGACAATACACTTTGGAAGTTTTGCCACCATGTTTTGACAGTATACACTTTGGAAGTTTTGCCACTTTGATTTGACAGTAAACAATTGGTAATTCAAGTGTTTGATCATGTATGTTTTCATATTTTATGCATCACTAGCAGCATATTTACAAGAAGTATATTAATTCATATGAATTTGAGTATCCCTACCTTGTACATGAACTATATTTGTTTGCATCCAAACTTTGCTGATGGCTTCTGTATGCGTCACGTATTTTTGCTTATGCATTTCTGGTTCAAGCAAAGCATGACTCCGATATATATATGTGGTGGCTGGTGTACACATATGTATATACATACTACTATATGTGTATATATATGTCATCGGCATACATATATATATTTATAAATTCATATGCTGTCCTGTTTTGCTCATCCCAAATCGTTATGCTGAGAGTTAATAATTTGTGGGATTAACTATTTATTCCCATTTCTATTGAAATCAATTTACTTGAACTACGATTTAATCCTAATTCGAGTGTTTTATGTTTTGCATGGAACGCTCGGGTCATACCCGAGCAATACAGATTTAAAGATCACAACTTAGAAGAAGATTGGAAAGCTAGGGATTCTAAAGACGGCGCACTCTAAAGTTTTTAAACACAGTAAATATATTTTTCTTGTATTTAATTTGTTTTAAATTCCGTTGTAGATAAACTTCTTGTATTCAAAATTCTGGTTATATATAAAAGTAATATTTTGGTGTTCAATATTGTGACTTCTATTTATTCTGTAGTTTTCTGTGTTGATCCTGTTTTTAAACTCTGTAAGCTAAACAACGAACCGTCAGTTTGAACGTTTTAAGTCGGTTTAATTACCAATTTGAAGCAGTCAAAATGGCAGGACGTTACAAGTGGTATCAGAGCTTTGGTTTATTCAAAGCTTAGCTTATCGGGTTTAAATGAATAGGATCGACAATAGAAAAAGTGGATTTTAAAAAAATAAAAGATTTTTGGATTTTTTTTAAAAATGAAAGGTTTTGAAATTAATTTTTGAAAGTGCAAATGATTTTGAAAAGTAATTAATTTTTTAGAAATATTATGTATTTTGAAACTAGTAATTTGAAAGTAATACAGCGGAAAAATAATTTTGATATTTAAATTTTGTCTGGGATCCCAGTCTTCGGATATCTTCCAATTCAGGTTTGCGAAAGCTATTCTTCGATAGGTTCCCTTAGATTTTAGCCTCGAAACCATCGTCGAATGGTATCAAAAGGAAAATAAGTATAAGAGAATCAATGAATCGATTTCTCTAATAGTGTATTCTAGCAATCAAAGATCATTGAAATTTATTCGAAATAAGAATTTAGATAAGAATGTGAATAAAAAGGAAAATTTGAAATCGTTCAAATAATAAAACGATGAATTTTATTTTGATGTTGAGAGTAGAAATAAATGAAAAAAAATATCGAAAAAGAGATATAATTGGAATATGACTGTGCTAAATTTGATCAATTTATTCAAAACGTGACAAGGTAAATTATAATTGGTTTCAAATCAATGATGTATGATCGAATGTGTGAATTAGATAGTAAGTTACGAACTTGTAAATTAACTTACAAGAGGTGAAGTGTAAACGAGAATTATAAACGGAGCGAAATATGAATAAAGATTTGTGAATGAGAGATTTTCTAAAATTGTAGAAAATAAATATGAATGGAAATGTGTATAAAAAAAAGATCGTGAGTAGTAGCTGGTTTGATAAATAACAAGATTTGAAGAACAAAAAGTCATACGCTAAGAACGAAGGGCAACAGAAGGTAAAAGAAATGAAATTGTAAATCGAATCCGAAAATTGCGTAGGAAATGATTTAATAGAAATTAAGAAATTGAGTTAAGGAATTTAGGAACTGACTGAAGGTTGGTTAAGTGAATAATTTTCTGAGTGTCGATCTGATGTTGGTTTCGGCCTTCGGGGTCAATATTTAGGGAGTTGTTCGCTTGCTAATTTACGGTCGATGGATGTAAATATGGAAGAGTGATAATGCGTGAATGATAAATGTGTTAAAGAATGTAAATTTTTTTAAGAGAATAGAGATTTGAATTAAGTGCTGTATTTAGCAATTGGAATTTGGAAGAAAATTGGTTTATAACCAATAAAGTTGTAAATCTGAGTTGGGAAAAATATATCAGGTATCTGAATTGATAAGAAATCAAAACCAGAAATTTTAGAATTTGAAACTTGAATTTGAGGATATTCGATTTTAAATATTGAATGTAGAAGTTTCAAAACTTATATGGAAAATATATAAGAATTTAGTGAATTTAGTGAATTTGAAAATTTTCTGTAGTAGAAGGTAATGGATTGAGATGGTATCTTATATAATAGAATTTATATAAGAAAGAAGAATTGAAAAATATGATTTGGTAGAATGTGTTGAGAAAATTTTATAAGTACGAGATATGCGGAAGGTAACAGAAGTACTATATATACATAATATTATATGTTTTCAAAGCAAAAATAAGGAAAGTACCTTCCTCCTTCTTTGAATTTCGAGCTTAGCTGAAATATTCTACTGGTGGTAGTAGGTTGTCCGGACATAAAACTCATGAATTGCCATTAAGCACGACTGCTAGCGTAATTCACAGGGCTGCAGATTGCCTACGGCGGTCGGATGTTTCTTAGGGGAATCAGGCGTAATCATTGTGATCGCTGCGATCTAGAGTCGTTGGAATTCGACCGTGTAGCGTAATTCGCAGGGCTGCAGATAGCCTACGGCGGACGGATGTTTCTTGGGGGAACCAAGCGTAACCATTGTGACTACTGCGATCTACAGTCGAATTATAAGGGCGTAATCCGCATAGCTGTGAAAGCTTACAGGTATGGATGATTCCTGGGGGACCCAGGCGTAATCATTGTGTACCTGCGGTCCATTTAGATATCTTAGTAATTGAGCCACCTGTTTAATGCAGCAGTTTATCTTCGTGACTAGATTGGTCCTCGTGACTTGATTTGTCTTCATAATTTCATGATTTGTTTTTCGTGACTCTCTGAGAGAGTAACCAACGCTCACTGACATCAGGTATTCTTTTGATTCTTAAAATGTCTTTCGTTGATTTGTCCATGACGAAATTCGCAGGGAAGTGATTTCCTATGGAAACAGATGTTTTCTGGGGGATCCAGACGAAACCATTGTGTATCTGCGATTCATGAACAATCAACATATTAATATCACATTGGTAATTTCCGTATCTGTTTTTAAAGGAATTTTTGAAATATTTTTCACCGGGAGTTGAAGCAAGAATATTTAGTACTTGGAGATTTTAGTCGTGCGCCTGGCCAGCGTAAGACTAACATCTGTAAGAACAACGATAGACTTGTCAAAACTTCGAGATATAAAGTATTCTCAAATAAATAATTTGAAATTTTAAAATGTACTCAACTAAATAAGTTAGAAGATTTCGAAGTATTTTCAAGTCCAAAGCTTTGAGGTAATAATACAAATATATTTTTTTGTACAAATTTCATGTATTATAGTTATATAAAAAACCAAATTTTAGGAATTTTCATGTCTGCAATTTACAGATTGTCGACGTGAATGTTATTTACACTCTCCAATAAGTGTTGGGAAAGATTGAATGAATTGAATGCAAGGAAGTTGGGTTGATGGTAGCTAAGCCTAGACCCATTGCAGTTGCAACAATAGATAAGTAATGCAACAATGGACAAGTAAACACCTGTATATGAGTTTTATAAAAGGAATTGGGAGTAATTTGAGATGCATAAATCCAAGTTATGCATAAATCGAGAATTAAAAAGAGAATGGTTTTGAAAAAGAATTATACTATTTTGAATATTTTAGAAGATTATATAGAATGAGAAATTGAGAGATATCTCAAAATAATTTGAGATAGAAATTGGTATAAGAAATTGAATATAGTCTAAAAGCACGGAAAGTAAGTGAAATCTGTTTCAGAAGATAAAGAAAAGCGTGGTTGATCAAAATTGATCTCCAACTATAAGAGAGAAAATATGATTTTCTGAGTAAATTGAATGTGATGGATAAATAAGAAAGTTGATGATGTAAATATTAATATTTAAATTAGTTATGAGAAAATTACATACGAATGTGAAGCCTATATTGGTAGATCTTTCCTTTTCGAGGACGAAAAGTTTTAAAGGCGGGAAGATTGTAACATCTAAGAAATTTCGCCAACTGAATGTGAAATTTATTGAAGATTCAATTATTAATGATCTGTTTTATCTTGATCCTGGAGTCTGAAATTTAAAATCAGGTATATCGTTTATAAATTAATTTTTTGTTGAGTATTTGAATTGAATTTGGAATTCAACTAGAGAAAAATATGAACGATTGGATTTGGAAATAAAATGTTATTGACTTTAAATAAATTTGGAATTTTAATTGTTGAAATATATCGAGAATTGGCCCAGAGATATGTGTAAAGGAATTTAAATTTAACGTTTCAAGTTCGAAAACGAACATAGTCATTTTGTGTACACAAACAAGATAAAATCAGTAAGCCGATAGATAAAATAAAAATAACATTTTTCTACAAACAAAGTCAGAAATCGACCAAGTAAATTTTATTGAATTCAGAATATCGAGGCGTGATGGTACGTAAAATTTCATCACGATTGGCATTTGTTTGTGGCGGTACAAAAATAGAACGTTAATATAAATGGCGGTAGAAATAAAATGAACCGTATAATAAATTATTTGCCAAATTCCTTCTCTTGTACACCTCATTGGTTGCTTGGTCACCACACTACCGATGCCTTCATTCCCCCGGTTTCCCCTCTATAAATCGTTTGGTTTTCTCCATTTCCTCGGAAACAAATCGAATCACTTCCTCTTCTTTCTACAGAAAAAAATCAATTCTTTTTTTCCCAAATTCCTTCAAAAAGGAATCGTTCTCAAATCATTTTAATGGCCTCCTCAAATCTTGCTTCCATCGTTCACCCTCGACCAAGTCAGAACTCGACCAAGTAAATTTAATTGAATTCAGAATATCGAGGCGTGATGGTACGTAAAATTTCATCATTGGCATTTGTTTGTGGCGGTACAAAAATAGAACGTTAATGGCGGTAGAAATAAAATGAACCGTATAATAAATTATTTGCCAAATTCCGTCTCCTGTACACATCATTGGTTGCTTGGCCACCACACTACCGATGCCTTCATTCCCACGGTTTCCCCTCTATAAATCGTTAGGTTTTCTCCATTTCCTCGGAAATAAATCGAATCACTTCCTCTTCTTTCTTCAGAAAAAATCAATTCTTTTTTTCCTAAATTCCTTCAGAAAGGAATCATTCTCAAATCATTTTAATGGCCTCCTCAAATCTTGCTTCCATCGTTCACCCTCGCTGCTTCTCCCTCAACAATTCAGTTCGAACCCTGTCTTGTTCAACTCCTCCAAATCAAAGCCGCATGTACTGCCTCCTCAACCAACACCCAATCGCCATTCAAAACTCTAGCCACTCAAATTTTCCCCAAAATCTAATCGAATCCGTTATCCCTAATTCGAAGCCAAATCGCAAGCCACCCGAACCACTTCAGCGTTCGTGCAAACCCCAGCAACTTTGAGCGTCAGTGGTTCGCCATTCAACTCCAGCCATCAATGGAATCCACCGCGTCGACGCCTGCATCTCTAAATCGTGACCCCGACATCGAAGAACGTCAAAGTCTGCTCCGTTCTTCTCCGCGGTTATAGGTGAGCATCTCACTCACGATTAAATCTCAGTTTCAAGTAGATTGATTTCAGTTAACTAAAAATAAGTAGCTGCTAAATTCGATTTATATTGACTGCTGTGCGGATTTACCCAAACTCATTTTGGAGTACTGCTCCTGTTTCACTATGTTGCTATGAAACTGAAATATGATGATTATATATACACAACTGGGAATTTGTCCGTAAATCCCTTGTGAGTTTCAACCTACTGTTCAACACATATGACTGTTTGTAAAACACTGCTTGATGGATTGAGTCAAATTAAAATTTTTGTGAATGAATAATGGGGCGGATACCATGAGATTTAGGATTCAGGAGTGTTCATGGTTTATTATCTTTGTGTACTTAAAAAGAAAAAGGAAAAAAAAAGATAACAAATTTGTCGAAGGGTTATGGAAGTTTAAAAACAAAACAATAATATGTTTTTTGATAATTTCTGATGAATTAGTAATAAAAGAATAAAATAGGAACAAAATCTGCGTACATGAAATGAATATGTATATATGTGTGTGTATATATATATACGTGCATGTATACGTGTATATATATGTATTTGGAATTCTAGAATATACAGAAAGGATGAGAAATGCATAGAACTTTTCTTAAATGATTAGCTGTGTGTATTAAGCATGTAAGAGAATTCTGCTATTAGGTAGAGCTGCATTCTCAATTCTTGTAGTCAGTATTGGTTGAGTGAATTGAAGTCTAAATATATAGAAATACATAAATATGTATAACTACAGGTTGTGTTAAAAAAAAGGTTTAAGTAATAATCTAATTTTTTTTATACATGAACATCATGGCCTTTAAAATGGTTTGCTGTTGTATTGCTTATACATGTACATCATGGCTTTTAAGGGGGGTTATGCTGTTGGATTGAACCTGAAATGTATGTTTATATAATATATATATATATATATATATATATACGTTAATATATGTTTTTGCTGCACATATACACCTATGTATTATATCTTGCAATTCTTGCCTACATGCATTTTTGAGTAGCCTGCATACATACAAACATGCTGTTTGGATATTTCACATGACTTGTTGCAAAAAGAAAGACAAACCTGTTGCATTTCGTGTTCTCTATTTTGCGTTAATATAGAAAAATTACATAACAGCTTATCTATGCTTGACACACATATTGACCTTTGACATTTCTAAAAAAATAAAATGCAAACATAAGGCGATTTTCTGTGTTCTGTGTCTTCTGACCTACCGTGTTATTGTCATACTTATTGACAAGGGCTATATGAGTTTCTTGTTGGTTAAAGTGCATAACACCAAGAAATGAAAAAAATATAAAATTAAGGTTAATGTTCAAAGGCGCATTATATATGTGAGTTACTGTTGTCATATCGACTTCATTTGGACATATTGTTGACAAACTGAATCCATGCATATCCACATTTCTATATATATTGTTCCCCCTTATTTATTCTGCATGTGTTATTCATACTGATTGTTGAAATCATTGTAAACCACTCTCAGTTGCTGTAAAATATTGTGCAAACTATCTCTACCCTGGTTCCACTCTAAGTGCTTTTAGTGTTTTTTTATTTTACATTGAAATCTAAAAACTGGATTGCCAGTCGTGTGCACTCCAGACATTTTTTAATCACTTCATTATGCCCTTGAAGTTCCTGATATTTAATGGTAAAGATATTTTGGTACATGTTTATAAATAATGGCACCTGCATAATTCTTGATTGGAAATATTCATGCCAGACACCCCTTTTTATTCACATTCACAAATGTAATATATGGGTTAATTCATACATCTTTAGCCTACCTTATTTAGAAACTGAATAATGCCCTTTTTACTCTGTCTCTTTTCTTGTCTACACTGCTCTATCAAAGTAAATGGAATCATCATTGGCTTAAATTCATATATGTCATCTGCTAGTCTACGAAACTTACAACATCATTTGTACACTATTGTTTCATACCATACTGTTTTAGTTATGCTATTCTTGTTGATGCATACAAACTAATGTTATACTGGGTAATTACGAAGTATGCAAACTGGAACTGTTTTAAATGTTTAATAGTCAAATGGTACTTATCTTCTCTCATGGATGATACATGCATAAATATTATTTTCTGGCCTATAGCAATGATAAACATGGGTTACCTTGTGTAAACTAGTAATACTCACAATTGTTCACACACCCTTGGTTGCTTCATGTACCAGTGCCATGTTTTGACAGTACACTTTGGAAGTTTTGCCACCATGTTTTGACAGTATACACTTTGGAAGTTTTGCCACTTTGTTTTGCCAGTAAGCAATTGGTAATTCAAGTGTTTGATCATGTATGTTTTCCTATTATATGCATCACTAGCAGCATATTTATAAGAAGTATATTAATTCATAAGAATTTGAGTATCCCTACCTTGAACATGAACTATATTTGTTTGCCTCCAAACTTTGCTGATGGCTTCTGTATGCGTCACGTATTTTTGCTTATGCATTTCTGGTTCAAGCAAAGCATGACTCCGATATATATATGTGGTGGCTGGTGTACACATATGTATATACATACTACTGTATGTGTATATATATGTCATCGGCATACGTATATATATTTATTAATTCTTATGTTGTCCTATTTTGTTCGTCCCAAATCGTTATGCTGAGAGTTAATAATTTGTGGGATTAACTATTTATTCCCGTTTTTATTGAAATCAATTTACTTGAACTACGATTTAATCCTGACTCGAGTGTTTTATGTTTTGCATGGAAAGCTCGGGTCAGACCCGAGCAATACAGATTTAAAGATCACAGCTTAGAAGAAGATTGGAAAGCTGGGGATTCCAAAGACGGCGCACTCTAAAGTTTTTAAACACAGTAAATATATTTTTCTTGTATTCAATTTGTTTTAAATTCCGTTGTAGATAAACTTCTGGTATTCAAAATTCTGGTTATATATAAAAGTGATATTTTGGTGTTCAATATTGTGACTTCTATTTATATAGTATTTTTCTGTGTTGATTCTGTTTTTAAACTCTGTAAGCTAAACAACGAACCGTCAGTTTGAACGTTTTAAGTCGGTTTAATTACCAATTTGAAGCAGTCAAAATGGCAGGACGTTACAACGAATAGGCTGAATTGGACACGATTGCTGACACAAAAGCTGGTACGACACAATTGAATCAATGAATTGAATCACAACTTGAATCAACTCAAGATCAAATCACAAATCCAAATCAACACTTCCGATTATTTTATCATATATATATATATATATATATTCGCATGATGCAAAATATAAATACATTTGTATAAAATACTCCAAATAGAAATATATTCCCAACTAGCCACTCTCGAGATTGAACACCCAATCTCACACTTGTCATCTCCATGCATTAGCACTTCGCCATAACATTTCTTAATTCTAAACACAACACAAACATATAAAATCACACCACACCCACACACATACACAATAAGGTAGAGGGATTTTGGCTAAGGAAGATGTATATAATTTTTTACCAAAATTTACAAAAACAAAACAAAATTTTGGTCATTTTAGGATAAATTTTAGGACTAATTAACCTCAAAAGTAAAAAAAAAAAATCATAAACATAAAATGTGTTGCAAATTCTTTTCTCTTTCATTTAAAAAAATCTAGATTTGGATAAATTTTGAAGAAGATATGACCGAAACAACAATAGACAATTTTCGAATCAGAAATCTGAACCCAAAAATGCATCTGAAAGATTTGCTGTTTTGAGTTAGGAAAACTCAGAATCTGAAAAAGTGTTCAAAACAAAAATTATAGATATTTCAATTTCACCAAATCCTAGAAAAAAAACTGGTTTTCATTAAACTTTGAGGCAGATATGACTGAAATAATAAATCCATTTCTTGAGTCAAAAAACTAAATATGAGAATGGGTCCTGAAGATTCGTTATTTCAGCATAGAAGATTTCGAAGTCTGGAAAAGTCTTCAACATGAAAGTTGTAGTTAATACAATTTCACACAATATGAAAAAAGGTGAATTTAGGTTTTCTAACAGAAATTTATGGCTATGGGAAAAAAAAGCAAAAATCTAATATAAATAGAAAATATAAAAGAGGAAAAGGGGATTAGGATTAGGGTTTTGGGTTTTGTTGTAGGATTTAAAAGGAGGTGTTGACCCACTTTTTGGTAAAGTAGTCACAGGTCAAGTTTATGGCTAGTGATGCGCTTGAACTAGAGCATGTCCTCTTGGAAGCACAAAGCGATTTGGTCGAAGTCACAACGTGATCGGAATAGTGTTAAAATATAGTTCATTCTCGGAATCGGCATCGACTCAGTCACATGTGGAAAATGTGTGTCGATCACTCAAAAGGATTGACCACCTCATGCCGATCATCAAAAATCACTTGGCCAAACTTTGCTTGGCTCGGATTGAGTCACTTCAGATTTTGCTTGCGCGTGCCATGTCCACTCAAAATCGCAAGTGCGACTCAGCACGGTTAATAAAGCCTCGAATCAGCCACTTGGCAAAAATCAAGGTTCAACACTTCTGAAAACCGTGATCAACACGGTGTGATCACCTGAAAACTTCGTGCTCGCTCCAGCCTCGGCATGCATCCGCAAGTCTGATCACCAGCTTTCTTAGTGCACATCGGGTTTTCTTCACTTAGCATTTGGCACGATCCAGGATTTGAAATCCCGAATGCGGATCTAGTCCGGTGTGATCAACGATTTTGTCTTGAGCGCCTTGGGGATTTTGAGATTCAATTTTTGATATGTGATGACGATTCAAAATAGCCTAATTTTTGGCCAAACTGCGTTGTACATGCAGATCACTGCTTTTCGGTTGATCCGCACGTGCCGATCACTTGTTTTCTTATGTACAACCCAGGGTTTGAGTTTTATAAGAGAAACATTATATTTTTTTTGGCTAAGTCCTGGGGATCCGCACGTGCCTATTGGTGGTTTTGTAACTTGCTGCCTGTTGGTGATTATATAATAGTGCTGTCTGTTGGTGATTTGGTTCTTTTGCTACTTATATTAGTGGGCAATATTTGCCAATGGGTCGAATGGGTAAACCCAATCCCACATGACCTGACATGACCCATTAGATAAATGGGTAACACACGTCGGGTCAACCCATTTAAAAATGGGTCGTGTAACAACACGGGAAATCAGAACTAATTTAAATTTTTTATTTTGGCTATTTTAATGAATTTTAAATATTTAAAATGATTTATTTTAAATAATAACGACTAGAAATTTATTTCGAATAGAATTAAAATGTATATATTTATTTAAATCGAAGTTAGAATATAATTATTTATTTTAATCATAAAAGGAATTGGAAATGGCGCGGTAGTTCGAAAATTCGATTTCAAATTTCAATTGAATGTACAAGATTCAAAACCAACCGGATTTAATAAAACTAGAAATATTTGAATCTATTTGAAAATATCTTTCCAACGAATGTGAAAAATCCAGATTTCATAACCGGAATAAAAAGTTATGTCTAGTTGAAAATTCAAAATAGTCGCTATGGAATTTATATAATATATAGCCCTTAAAAATAGCCATTTTGCAAATGACCTCCGTTTTCGATGAATCCACTTTTGTTGGATCCGGAATGTCAAATTATTACTAGATTCCAATTTTCATAATTTTTGGAGTTAATATGTGAGCATGGTGAATTTAAACGTGTTTGGTAATTTCAGTTTGAATTTAATTGACTAGAAATTGACCATTTTTCAAACGGTCTCCAAATTCGACGAAATTAGTTTTGTTAGGACCGTATCGTCAAAATATAGCTAGATATATTTTTCTGGAATTTTTGGAGTCAGTATGTGATCCCGGTAAATTAAAATGTACGTTGAAATCGATTTTGAACGTTATATTGATTTATATTTTAATCTAAAGTAAAACTGATCCAAACAATAGAACTGGCTTACGGCATATATCCCATTGTGTCCGGAATGGGGGTAATTAGCTAGGGGCGACAGTCGTTGGGTTCGATTCGGAGTTAGAATGAAAAAGTAACTTTTGGGGAATTAAAAAAAGTATATACATGGTCAACACCCCTCTTTCTCTCCCCTTCGTTCAAAATCAAAGAAGAAGAAAATGTCGTGTCTTCCCTCCAGGCTGCCGCTGCACCCCACCGCACCGCTCCCCGCGCCACCAGCCACCTCCTCCCCTCCTCCTCTTCTCCTCCTCCTCCTCCTCTTCTTCCTCCTCTTTCCCTCTTTCAATTAGCAAATCCCTAAGCCCTAACAACCCAAACCCGCTACCACCAACGGCCTCCCCACGTCCAGTCAGGCCTACACCACCACCTCCTCAACCCAACTCCGTGCATGGGCCCCATTTCACCCAAAAACCCATTTTCTCCAAAATTCTCGTTTTGCATTTAACCCCGTCAACATTTCGCCAATAACTCCCAAACCGTGCATTTCTGACTCCCAAACCGTGCATTTCTGGCCAAAACTCCACGATGCCAAAATCGAAGAGCATAATTTTCTCTTCGATTTGGTATATGAAAGTCCTATTTTGGATTGCAGAGCTGTCCGGAAATCGCGTCCGAAGTCAACGGACCTGCTGCTGTTTTTCGCGATTTCCGGCGAATTGGTGCGTTTTTGGAAGAAAGTCCACTAGACAAAAGTTGTCTGGAATGGAGCGTTTGAACTAATGACAAAGTTTGGTGAAGATTGGAGGCCGTATGCAAATTCTAGAGCCAAAGAGGCGAATTCAAGTGCGACAAAGCGACAAAACGGAGCGCGACGACAAAATCCTCCAATTAAAGAATGACGTAGTGGATACCAAAGGTGAGAACTTATCACTCAAATTCTATTTTCTAGTTAAATATATATACTAGGATGCAGACGGCGCTTAGTAGCACCCAACACCTTTGTATGAAACCATGTTTGGTTCGTTGTTTGGATGATTTGATTATTTGGTTGAATTTGGTTTGGGAAATGAAATGAATTGATTAGAATTTGGTTTGTATATGGCGCGTGCCATTATTAGGCAAGGGATAAGGCTAGACCTTATTCCGGTTCTAGTATCGCGTCGTTATGCTGCCAAAATTTTCTAAGAATATGAGAACAATAAAAATATCATTTTTATTGTATAAATGAACTGTATAAAATATTCATGAGATGAAATAAATATTTTATAGTTAATAATATAATTTTTAAAGTGTATTTGAATAAAATAAATATTCATTTACAAATCGGAAGATTTGTTTATGTATACACATTTGACTGCTATTGATTGGGATGATATATTTTACACATCACCCAACTGCACAAATAATAACCAGTGTTTGTTGTTTGAAAACCCCACACGGGTATTGGGATGATATTGGACATACACTAATCCCAATATTTAGTTGTATGTCAATCGATGGGTTGACAAACTGTTGTAAGCATTAATTATTTATATTTAACGCTTATGAAGTTGTGTAATGCACTCTGGATGATGGTTGACTGTGTTCGATTATTGTTGTGTACATATGTGTATAAAATCCATAAAAATAAAATTATATGTTAATTGACTGTGTCTGATTCCAATTCGGAAAGAACGAATATTTTAAATTAACGAATATTTTAAAATGAAGAATAATGAATATTTTTAAATAAATAATATTTTTAAATAATATTCAGTAATGGATCAAAATATGATTTTGATGTCCGATTTGGGATGGACACAAAAATATTTAAATATATAAAGTCGTGTTGATTAAATTAACGCCATTTTGATGTGAACGATATTTATGTCGATTTTATTCATTTTTATAATGAATATCGAAAAGGAACTGATTTCAAAATCTAAAGTTTTGAAAATATTATCATTTATATATTAATGATATGGAATATTCAATTTTGATTTGAAATTGAATATGAAGTTGAAATCGTTTTGAAAATGAATTTAAAACGATTTATAAAATACGTTTTAAACGGAAATCGATGAAATATATATTATATATATTTAATGGCCTGAATAGAACGCGCCGCGCCACGATAGTTCGCGAATTTCGACCATTGACTTCGAATTGACATTACGGGAGATCCGATCGTCGGATTCTCCTAAATCCGGAACCGTTGGGTTCACATCGAAAAGAGCTTTCCAACTAATATAAGGGATTTGAAATCTAAAGGTTGGATTTGGAATTATGTCCAAATTAAATTTGGAAAAGGTCGTTGTAAGTGTAGTTCGATGACCGTTTTTGGAAATCGACTGTACGGACATTGATAAAATTATTAAAAATATCAATAATTTGTGTAAAATCATAATAAAAGATTTGGAAAGAATTAGGATAAAAAATTACATATTTGACAAGATAAAAATATATTTTTATCGAAATGAACTAGTTATGAACTAGAATTATAAATCCAATATTTTTAAATAAATAACTTGGATTTGAAATGGTTTTAAAAATAACTAGAATTTCCAATATATGAATTGGAATGGATTTGAATCGAAATTATCTTCGGAATATTTCGATATTGGATTCCGATATTATACGAATATTATGGAGGAATTTGGAAGATATATATATATATATATCGTTATTCCTAATACGGTATTTGTTGATTTCAGAATTTGATATTGAATATAAGCCGATATAGTTTCTATTTAGATTCTTGTATTTAATATTGAATTGGATTTGGGTTTGTCGTGAATGGTGTCTTCGTTAACACTGTTCTTAAACCCAGTTGAGAAAAGATTAAATCTTCAATTAAGATTTAGTGATATTTTTTCCAATTAATTAATATTTAATTGGAATTGAATAAAAGAACTTGATTTTGGGTTTGTCGTGAATGGTGTCTTAAATAACACGGTTCTTAGACCCCGTGTGAAAAGAATAAATCTTTTAATTAAGATTATTAAAGTTTCTAGTTAATTAACATTTAATTGGAATAAAATGGGATGTGAATTGGGTTTATTGTGAACTGTGTTTTTAACGACATTCGTTCTTTAACCCGATTTATAGTGAAATGTGATTTGGAATTTATAAATTTTTTTATTAAGATTTAATGGAAGTTTCCAAAAGTAAAGTTTTCCAATTTAATATATTAAATTGGAATTGAATGGGATTCGATTTGATAATAAACGAAATGAGCTTCTATGGAGGAAGACTTTTAATATATATGTAATTTAAAAGGCTTTGTCGTTATTCCATTTATATTATTAGTCGAATACAGAAATTGACATCGATTATATATATTGATCTGTTTTCCGTGTAGATTCCATGATTAATGGAATGTGATTTTGGGTTTATCGTGAACTGTGTTTTAAATGACATTAGCTCATTAACCCAGTTAAAGACAAGATTACATGTCTAACATTGTATTTCGAACTGTATGGTTGATCTCTGCTAAATATATTTCTGTTTGGTGGCAGAGAATTTATTCTCTTGCTTAACACCGTTCTCTAAGACATACGAGCTTAGAGGTTATATATCGGTAGAAATCAATAGTACGGTGTAGATTGTCGATGCGACATGTATGTATTTCCAAATTTAAATAATCATTGATATTGATTTTTGGGAAGAGTAAAACTGAATTAGAGTTTTAATGAATCTTTAATTAGATTGTAATGTGAATGAGATAATTAAATTTATCGAATTCATGAAATGATTGAGAATGGAGTATCACCAGTTTTGCTCCAAGCGATAGTTAAATCTTTAATTAGATTTGAACGTGAAATGGTAAATAATTTTACCGATAACACAGTGGTGTTAGATATGGGGTATTACCAGTTTTTCTCCATGGGATGAATAGGTTAGGGTTGGGAAATATAATAAACGATTACTTCGGTAAGGTTCGCTAATCCCGACTAGTTTGGATAAACCTTAATTTGGTTTGAATTGATATACAAAGGAAGATTAAAGAATTAATTTAAAGAATTTATCTTTGATAAAATTAATGGGAACCTTTCCCAAAGGATATGAATATTTAAATAAAAGAATATTCAGAATTGGAATGATGCGTATGTTGTGTTTTATAGCACTTGTTTATTATATACGCGAGTTATTCAGAAAGGCCGGGTTTATACCCATTCTGAATAACTGATTCGACGATAAGTTGACGATGAAGACGGTGGTTTAAGACCGGAGGTCTTTACATCATTTGGATGATTAATGATGTCTTGATTGGGATGTACACCCAAGACGAGGTAATAAGTGGTGATCGTCCAGACGTACTTGGAGATCGACCGGATATGCGAGGACCTCTCTCCTGTATTGGACATATGGGACGAGGAATAAGGTGCCACCGGTTTCGTTCAGACCCAAAACGAACTTGTAAATGGATGTGTGTCTGACATTGGATTTTATTCTGTGTTGATTGATTTCTATTAAATATATATCTGTTTGGCACGGAGAATTTATTCTCTTGCTTAATGCCCTTCTTTGAGGCGTACGAGCTCAGAGGTTATATATCGATATACATCAGTAGCATGGCGTGAATTGCCTGTGTGGCATGATGAGATGCAAATGATCAAGGCTCCTTTTGAAAAGCAGAGTCTTGTGATTGATGATCAAAGCACGGCTTTAATATAGCATAGCTTTATGTATAGCGTTAATTCGCAAGCCTCACACCCCGGTGTGAACCGGAAATGGGGGAGGAGTGCAGGGAGGAAATGCGTTTCTTTCTAGCTAGGAGTGGTGTAGTGGTATGGAGCCCAGACATTTTTACTTATGTGGTTGTTGGATTGCGAGGCGCCTCAGATATATCGGTTACTACTGGGCCGATGGATATTGAGTCATCTGGCTCATTTACGCCCCATAAGGCGGGGGAACGCATTGTTCACGAATTACTAATCCTCAAATTTAAGAGAGGACCAGCCCTGAAGATCCAAGGTGCAGTTGCGGATGAGACTTGACACATGGTAGGCTAGATTGTCTCGAATTAGCATAGGATGATCCCTTTGCCTTGGTTCACAGATGGAGATCCAACTTCCAATACGTGACATTTCGGTTTTGATTGTAGAGCCTAGTATGGCGACATAGTAGCATGGGATGCTTTGCCGTCTATGATTAATACATTTATATTTGAAGTTGTTTTATAAACTATGCACTTATAGTAGTATCAAAATGATTTATTTTAAACGTACCAAGCTTGTTTTGCTATTATAAGGTGAAACTCTATCCTCTGGCTTTTGTTGCATTATGTGATGGGGCCTGAGTCTTATAATAGTTCCATTTTTCCAAAAAGCATTGCATTGTTTTGTTATATGCACTGGTATTCTTGGGAGGAAACCCATTCCATGTTATATGGCGTGGTCCCTTGATTTACTTTATTTTAAACCAAAGTTTTAAATAACTGTTTTAGTTCTCACACCAGTCACATAACAGAACTAGAGTTTATTGTTTTAACCTAAACTTTGGGTGTCCCTATTTTCCGCATGGGCAGCTAGTAGTTTTGGTTTTGCAGATTTATGTTTATAGGATCCTGGTTTACAGCTGGAGTTATATTTGGAAATCTCTATATCCGTGTATTTCTTTCAGTTGTGTTTTGTATTATTTTCCGCTGCATTATGATTTGTAAATCTCTGATGGTTATCAAATGTAAAATATTTATTCATACTCTGTTTTATTCTTGTACTTTGATGTAATTGTTGTAATAAGCAATGAAATGTTCTTCTGTTTGTGTTCTGATTTGTCGTGTTCTCATTACAATCCGTTCTTTCTCTTCTCTTCGGAGACCGGGGAAGTTCGGGTCGTTACAGGTCAGGTTAAGGTTGAGAAAAAATTACCCATTTCATAAACAGGTTGGCCTGACCCATTTATAAATCAACCCAAACCGGACTTGACCCGAACCAACATGACCCATTGACAACCCTAGCTGTGACCCATAAACTTCACCTATAAATACCCCTCTCTTGGCCTTTAAAGAGGTTGGCCTTTTGGCTATCATTTGGCATATGGGGAAGCTATATTTGGAGCCTTTAATGGCTTCCATGGTGATTCCCATGGCTATGAATCATCTCTTGGGCTTATAATCTTCACATAGAAGATAACTTCCATCACTTGGACATTAGAATTGACTTTTGACTTGCTATTTGGACATTGGAGCATGCATGAAGCTTTTTGGACATAGAAGAACATCAATGGCCTTTTTTCCATTGTAGAAAGAAGACAAGACCTTTTTCTCCTTCGATTTTCAAATTTGTAACTTCATAGTGTACAATCTCGGATAAATCTTGCAACTGTAACTATGATGATGAATGACTACTATAAAATGGACGTAGGTACTAGTGCCGAACCACTATAAAAAGTTGTGTGTCCCTATATATTTCACTGCATTTTATTATTTGGATATCATGTTTGCTTCTCTTAGGGGTTGACGTGAGAAAATAACCATTTTCCATGTCAAGACTTTGGCGCGCCAGGAAGAAGGCGCTATAACTTCAGCTTTAGCTTTGGTTCTCAATTTTTTTTTTTCAAATTCACTTGGTTTTCTCTTGGATTTTTCTATGCTTAAAAGAACAGATAAGCTTAGCTCACTCGGAAGGAGCAAATATGGAGGGAAATCGCAAAATTTCCTTGATCGGGCATCCGTCAACCTATGTTACTAGGAACGATATCGACGGAGTCATCAAGGATTTAACTATGGATCTAACTTCTCGCTTGGAAGAACAATAAGAATATTTCCATTGACAGGAAGCTATTATGAACACTCTTCTCGCTCGACTAGAAGGAATCATAAGAGCAACAGAAAGCTACTATGAGCAATCCCATGTCGATGCCAATCCTCAGATGGCTATCGGATCGGATAGACTCGAGGGCCCCGCCCTTAATCCCATTCAAGGATCAGCTCAAGTTTTAGTTAATCATATTTTAGGCTTAGGCGTTGGTAATGTCTCTTAAGCGCCGCCGTGCGTAGTTTTGGACGTAGGAAATCCCATAGTTCCGAATGGGGATTTGTGTTGGTGAGTCGCCTCAAGTTAAGATCGAGTCAGATATTTTGGTTGGGGCTAAATGATTCTCTAATGTTAAACTTGACACTCAGGGCACCAACATCGGTTTAAATAATTGGAGGTAGTTACTCGGTACACGAAATGAAAGTCAAGTCGCTGATGTTATTCGATGCTTCACCCGAGGCACGACATCTTACATGAATTTAGACTATGTTACTCACAGCCCTTTCTCTAAAGACATTAAGAATTCTCAAAACCCACTGGACATTAAATTGTTGGTGTTAGAAGATTTCGATGGTAGGAAGGATCCTACAGTTCATTTGATGTGCCATATGGAAGTTCTTTCGGTTCCGAATAGCGTTATGGCAAAGTGCTTCTCGCTCTATCTCACAGACATCACTGCCTTATGGTTCAGGATGTTGGAATGTAACAACCCACCATTTTGACCGTGCCGAATCGAACATGTCAACTCGAACCGTCCAAAACGACAGATTGTTATTAGCTGCTAGGATAAATAGAATAAATCACAGAATCACAGATCACAAACACAGATACAGAGCATTATAATACCTCGCAGTGGAAATTACAAAATACAATAGTAGTACATGAAGCTACTAAATAAAAATTTACATCAGAGTTTACATAAATCAATACAATGGAAGTCTAATACAATGATTTCCAATACATAGATAAAAGATAACTGTATAAAACAGAAATGACAAGAATAGCTGCCCAATATAAGCTTCAAACTCCAAGAGTGAATCTCGAAAACTGTAATACTCGATCTGACCCGAGCAATAATTCAAAACAAAACAACTTGGATCAGGACTAACATTCTCATGGAAGTAAATCAACTCAAATGAAATGTTCGATGAAATGCAATCAATAACTTAAAGGATGTTTGGAATCACCATCCTCTAAGGATCCGTCAAACTAATACTATATAGTATAATACGCTGTATATAATAGTGTCTATTAGTAAAGTAAAAGTATCAAAATAGCATAAGCGGGATTACCAAGATTACCCTTACACCGTTTATATATTCCCATAGTATATATAGTACCGTAATTCCTCCGTAAACTAGAGGGCTGTCAAAGGGCACTCCATATAAAACAGTACAAAACAAAGTCGTAATGGGCTCGTATAAGGCATGTGACAAGGCACGCAAGGAATGCCAGGGTGGATTCACCATTTGCATAGTTGGAATGGTGGTAACGCATAGCAGCTACTACTGCCCACCTCGATACACACTCCTATAATCAAAAGGGCCCAAATTGAATCTCAACAATAATAGAATAATATCGAAGAAATGTGCTCGATAGGAGGTATGACCTCACTTGGTCTGTGCGTGGCTCCTATTTTAGCCATATCAAGCTGATTCAAGGTAGTCAGGGTCTCGTAATTAATATTAAATAACAAAATAGAGTTGTTCGCCAAATCATTCCCTTCATTCTGGAACTCCACCACGTACACAGTTGTTAAAGTGGTTTTTGGTATTGGCAGAGAGTATGACGATAGCTGATCCCGGTCTCTTTAACAACCAATCGTTTACGTTTTCACACCATGGTCATTATTTTATGAATCACTTTATAAAATAGTTTATACGAATTCCCATATTCGAATTTCAAATCAAAATTAAATATCTAACTTCGATTGTGTAACACCCCGTATTTTCTATGAACGTATAAGTAACAAATCAGAGAATAATTAAATTATAAAATAAGAATCAAGGGAAACGGGTTGCGCCATTGCGTTCACCTCGGAATTCTGCATGAAATCGAGTCCGAGTTTTCGAAAATCGGAGTTCGTATGACCAAGTTATGACCCTCAAAATTTTCAGGAATTTGAATAAAATAAAACAGCTCGAAAATAAAGCCAGAAATTCGAAATTCAAACCCAGAGAAGGCTGGCGGGAAAATTCCCGCCCTTATACTCAGGTCGACTGGGTAGTCGAACCCCCCCAAACCAGGTCGACTGGGGAGTCGACTGGGGTGTTGACCTCCCCCTGACCAGGTCGACTGGGGAGTCGACCTGGGGGTCGACGTGCTCCCGAAACCCAGTTTTTGAACCTGGTTCATTTTGATGTATCCGGTCTCGTTTTCTGTCTAGATTCGTCCGCCTAATCCTATATAAACAGCCCCTAGCCTCATTTTCTCTACACAATTTAATTCTGACTATACTCCGTCTCTGTTCTAACTAAAAATAAAAATGGCATCGCTACTCTGCTGGAATCATAACTTGGACTGATGCACCTTCTTCCAACCTGAATAGAATTAAAAGCTAAATCAAATCTCAAATCAAAGTTTAGAGCCACAACAAAAATTAAAGAGGAGTAATTCAGCATTTCTGCATCAACAATAGTTTATTATCCTTTCTTAAAACCATGAAAGGCAAGTACAGTTATTTTTCGATATAAACTTTAATTATAATTGTGACACGATTGTAAATCTGAATTTGAGGTTGTGTATGTTCTGTTCTGATCTATTTTATTCTGTATCTCTTTCTTCTTTCTGTTCTATAGCCAGGCTACCACGAGCCTGCGCCAAATCTCATAAGAGATTAACGCACAAATGCTAAACTTTGGGACAAATAATGAACGATGGCATAATTGGACATGGCTAATCTGTGACTAAAGGGACATATGTTGTAAACTAGATTTAGATATATGCATATTCTGTGAATTGGAAGAAGAGGAACCATTGTATGTTAAAATGTGACTTGAGACATTGGACATAACGCATATTTTGAATTAAGATCTATTATAATTTAAAGTTCTAGATTGTTCGGCATATTATTTATATAACAATTCATGACTTGAGATAGAAAGAGAATATGACTTAGGTGTAAAGATCTATATTAAGATTTGATAACTGTTAAACGTGAATAACACCTAAGTGGGAGATTTTTGAATATATGACATGCATTGAAATCAATGGCTATATTTGGTATAATTTATATGTGAATCTTTTGTACTAGGAAAGTTTAACTAAATTTGAGACATGTGTTATACAGTAAATTATGACCCTAATCTATGCCATGTAAATTCAATGCAAACGTGGGGTATATGATCATATTGTGAATCATGACAACTATTTAGGCATGCAAACTTAGGACAAATTTTTAATTAGGCAAGATATGTCTATGAAACTTTAAGGAATGATTAAATCTGTTATATTGCCTAATCTGCTAGTTCTATTACATTGCCTAATCTGCTAGTTCTGTTATATTGCCTAATCTGTTAGTTCTGTTATATTGCCTAATCTGCTAGATCTGTTATATTGCCTAATCTGCTAGATCTCTTCATCTGCTAAATTTGTTAAAAACTGAGTATTGAAATTTGAGTATGAATATATGTAGGCTCGATCTAGAAATTGAGCAAAACTTGTTAATAGAATCTCGAATAATCTGCTGTAACTTGTACAGAAGTTAATTTGTTAAATTAGCATAATTAGTCTGATATTAGCATAGTCCGTGAATGAATGCATTGGCTAAACATGAAACATGGCTAACTCGAGGTTAGAATGAGTCTGTGGCGTAATCCTGCCCGGAACCGCCTGGCACATCCAATGGCCGCAGACAATAGGTTCAAATGTGAGAAGTTAGTCATAACGTGCTTGAAACCCGAGGTTAGACTCAGTTTGCAGCAGAAATCTTCCCGAAACCAACCGGCCTAACCAGTGGCCGCAAACTGTCAGTCTAATGTGAGAGGTCTGCGCATTAATTTCTAATTAATACAAATCTAAGATAAATATGATGTCTAAAATGTGTTGGGTGGATAGGGTTGAACCAATTGGACTAATGAATTTAACAAACCCGTTTTGAGAATCTGTAGGCCCAATTACAAAGTTAGATAAATCTATAAATCTGTTAAATCCATATATCTGATCCGTTAGTCTGAAAACTTGTCTGATATGTGAACTAGTTGATCTGAATTCTGTATGTTTTAACTTGCAAACAACTTAATCTGAAATCTGTTAGTCTGGGGACACAAGGTTTGGAGGGAAATTACTTGTGTCATCTGTTGTTTGGGACCCATATTTGTCAGTAACCCTTTCTGGTATCAAAACTTTGACCCAACAGTAGGTAGGGTCCGGGCACGCTTACTGAACTAATTATAAGCGGTTCATTCTGATAATGGCGAGGGGTGTTGATGGTGCGTTCCAACCGGGTCATGTGCGTGCATGGATCCCGGTCTGCTTTTGAGGATGTAAGACGCCGTGACATCTGTAAATAGGTCTGTGTCATTTAAAGGTTGCCACTTTGGGGAGTGAGACACCCTTTTGTGGGGCTGGCACAGGGTATTTATGTATTAGGGAGCCGATCGCTTGGGGTACGGTTTTAGGGTACACTTAGTTCTGTCTGTTTCTGTTGGTACCGTCTGTTTTTGTTGGGTGGTAACACCTGTCTGTTTCTGCGTGGTACCGTATGTTCGGGTGGTAAAGGCCCATTTACTAGTGTACACCTAATTCTACATTCTGTTTCCGTAGGGATTAATCTGTTTCTGTTTCTGTACTTTCTGTTCGGGTGGTAAAGGCCCATTATTAGCATTCTGCTTCTGTCTGTTTCTGTTCGGGTGGTAAAGGCCCATTATTAGCATTCTGCTTCGGTCTGTTTTTGTTCGGGTGGTAAAGGCCCATTATTAGCATTCTGCTTCTGTCTGTTTCTGTTCGGGTGGTAAAGGACCATTATTAGCATTTTGCTTCTGTCTGTTTTTGTTCGGGTGGTAAAGGCCCATTATTAGCATTCTACTTCTGTCTGTTTCTGTTCGGGTGGTAAAGGCCCATTACTAGCATTCTCTTCTGTGGAAATTATTCTGTTCCCGTTTCTGTTTCAGTTTAGACATTGGGGTGACACATAATCCTGTTATACTAGTATAAGTGCAGAGAGGTGAAAAGTAGTAGCTTACATCATTCTGTTCTTTTTCTGTTTAACCTAAGTATGTCTGCTACTCCTGTTATCTCGCATCCAGTTTTATTTTCATGTCATAATTATTATTATCTGTTCATATGCTGAAAGTCACTGGACTTGCCAGACTTTATGTCTGACCTTGCTTGTTTTCGTCCCTTTTTCTTCCATTCCCCCCCCCTCAGGTTTGTAGGGTGGAAATCTAGGAGCTTGAATCGGATCTTCTCTGCTTGAAGTATCGTCTGGCTTTGGCATGGCAGTTTATGTTGGGGATTATGATTTAAAAAACTATTCATTCTGAAGGCTTTTGTACAAGACTGATATTTTGTACTTGAATTCTGATATTGTGATTTGAAAGGATGTAACCAAACTTACTTCGGTTTCTGTTGTAATAAAGCTATAAATTTTTCAAGTACTGTTTTATCCGTCTTGTAAGTTTCTGTTCTGTCTACTAAAACACTCCATCAAAGTTAAGGCATTCCCTTTGTGAGTGACCTTAACGGAGGTATGGTGTTACACTTGGTATTAGAGCTGAAGGTTACCAGATTGGGTAAAGTTTTTGAATATTGTTTTCAAAAAGGTTTTAAAAGGAAGTATTTTCGAAAGTAAAGCCTATTTTAAAAAAAAAAAACATAATCCCCAAAAGCCATATATCTATCTTTTGATTCTCCGTTTGAATCTTTGTTTCCTTCTTTCTCCTGGGCTCCCGGCTTTCTGAGAGGTAACCTCATCGTGGCATGGTTCTGTAGGCTTGATAAGACTACGACACAGGTCGAAGGGAAAATAAACGCCCGACTTCCATCTGTAGCCGCAGTAGTCTCGCCTACGGCTAATTTTCTTTCGAGCTTTGTAGAATTTTCCGTGCGATGGAGGCAGCTTTCGAGGGACTTGTCAAATAGTAAAGATGAGAATGAGGGAGATTGGCTAAGGAGCACAACCAAGGATGAGAAACTCATGGATATGGACTTGGTTCACAAATGAGGCGAAAAAGGAAACACAAAAGAAGGAAAAAAGTCTGAAGATAAAGGAGGAGAAAAGTGCTTTACTTATGGAAGCTTGACTCATCTGGACAAGGATTGCCGAAAGAGGAAGGACACTCACTTCAACTGTGGTGAGAAGGGACAGTTCACTAGGGACTGCCCGAAGAAACGGGGGCAAGGACAGAGGACATGACCTACTTCGGGAAGGCAGGCGAATGCTCTCATAGTTGGTGGATAGGATAGAAGTAGGAAAATTTCCGTAGAGAGTTTAGTTTACTTATCTGATTATTGAGTTAGAACTCTTTCCGATTATGGCATTCTGATTTTGTAGTCGAGTCTCTGCACTTTAATACTAGTCTTGTTTCTGATCTGGTTATAGTCTCAAACCCCATAAGGGTTATGACTCATCTGCTTGTGATAGATGGGGGTTTGAGAGATATCTGTGTTAGGCGTCAAGTAGGACGCATACATTCTGGGTTTTATCATGCTTAGTTTCCTAAGAATCATCTGGTGATCTGATATGTACCAGTAGTCTGTAAGTATCTGAATATTTCTGATAAGATTAAGATTTCCAGTTTTGACATTGTTTAAAGAGGGTAATCCTCTGGGTATCAATCTTATGTTGATTTCGGTCTTCGGGACCGATACTTAGGGGAATTATTTTCTCAACAAAGGTCTAATGGGAACCAAGTTTTTATTTTTTTCGCTTCCATCATTCGACTATATCCTATCGATCGAGTATTCGACCTTTATATAGGAATCCTATGGATGTAAACATGTGTTTGAGAATTGTTATGTTTGATGGTTGCAAGTGGATGCAAGTGGTTGCTAGCGGTTGCTCGTGGATGCATGTACACACACTAGGCACTAGATCGACTCGAAAACACTCTCATACTGCATAAGGATGTGTGAGCATTTTCAATTTTTGTGGATGCAAAATGGTTGAATCATCACATGGATGTTGCATTTGGATGAATGATTGCGCACACATTTAGAAATGATATGTATCAAATAGGAAAATTGCATACATGTTGGACTCATGGCATTGACATAATTCGCATTAAGGAGGTCTACTGAATCAGTGGACCGCCTGATCTTTGCATTAGATAAGGAACATATTCACACACTTTTGCATATGTTCATACAACATTAGAAGTTTTCTAAGGAAAATGGATGCTTGTGGATGATGGTTGAGTAGATGGATGACTGGATGGTAGGACACATTCTTCTTAACTTGAAGATTTCGAGGACGAAATCCTTTAAGGAGGGGAGAATGTAACACCCCGTATTGTCTGTGAACGTATAAGTTACAAATCAGAGAATAACTAAATTATAAAATAAGAATAAAGAGAAACGGGTTGCGCCATTGCGTTCATCTCGGAATTCTGCATAAAATCGAGTCCGAGTTTTCGAAAATCAGAGTTCGTATGACCAGGTTATAACCCTCAGAAGTTTCAGAAATTTGAATAAAATAAATCAACTCGAAAATAAAGCCAGAAATTCGAAATTCAAACCCAGAGAAGGCTGGCGGGAAAATTCCCGCCCATATAACCAGGTCGACTGGGGAGTCGATCCCCCCAACCAGGTCGACTGGGGAGTCGATTGGGGTGTCGACCTCCCCATGACCAGGTCGACTGGGGAGTCGACCTGGGGGTCGACGTGCTCCCGAAACCCAGTTTTTGAACCTGGTTCATTCTGATGTATCCGGTCTTGTTTTCTGTCTAGATTCGTCCGCCTAATCCTATATAAACAGCCCCCTAGCCTCATTTTCTCTACACAATTTAATTCTGTCTATACTCCGTCTCTGTTCCAACTAAAAATAAAAATGGCGTCGCTACTCTGCTGGAATCAAAACTTGGACTGATGCACCTTCTTCCAACCTAAATAGAATTAAAAGTTAAATCAAATCTCAAATCAAAGTTTAGAGCCACAACAACAATTAAAGAGGAGTAATTCAGCATTTCTACGTCAACAACATTTTATTATCCTTTCTTAAAACCACGAAAGGCAAGTACAGTTATTTCTCGATATAAACTTTAATTGTAATTGTGACACGATTGTAAATCTGAATTTGAGGTTGTGTATGTTCTGTTCTGATCTATTTTATTCTGTATCTCTTTCTTCTTTCTGCTCTATAGCCAGGCTACCACGAGCCTGCGCCAAATCTCATAAGAGATTAACGCACAAACGCTAAACTTTGGGACAAATAATGAACGACGACATAATTGGACATGGCTAATCTGTGACTAAAAGGACATATGTTGTAAACTAGATTTAGATCTATGCATATTCTGTGAATTGGAAGAAGAGGAACCATTGTATGTTAACATGTGACTTGAGACATTGGACATAACGCATATTTTGAATTAAGATCTGTTATAATTTAAAGTTCTAGATTGTTGGGCATATTGTTTATATAACAATTCATGACTTGAGATAAAAAGAGAATATGACTTAGGTGTAAAGATCTATATTAAGATTTGATAACTGTTAAACGTGAATAACACCTAAGTGGGAGATTTTTGAATATATGACATGCATTGAAATCAATGGCTATATTTGGTATAATTTATATGTGAATCTTTTGTACTAGGAAAGTTTAACTAAATTTGGGACATGTGTTATATGGTAAATTATGACCCTAATCTGTGCCATGTAAATTCAATGCAAACGTGGGGTATATGTCATATTGTGAATCATGACAACTATTTAGGCATGCAAACTTAGGCCAAATTTATAATTAGGCAAGATATGTCTATGAAACTTTAAGGAATGATTAAATCTGTTATATTGCCTAATCTGCTAGTTCTGTTATATTGCCTAATCTGCTAGTTTTGTTATATTGCCTAATCTGCTAGTTCTGTTATATTTCCTAATCTGTTAGATCTGTTATATTTCCTAATCTGCTAGATCTGTTCATCGTCTAAATCTGTTGAAAACTGAGTATTGAAATTTGAGAATGAATATCTGCAGGCTCGATCTAGAAATTAAGCAAAACTTGTTAATAGAATCTCGAATAATCTGTTGTAACTTGTACAGAAGTTAATTTGTTAAATTAGCATAATTAGTCTGATATTAGCATAGTCCGTGAATGAATGCATGTGCTAAACATGAAACATTGCTAACTCGAGGTTAGAATGAGTCTGCGGCGTAATCCTGCCCGGAACCAACCGGCACATCCAGTGGCCGCAGACAATAGGTACTAATGTGAGAAGTTAGTCATAACGTGCTTGAAACCCGAGGTTAGACTCAGTTTGCGGCAGAAATCTTCCCGGAACCAACCGGCCTAACCAGTGGCCGCTGTAATGACCCGCATTTTTAGAGATATATAATTAATTTATTTAATTATATAATTGGTGATTTAGAGAAGCTAATGATCGTTCAATTAAATAATATTGAATATTTAATAAATATTCATAATATAATAATATATTATAATGTCGAAATAATCGGAAATAGTGAAATTCACAATATCGTGTGAATTGAATAGCATACGAGATTTGGTGGAGTTTCGATTCGAAATATAATAACGAATATATTCAATCGACGACGGTTTGAACGTATAATTATAATATAATTATAATAGAGCTTGAAATGGCGCCGCAGTTCGTAAATTGGCGATTCGGACTTCAACTGAATGTACAGGATTTGCTTTAAGCCGGATTTCTGTGAAACAAGAAACGTGTGGAGCTAGTGAAGTGTATCTTTCTAGTGGAAGAGAAAAATCGGGATTTCGTCGGGTAGATTTTGATTTACGTCCAAATCAAATTTCAGAAAAGTCGCTGTGGAATTCCTTTATATTTTGCGACGCTTTATATACGTTATAAAAGGATTTTCGATATAAACTGAATATCGATAAATATGAAATCTGAAATATCAAGCTGTAAATTTCTGATATGATATTCTGAAGCTGTATAATATCATATGTGAAGATATACGATAATATTTAATTTTAAATATTTAATTTAATAATATTTAAATATATTTATATATTTAAATAGACTATTTAGAGCTTTAAAAATAGTGGGTTTTGCAAACGAAGTCGGAATTCGACGAAACTAATTTTGTTAGATCCGCAATGTCAAATTATTGCTAGATGTCAGTTTCCGTGATTTTTAGAGTCACTGTGTGGCCGTACGGATTTTTAGAGTGAGAAACAGTCAGTATTTCGACGGTTAAAAATACGCTGTGTGAGCATACGGAGTCGGAATTCGACGAAACCAGTTTCGTTGGGACCATAATGTCGAGCTCTAGCTACATGTCCAGTTTCATGATTTTTGAATATAGTGTGTGATTTCAGAAATTTTAAAGGGACGATATAAAACTGCAGTTGATTATAAATTAATTTAAATAATCAAAATAAAATATCTAAAATCCCAACCCTTATAAATAACCCCCCTCTTAACCTTAAAACCTAATTCTAAAGGTCAACAGACAATAAACTGAGCCACCACAAATTTACACAGCAAAAACCATTTTCAGTCTTCCAAATACAAAACAAAATCCAAAAGAAAGCAAACAAAAATCTACAAACCCTAATATACAAATGTACGAGTTGCTGGTGAGCTGCTCTTCGATGCAGTGGGGTTAGTTTTAAGCTCGACATCATCTTTGTCGAAGCGGTTTTTGTACAGCGTGTGAAAATGTAGACTGGAAACTAGGGTTTGGTTGCGAGCAGGATTTAGGGTGTCGAACTTTGTTTTGAGGGCATAACCGAGTTCGTAGGAAGAGAGGGAAACCTGGGGTGAATTCCTGTGGTTCCCGATGTTGGTTTGGGTGGTGCGGCTCCCTGTAGTCGTCGTGGAAGCATCAGACGATATCAATGGGAAGGCGTGCGAGTTCGAACTTGATGATATGGGAGGATGCGGTTTTCGAAATGGAGTAGTTTGGTAGTCCTGGCGTTGAGATCCAGGAAGTATAGGAGGAGAAGATGGCGGTCAACCGGTGCCATTTCCGTTTCTTTTTGGGTTCGCTGCAGCGATTTCTGAATGGAGGAGGAAGGAGCAGTAAATGGAGCGGGTTATACTTTGGTGATGGGCCAAGAAAGAATAAAAAAAGGGTGAGGCCCGACTTGTATTAATTTAGTTTAGTTTTAAATTAAATTAATGTTTGAAACTTAGAAATTGAATATCTTCTACGAACATGATCAGAATTAAACACCGTCAATTGCGTTGAACTCGTGTCAGCGATATCTTCGCGTACAAGCTGAACTGGAATGGACTAGAGCAAGTCAGAATTTTGTTTAATTTTAAACGCTGTTTAAAATTAAATAAAAACAATGTTGAATCATTGATCGACTAAATTGTGAGTAAATCTCACTAACTCTGAACAGTTTATATTTTCATGTTATATTTTTAGAACTGTTAAATATGGACTGATTGATTGTGTGTTGACTGTTTGATTGAACTGCTAGTCAGTGAGTTAAATTTCTATATTGATTCTGTTTAACAGAATATATCATATGGAACTGAAAGTGATGTTATCTATACTGTCTAACATCTGTGATGCAGGGAAACAGGTTGGAGGAATCCGACTGGATTCCTCAACAGTTATTTTATTGTTTTTCATATATTTTGATATATGATGTGAATTATAACCTGTTGTTGATTGTGTGTGTATGGACGATATTGAACATCGTGATTTGATATGATTGAATACCATAACATACCGGAATGTAGATAAGGGAATTTTCAAAGTGATATTGAAAATAGAATATTTAGGAAATGGGATATTTATAAATAAGAGATATTTATAAAGTGGAATATTTATAAATAAGGAATATTTATAAATTGGGATATTTATAAATAGGAGATATTTTAAAAAGGAAATAAATTCAAAACATTTCTTTTTGAATGGAAAGGCCTGTGTGGCGAGTTTGGGGATTTTCCCGATGCTCCCGATACAAAGGAGGTTATGGCGAATTTTCCCGGGAATTTAAGGAGTTAGAATATTTCAATAATAGAATTGAAAAGGAAATCATTTTTAAAGTGTAGAACCATTATTTAAAAGTAAATCTTTTCAAATGAATAAAACGTTGTTAAAAAGGAAGTCTTTATAAAGTGAATAAAGTTAATCGAATATAGACATTCGAAAGGAGAAAATCGAATATGGTATTCGAAGTTAGTTAATCGAATATAGACATTCGAAAGGAGAAAATCGAATATGGTATTCGAAGTTAGTTAATCGAATATAGACATTCGAAAGGAGAAAATCGAATATGGTATTCGAAGTTAGTTAATCGAATATAGACATTCGAAGTTAGTTAATTGAATATGGTATTCGAAGTAGTTAATCGAATATGGTATTCGAAGTAGTTAATCGAATATGGTATTCGAAGTAGTTAATCGAATATGGTATTCGAAGTTAGTTAATCGAATATAGACATTCGAAGTTAGTTAATCGAATATAGACATTCGAAGTTAGATAATTGAATATGGTATTCAAAGTTAGTTAATTGAATATGGTATTCGAAGTTAGTTAATCGAATATGTTATTCGAAAGGGGTTAGTCAAGTCGAGTTAGTCAAATAGAGTTAACCAGTTAGAGTTAATCGATTAGAGTTAAATGAACTAGAGTTAATCAAATATAGTTATTTGAGACAGAGCTAGTCAAACATAGTATTCAGGGTATTGCCATCTTGTACGGCTGCTAGCGTAATTCGCAGGGCTGTAAATAGCCTACGGCGGTCGGATGTTTCCTGAGGGAGTCAGGCGTAACCATTGTGATCGCTGCGATCTAAAGTAAAGCGAATGGAGTTTAATCGAATATTAGTTATTCGATAGGAGTTAATCGAGTTGATCGAGTTGAGAAATAAGTTAAGTTAAATAAGTTGAGTTGATCGGGTGGTTCGACCAAGTTAGTCGAGCCTAGTTAATCGAATCGAATTGGTCGAACCAAGTATGTCGAGTTAAGTTAGTCAAGTTAGTCGAGCCTAGTTAATCGAATCGAATTGGTCGAACCAAGTATGTCGAGTTAAGTTAGTCAAGTTAGTCGAGCCTAGTTAATCGAATCGAATTGGTCGAACCAAGTAAGTCGAGTTAGTCGAGTCAAGTTAAGTTAGTCGAGTTAAGTTCGTCGAGTTAAATAAATCGATGTTAGTTTCATCGAAAGGAGTTATCGATGTTAGTTTCATCGAAAGGAGTTATCAATGTTAGTTTCATCGAAGGGGGTTATCGATTTTAGTTTAATCGAAGTGAGATTTTCAAAGATGAGGTATTTGAAAAGGAAGAGAGTTATCGAATATTAGTTATTCGAAGAGAGATTTTCGAATATAGGTTATTCGAAGAAGAGTTAATCAAATAGAGATTTCTCGAAGAGAGTTAATCGGCAAATTCGATTATATCGAATTCGGGAAAGTACTTATACTTTCCAGTGTCTAAAATAGAGATTTATTTATTTATAAATAAATAAGTGTTAGGTTAAGTATTCACTAATAAGAATAGAAGTTATAATTAAAGTTAGATAATTCGAAAGTAGGGATTATAACGTTATCGTTATAACCAATGTTTTAAATATAGAAGTGGATTAGTAAAAATTGAATCCGAGAAAGGCGTAAAGAAGTTGTTAAAGATTTAAAAGATAAACTTTGACCATTTCGAAGTTATAACGTTGTTCAGTTAAAGTCTGAGAGGTAATTATACCCCAACTTGAGTGACTTCCTTCTTAACTAAGAAATGGTAAGGTTTGATCGTAAAGGAGTTTTGGAAATGTTTTCCAAACGAGAATCAGAAATGTTTTCTGATAAAAGAAAATAAGAATTTAGAATATAGGGAAACAGGAGATAAGTAAATAAATGGACTAAAGCGATTTATGTTAAATGATGTATGTTCGATATAATTTCCATTTGGAAATAATATCGTTGTTTGCACACTTGTTTTTCTTCGATAGTTAACTCACAGACTATCGAAGTTTTTGACCATTCTAACGTTGTTAATATGGAGAGACCGGTTGGATTTTTATCCAAAGAACCACTCTGTATTGGCATAAGCGTCGCGAATCATATATGCCAAAGATAATTGGAGACGGAGTAAAATGCAAGGGCTATCCTGTTTACAGAATAGTGCCTTCGGTTTGTCCAGTCCCAGGACAACTTGTATGGACGAAGGTCTGACAGAGTATATCCAATGGATCGCGTAAGTTGATCTGTTCAAACGTATTCACGTTTGGTGGCGGAGGAATTCGTTTCTCTTAGCTGTATACCCGTGTTATTTTTGGATAAGTCAATTTGTGATTTGGCGGGTATGACGATGTGACAGTTCTAAGTGAATGAAGATGGATGTCTGACATATTATTTCCAGACGGTCACGTACATTGATTTCTTCAACTATACCAAGAGTGGAAGCGGAGAAGGAAACTTCTTTTAGCTGACACGTAATGTATGGTTGTAGACGTCAATTAGTGATTCTTATGGATTTGACAATGTAGCATTCGAAGTGAATCTGATGTAATGATAAAGCGTAGCTTCTAGCCTCATCATCCGGTAAATGACAGAAATCGGGCAGGCAGCATGGCTAAGTCGGTCGCACCGAAGTAGGGTGTATAATCACCTATCTAGAGAATATTCATTTGCTTCTTTTAATCTATCAATGCTGTCCCATATATATATACGGGAACGGTTGCTGATCCCAACCGTTGGTGATGTACATTCGATACACTCAAGCGAAATGAGTGGTCGGTCATGTGTGGCTGAGTTGCAAGATGTTCTTGTTGAACTCCAGTGTATCATTCCTAGAGTACACTGATCGGAAGGTGATTCCATACCTTGTCATAGTTGGAAATCCATTACCCAATACGTGTTTGCGGTTTTGATTGTATACTATATATGTAGAACGTGAGATGAAAGCGTTTCTGCTAGTTGATATCTATTTGTACATAGACATTATTATAATATCAAAAGGTTTTTGATATAAAGATATTTTGGATTCTCATAAGGGAAAAACCCGTTCCGTTCTGCGGCGTGGTCTTATGAGATATCGTTTACTTGTTCATATACCTGTTTAAACTGTTTTACTCATACCAGTCCCATGACTGACCCGGAGTTTACTTTGTTGTTTTCCCTAAACTCTTGGGTGCCTAAATTTGTACGGGCAGCCAAGTAGTCGGGATTTGCAGATACATTGAAGAGCTGGAGCAGGAGGCTTCAGAATCATATAGCTATAGTTTATTTCCGCTGTGTTGTAAGTGCTGTACTCTGATAAGTGCTATTGTATACATAACTGTTATATTTCAAAGTTATGTTATCTATTATATGTTATTCGTTCCGCTGTGAGGTTCGTGTTACTCTGATGATGATGTTCTTCTTCTTCTTCTATTCTATAAGTTCTACCTTATCTTTCCTCACCCTCTAATTTCTTTCATTAACAACCGGGATTTTTCGATGTTTTGGTTATCGACGTCGGGCTTACGTCGATAACCAAAGCCGCTCAAAATCCGGGTCGTTACAGTTGGTATCAGAGCTTAAGTTTAGAATTACTTGGCTCTGTGGCGTGATTCAGTAGAGATGGGATTAGTAATATCCTAGACTGAGTTTGAGTGTATATATACGAGTGAGCGTATTTGTTAGTTAATATAAAATGATTTTATATTGTGGAGTTTTATTGGTTGAGTTGTTTGTGAATTCTGGTCGATCGGTTTGATCCACTGTATCGATAGGGGTTACTACACACTCAAATACGATGAACCGTCATGGTATGTTTTGAAAGAGGGTAAATGGAATAATTTTACCCGAATATACTTGATATAGTATATTGGTTGTGTTGGTTGTTATTATAATCGAGTAAGATTATAAAAAGGTAAAATGATTATAAATAACTGATCAGAATTCATATAGGTAAAGTATATGAAATAAAATGAAGAAAAATCTGAATTTAAATCAGATTTGGGATTAAAATAAGGAAATTTTAAGTTCCTGGGAGATTTTGAAATGTTTTCAAAATGGAAGTATTTGGTAATGATTTTGAAAATGAATATAGTATTGAACTCACTTTGATCGCTGGAAAATAATTCTGATGATGGTGTACACATCATCAGTGTGATTTTCGAGTTATAAGTGATGGATTACTACCCAAGATTTTATTTTCAAATCTGTTTTGCGAAAACAAGTTTTTGAGAATTCAAATGTTTTGAATTGGTATTATGATTTCAAATTGACTTGAAATAAAAACCCAGGAATTTAAATTCTAGAATTTAACTTTAACTTGTTAAGTTAAGTAAAAACTGGATTGGATATGGTTAGAGATTATCTGATAATGGAAATGGTATTACTTGGAAAGAAGTTTTGAATCAAGGATGAGACTTGAGTTTAAATGAGATTTGGTTTGAGTATAAAACCAATAACTGTGGTAAGGATAAAGTGATCAGGATTTGATTAGGGATAACATTGGTATATGCTGAGTCGATGGCATATAGAAGTGATAGAGTTGATATACCCGACAAAAAGGTACAAGTTTGTATTTGATATAAGCATGAGATTTATGAGCCGAATTGGCGAGCCGTTTGGCGTTTTGTTTTTCTTTTGGGTGGAAGAAGGCCCAGAGAGGCGAGTTGGAGTTTGAGCTATTGACCAGTACAAAGGAGGTGCTGGCGAAATTTTTCGAAAATTAAAAGTGTTAGAAAATTTTCAGAATTTTTGAAAATTTTAGTTAGTCGAAAGGAATTAATATTGAAATCGATATTTGTTGGTTCAGTTAAAATCAGAAATAAGGGGTAAACAAATCTTAGGAATTCCAATAGATAGGGTCGTCCTCTAACTTAGCAATTTCGAGGACGAAATTATTTTAAGTGGGGAAGAATGTAATGACCCGCATTTTTAGAGATATATAATTTATTTATTTAATTATATAATTGGTGATTTAGAGAAGCTAATGATCGTTCAATTAAATAATATTGAATATTTAATAAATAATCATAATATAATAATATATTATAATGTCGAAATAATCGGAAATAGTGAAATTCACAATATCGTGTGAATTGAATAGCATACGAGATTTGGTGGAGTTTCGATTCGAAATATAATAACGAATATATTCAATCGACGACGGTTTGAACGTATAATTATAATATAATTATAATAGAGCTTGAAATGGCGCCGCAGTTCGTAAATTGGCGATTCGGACTTCAACTGAATGTACAGGATTTGCTTTAAGCCGGATTTCTGTGAAACAAGAAACGTGTGGAGCTAGTGAAGTGTATCTTTCTAGTGGAAGAGAAAAATCGGGATTTCGTCGGGTAGATTTTGATTTACGTCCAAATCAAATTTCAGAAAAGTCGCTGTGGAATTCCTTTATATTTTGCGACGCTTTATATACGTTATAAAAGGATTTTCGATATAAACTGAATATCGATAAATATGAAATCTGAAATATCAAGCTGTAAATTTCTGATATGATATTCTGAAGCTGTATAATATCATATGTGAAGATATACGATAATATTTAATTTTAAATATTTAATTTAATAATATTTAAATATATTTATATATTTAAATAGACTATTTAGAGCTTTAAAAATAGTGGGTTTTGCAAACGAAGTCGGAATTCGACGAAACTAATTTTGTTAGATCCGCAATGTCAAATTATTGCTAGATGTCAGTTTCCGTGATTTTTAGAGTCACTGTGTGGCCGTACGGATTTTTAGAGTGAGAAACAGTCAGTATTTCGACGGTTAAAAATACGCTGTGTGAGCATACGGAGTCGGAATTCGACGAAACCAGTTTCGTTGGGACCATAATGTCGAGCTCTAGCTACATGTCCAGTTTCATGATTTTTGAATATAGTGTGTGATTTCAGAAATTTTAAAGGGACGATATAAAACTGCAGTTGATTATAAATTAATTTAAATAATCAAAATAAAATATCTAAAATCCCAACCCTTATAAATAACCCCCCTCTTAACCTTAAAACCTAATTCTAAAGGTCAACAGACAATAAACTGAGCCACCACAAATTTACACAGCAAAAACCATTTTCAGTCTTCCAAATACAAAACAAAATCCAAAAGAAAGCAAACAAAAATCTACAAACCCTAATATACAAATGTACGAGTTGCTGGTGAGCTGCTCTTCGATGCAGTGGGGTTAGTTTTAAGCTCGACATCATCTTTGTCGAAGCGGTTTTTGTACAGCGTGTGAAAATGTAGACTGGAAACTAGGGTTTGGTTGCGAGCAGGATTTAGGGTGTCGAACTTTGTTTTGAGGGCATAACCGAGTTCGTAGGAAGAGAGGGAAACCTGGGGTGAATTCCTGTGGTTCCCGATGTTGGTTTGGGTGGTGCGGCTCCCTGTAGTCGTCGTGGAAGCATCAGACGATATCAATGGGAAGGCGTGCGAGTTCGAACTTGATGATATGGGAGGATGCGGTTTTCGAAATGGAGTAGTTTGGTAGTCCTGGCGTTGAGATCCAGGAAGTATAGGAGGAGAAGATGGCGGTCAACCAGTGCCATTTCCGTTTCTTTTTGGGTTCGCTGCAGCGATTTCTGAATGGAGGAGGAAGGAGCAGTAAATGGAGCGGGTTATACTTTGGTGATGGGCCAAGAAAGAATAAAAAAAGGGTGAGGCCCGACTTGTATTAATTTAGTTTAGTTTTAAATTAAATTAATGTTTGAAACTTAGAAATTGAATATCTTCTACGAACATGATCAGAATTAAACACCGTCAATTGCGTTGAACTCGTGTCAGCGATATCTTCGCGTACAAGCTGAACTGGAATGGACTAGAGCAAGTCAGAATTTTGTTTAATTTTAAACGTTGTTTAAAATTAAATAAAAACAATGTTGAATCATTGATCGACTAAATTGTGAGTAAATCTCACTAACTCTGAACAGTTTATATTTTCATGTTATATTTTTAGAACTGTTAAATATGGACTGATTGATTGTGTGTTGACTGTTTGATTGAACTGCTAGTCAGTGAGTTAAATTTCTATATTGATTCTGTTTAACAGAATATATCATATGGAACTGAAAGTGATGTTATCTATACTGTCTAACATCTGTGATGCAGGGAAACAGGTTGGAGGAATCCGACTGGATTCCTCAACAGTTATTTTATTGTTTTTCATATATTTTGATATATGATGTGAATTATAACCTGTTGTTGATTGTGTGTGTATGGACGATATTGAACATCGTGATTTGATATGATTGAATACCATAACATACCGGAATGTAGATAAGGGAATTTTCAAAGTGATATTGAAAATAGAATATTTAGGAAATGGGATATTTATAAATAAGAGATATTTATAAAGTGGAATATTTATAAATAAGGAATATTTATAAATTGGGATATTTATAAATAGGAGATATTTTAAAAAGGAAATAAATTCAAAACATTTCTTTTTGAATGGAAAGGCCTGTGTGGCGAGTTTGGGGATTTTCCCGATGCTCCCGATACAAAGGAGGTTATGGCGAATTTTCCCGGGAATTTAAGGAGTTAGAATATTTCAATAATAGAATTGAAAAGGAAATCATTTTTAAAGTGTAGAACCATTATTTAAAAGTAAATCTTTTCAAATGAATAAAACGTTGTTAAAAAGGAAGTCTTTATAAAGTGAATAAAGTTAATCGAATATAGACATTCGAAAGGAGAAAATCGAATATGGTATTCGAAGTTAGTTAATCGAATATAGACATTCGAAAGGAGAAAATCGAATATGGTATTCGAAGTTAGTTAATCGAATATAGACATTCGAAAGGAGAAAATCGAATATGGTATTCGAAGTTAGTTAATCGAATATAGACATTCGAAGTTAGTTAATTGAATATGGTATTCGAAGTAGTTAATCGAATATGGTATTCGAAGTAGTTAATCGAATATGGTATTCGAAGTAGTTAATCGAATATGGTATTCGAAGTTAGTTAATCGAATATAGACATTCGAAGTTAGTTAATCGAATATAGACATTCGAAGTTAGATAATTGAATATGGTATTCAAAGTTAGTTAATTGAATATGGTATTCGAAGTTAGTTAATCGAATATGTTAATCGAAAGGGGTTAGTCAAGTCGAGTTAGTCAAATAGAGTTAACCAGTTAGAGTTAATCGATTAGAGTTAAATGAACTAGAGTTAATCAAATATAGTTATTTGAGACAGAGCTAGTCAAACATAGTATTCAGGGTATTGCCATCTTGTACGGCTGCTAGCGTAATTCGCAGGGCTGTAAATAGCCTACGGCGGTCGGATGTTTCCTGAGGGAGTCAGGCGTAACCATTGTGATCGCTGCGATCTAAAGTAAAGCGAATGGAGTTTAATCGAATATTAGTTATTCGATAGGAGTTAATCGAGTTGATCGAGTTGAGAAATAAGTTAAGTTAAATAAGTTGAGTTGATCGGGTGGTTCGACCAAGTTAGTCGAGCCTAGTTAATCGAATCGAATTGGTCGAACCAAGTATGTCGAGTTAAGTTAGTCAAGTTAGTCGAGCCTAGTTAATCGAATCGAATTGGTCGAACCAAGTATGTCGAGTTAAGTTAGTCAAGTTAGTCGAGCCTAGTTAATCGAATCGAATTGGTCGAACCAAGTAAGTCGAGTTAGTCGAGTCAAGTTAAGTTAGTCGAGTTAAGTTCGTCGAGTTAAATAAATCGATGTTAGTTTCATCGAAAGGAGTTATCGATGTTAGTTTCATCGAAAGGAGTTATCAATGTTAGTTTCATCGAAGGGGGTTATCGATTTTAGTTTAATCGAAGTGAGATTTTCAAAGATGAGGTATTTGAAAAGGAAGAGAGTTATCGAATATTAGTTATTCGAAGAGAGATTTTCGAATATAGGTTATTCGAAGAAGAGTTAATCAAATAGAGATTTCTCGAAGAGAGTTAATCGGCAAATTCGATTATATCGAATTTGGGAAAGTACTTATACTTTCCAGTGTCTAAAATAGAGATTTATTTATTTATAAATAAATAAGTGTTAGGTTAAGTATTCACTAATAAGAATAGAAGTTATAATTAAAGTTAGATAATTCGAAAGTAGGGATTATAACGTTATCGTTATAACCAATGTTTTAAATATAGAAGTGGATTAGTAAAAATTGAATCCGAGAAAGGCGTAAAGAAGTTGTTAAAGATTTAAAAGATAAACTTTGACCATTTCGAAGTTATAACGTTGTTCAGTTAAGGTCTGAGAGGTAATTATACCCCAACTTGAGTGACTTCCTTCTTAACTAAGAAATGGTAAGGTTTGATCGTAAAGGAGTTTTGGAAATGTTTTCCAAACGAGAATCAGAAATGTTTTCTGATAAAAGAAAATAAGAATTTAGAATATAGGGAAACAGGAGATAAGTAAATAAATGGACTAAAGCGATTTATGTTAAATGATGTATGTTCGATATAATTTCCATTTGGAAATAATATCGTTGTTTGCACACTTGTTTTTCTTCGATAGTTAACTCACAGACTATCGAAGTTTTTGACCATTCTAACGTTGTTAATATGGAGAGACCGGTTGGATTTTTATCCAAAGAACCACTCTGTATTGGCATAAGCGTCGCGAATCATATATGCCAAAGATAATTGGAGACGGAGTAAAATGCAAGGGCTATCCTGTTTACAGAATAGTGCCTTCGGTTTGTCCAGTCCCAGGACAACTTGTATGGACGAAGGTCTGACAGAGTATATCCAATGGATCGCGTAAGTTGATCTGTTCAAACGTATTCACGTTTGGTGGCGGAGGAATTCGTTTCTCTTAGCTGTATACCCGTGTTATTTTTGGATAAGTCAATTTGTGATTTGGCGGGTATGACGATGTGACAGTTCTAAGTGAATGAAGATGGATGTCTGACATATTATTTCCAGACGGTCACGTACATTGATTTCTTCAACTATACCAAGAGTGGAAGCGGAGAAGGAAACTTCTTTTAGCTGACACGTAATGTATGGTTGTAGACGTCAATTAGTGATTCTTATGGATTTGACAATGTAGCATTCGAAGTGAATCTGATGTAATGATAAAGCGTAGCTTCTAGCCTCATCATCCGGTAAATGACAGAAATCGGGCAGGCAGCATGGCTAAGTCGGTCGCACCGAAGTAGGGTGTATAATCACCTATCTAGAGAATATTCATTTGCTTCTTTTAATCTATCAATGCTGTCCCATATATATATACGGGAACGGTTGCTGATCCCAACCGTTGGTGATGTACATTCGATACACTCAAGCGAAATGAGTGGTCGGTCATGTGTGGCTGAGTTGCAAGATGTTCTTGTTGAACTCCAGTGTATCATTCCTAGAGTACACTGATCGGAAGGTGATTCCATACCTTGTCATAGTTGGAAATCCATTACCCAATACGTGTTTGCGGTTTTGATTGTATACTATATATGTAGAACGTGAGATGAAAGCGTTTCTGCTAGTTGATATCTATTTGTACATAGACATTATTATAATATCAAAAGGTTTTTGATATAAAGATATTTTGGATTCTCATAAGGGAAAAACCCGTTCCGTTCTGCGGCGTGGTCTTATGAGATATCGTTTACTTGTTCATATACCTGTTTAAACTGTTTTACTCATACCAGTCCCATGACTGACCCGGAGTTTACTTTGTTGTTTTCCCTAAACTCTTGGGTGCCTAAATTTGTACGGGCAGCCAAGTAGTCGGGATTTGCAGATACATTGAAGAGCTGGAGCAGGAGGCTTCAGAATCATATAGCTATAGTTTATTTCCGCTGTGTTGTAAGTGCTGTACTCTGATAAGTGCTATTGTATACATAACTGTTATATTTCAAAGTTATGTTATCTATTATATGTTATTCGTTCCGCTGTGAGGTTCGTGTTACTCTGATGATGATGTTCTTCTTCTTCTTCTATTCTATAAGTTCTACCTTATCTTTCCTCACCCTCTAATTTCTTTCATTAACAACCGGGATTTTTCGATGTTTTGGTTATCGACGTCGGGCTTACGTCGATAACCAAAGCCGCTCAAAATCCGGGTCGTTACAGCCGCAAACTGTCAGTCTAATGTGAGATGTCTGCACATTAATTTCTAATTAATACAAATCTAAGATAAATATGATGTCTAAAACGTGTTGGGTGGATAGGGTTGAACCAATTGGACTAATGAATTTAAAAAACCCATTTCGAGAATCTGCAGGCCCAATTACAAAGTTAGAAAAATCTGTAAATCTGTTAAATCCGTATATCTGATCCGTTAGTCTGAAAACTTGTCTGATATATGAACTAGTTGATCTGAATTCTGTATGTTTGAACTTGTAAACAAGTTAATCTGAAATCTGTTAGTCTGGGGACACAAGGTTAGGAGGGAAATTACTTGTGTTATCTGTTGTTTGGGACCCATATTAGTCAGTAACCCTTTCTAGTATCAAAACTTTGACCCAACAGTAGGTAGGGCCCAGGCACGCTTACTGAACTAATTATAAGCGGTTCATTCTGATAATGGAGAGGGGTGTTGATGGTGCGTTCCAACCGGGTCATGTGCGTGCATGGATCCCGGTCTGCCTCTGAGGATGTAAGACGCCGTGACATCTGTAAATAGGTCTGCGTCATTTAAAGGTTTCCACTTTGGGGAGTGATACACCCTTTTGTGGGGCTGACACAGGGTATTTATGTATTAGGGAGCCGATCGCTTGGGGTAGGGTTTTAGGGTACACTTAGTTCTGTCTGTTTCTGTTGGTATCGTCTGTTTTTGTTAGGTGGTAACACCTGTCTGTTTCTGCGTGGTACCGTATGTTCGGGTGGTAAAGGCCCATTTACTAGTATACACCTAATTCTACATTCTGTTTCCGTAGGGATTAATCTGTTTCTGTTTCTGTACTTTCTGTTCGGGTGGTAAAGGCCCATTATTAGCATTCTGCTTCTGTTTGTTTCTGTTCGGGTGGTAAAGGCCCATTATTAGCATTCTGCTTCTGTCTGTTTCTGTTCGGGTGGTAAAGTCCCATTATTAGCATTCTGCTTCTGTCTGTTTCTTTTAGGGTGGTAAAGGCCCATTATTAGCATTCTGCTTCTGTCTGTTTCTGTTCGGGTGGTAAAGGCCCATTATTAGCATTCTGCTTCTGTCTGTTTCTGTTCGGGTGGTAAAGGCCCATTATTAGCATTCTACTTCTGTCTGTTTCTGTTCGGGTGGTAAAGGCCCATTACTAGCATTCTCTTCTGTGGAAATTATTCTGTTCCCGTTTCTGTTTCAGTTTAGACATTGGGCTGACACCTAATCATATTAGTGCAGAGAGGTGAAAAGAAGTAGCTTACATCATTCTGTTCTTTTTCTGTTTAACCTAAGTATGCCTGCTACTCCTGTTACTGTTATCTCGCATCCAGTTTTATTTTCATGTCATAATTATTATTATCTGTTCATATGCTGAAAGTCACTGGACTTGCCAGACTTTATGTCTGACCTTGCTTGTTTTCGCCCCTTTTTCTTCCGTTTCACCCCCCCAGGTTTGTAGGGTGGAAATCTAGGAGCTTGAATCGGATCTTCTCTGCTTGAAGTATCGTCTGCCTTTGGCATGGTAGTTTATGTTGGGGATTATGATTTTAAAAACTATGCATTCTGAAGGCTTTTGTACAAGACTGATATTTTTTACTTGAATTCTGATATTGTGATTTGAAAGGATGTAACCAAACTTATTTCGGTTTCTATTGTAATAAAGCTTTAAAATTTTCAAGTACTGTTTTATCTGTCTTGTAAGTTTCTGTTCTGTCTACTAAAACTCTCCATCAAAGTTAAGGCATTCCCTTTGTGAGTGACCTTAACGGAGGTAGGGTGTTACATTTGGTATCAGAGCTGAAGGTTACCAGATTGGGTAAAGTTTTTGAAAACTGTTTTCAGAAAGGTTTTAAGAGGAAGTATTTTCGAAAGTAAAGCCTATTTTTGAAAAAAAAACATAATCCCCAAAAGCCATATATCTATCTTTTGATCCTCCGTTTGAATCTTTGTTTCCTTCTTTCTCTTGGGCTCCCGGCTTTCTGGGAGGTAACCTCATCGCGGCATGGTTCTGTAGGCTTGATAAGACTACGACACAGGTCAACGGGAAAATAAACACCCGACTTCCATCGGTAGTCGCAGTAGTCTCTCCTACGGCTAATTTTCTTTCGAGCTTTGTAGGATTTTCTGTGCGATGGAGGCAACTTTCGAGGGACTTGTCAAATAGTAAAGATGAGAATGAGGGGGATTGGCTAAGGAGCACAACCCAAGGATGAGAAACTCATGGATAATGACTTGGTTCACAAAGGAGGCGAAAAAGAAAACACAAAAGAAGGAAGAAAAGTCTGAAGATAAAGGAGGAGAAAAGTGCTTTACTTATGGAAGCTTGACTCATATGGACAAGGATTGCCGAAAGAGGAAGGACACTCACTTCAACTGTGGTGAGATGGGACACTTCACTAGGGACTGCCAGAAGAAACGGGGGCAAGGACAGAGGACATGACCTACTTCGGGAAGGCAGGCGAATGCTCTCATAGTTGGTGGATAGGATAGAAATAGGAAAATTTCCGTAGAGAGTTTAGTTTCCTTATCTGATTATTGAGTTAGAACTCTTTCCGATTATGGCTTTCTGATTTCGTAGTCGAGTCTCTGCACTTTAATACTAGTCTTGTTTCTGATCTGGTTATAGTCTCAAACCCCATAAGGGTTATGACTCATCTGCTTGTGATAGATGGGGTTTTGAGAGATATCTGTGTTAGGCGTCAAGTAGGACGCATACATTCTGGGTTTTATCATGCTTAGTTTCCTAAGAATCATCTGGTGATCTGATCTGTACCAGTAGTCTGTAAGTATCTGAATATTTCAGATAAGATTAAGATTTCCAGTTTTGACATTGTCTAAAGAGGGTAATCCTCTGGGTATCAATCTGATGTTGATTTTGGTCTTCGGGACCGATACTTAGGGGAATTATTTTCTCAACAAAGGTCTAATGGGAACCAAGTTTTTATTTTTTCTCGCTTCCATCATTCGATTATATCCTATCGATCGAGTCTTCGAACTTTAGATAGGAATCCTATGGATGTAAACATGTGTTTGAGTCATGTTATGTTTGATGGTTGCAAGTGGATGCTAGTGGTTGCTCGTGGATGCATATACACACACTAGGCACTAGATCGACTCGAAAACACTCTCATACTGCATACGGATGTGTGAGCATTTTCAATTTTTGTGGATGCAAAATGGTTGACTCATCACATGGATGTTGCATTTGGATGAATGATTGCGCACACATTTAGAAATGATATGTATCAAATAGGAAAATTGCATACATGTTGGACTCATGGCACTGACATAATTCGCATTAAGGAGGTCAACTGAATCAGTGGACTGCCTGATCTTTGCATTAGATAAGGAACATATACACGCACTTTTGCATATGTTCATACAACATTAGAAGTTTTCTAAGGAAAATGGATGCTTGTGGATGATAGTTGAGTAGATGGATGACTGGATGGCAGGACACATTCTTCTTAACTTGAAGATTTCGGGGACGAAATCCTTTAAGGAGGGGAGAATGTAACACCTCGTATTTTCTGTGAACGTATAAGTAAAAAATCATAGAATAATTAAATTATAAAATAAGAATCAAGGGAAACGGGTTGCGCCATTGCGTTCGTCTCGGAATTCTGCATGAAATCGAGTCCGAGTTTTCGAAAATCAGAGTTCGTATGACCAAGTTATGACCCTCAGAAGTTTCAGGAATTTGAATAAAAAAAACAACAGCTCGAAAATAAAGCCAGAAATTCGAAATTCAAACCCAAAGAAGGCTGGCGGGAAAATTCCCGCCCATATACCCAGGTCGACTGGGGAGTCGACCCCCCCCCCCCCCACCAGGTCGACTGGGGAGTCGACTGGGGTATCGACATCCCCATGACCAGGTCGACTGGGGAGTCGACCTGGGGGTCGACCTGCTCCCGAAACCCAGTTTTTGAACCTGATCCATTCTGATGTATTCGGTCTCGTTTTCTGTATAGATTCGTCCGCCTAATTCTATATAAACATCCCCCTAGCCTCATTTTCTCTACACAGTTTAATTCTGTCTATACTCCGTCTCTGTTCTAACTAAAAATAAAAATGGCGTCGCTACTCTTCTTGAATCAAAACTTGGACTGATGCACCTTCTTCCAACCTGAATAGAATTAAAAGCTAAATCTCTCAAATCAAAGTTTAGAGCCACGACAACAGTTAAAGAGGAGTAATTCAGCATTTCTGCATCAACAACAATTTATTATCCTTTCTTAAAACCACGAAAGGCAAGTACAGTTATTTTTCGATATAAACTTTAATTATAATTGAGACATGATTGTAAATCTGAATTTGAGGTTGTGTATGTTCTGTTCTGATCTATTTTATTCTGTATCTCTTTCTTCTTTCTGTTCTATAGCCAGGCTACCACGAGCCTGCGCCAAATCTCATAAGAGATTAACGCACAAATGCTAAACTTTGGGACATATAATGAACGACGGCATAATTGGACATGGCTAATCTGTGACTAAAAGGACATACGTTGTAAACTAGATTTAGATCTATGCATATTCTGTGAATTGGAAGAAGAGGAACTGTTGTATGTTAACATGTGACTTGAGACATTGGACATAACGCATATTTTGAATTAAGATCTGTTATAATTTAAAGTTCTAGATTGTTGGGCATATTGTTTATATAACAATTCATGACTTGAGATAAAAAGAGAATATGACTTAGGTGTAAAGATCTATATTAAGATTTGATAACTGTTAAATGTGAATAACACCTAAGTGGGAGATTTTTGAATATATGACATGCATTGAAATCAATGGCTATATTTGGTATAATTTATATGTGAATCTTTTGTACTAGGCAAGTTTAACTAAATTTGAGACATGTGTTATATGGTAAATTTTGACCCTAATCTGTGCCACGTAAATTCAATGCGAACGTGGGGGTATATGATCATATTGTGAATCATGACAACTATTTAGGCATGCAAACTTAGGCCAAATTTATAATTAGGCAAGATATGTCTATGAAACTTTAAGGAATGATTAAATCTGTTATATTGCCTAATCTGCTAGTTCTGTTATATTTCCTAATCTGCTAGTTCTGTTATATTGCCTAATCTACTAGTTTTGTTATATTGCCTAATCTGCTAGATCTGTTATATTGCCTAATCTGCTAGATCTGCTAAATCTGTTGAAAACTGAGTATTGAAATTTGAGTATGAATATCTGTAGGCTCGATATAGAAATTGAGCAAAACTTATTAATAGAATCTCGAATAATCTGCTGTAACTTGTACAGAAGTTAATTTGTTAAATTATCATAATTAGTCTGATATTAGCATAGTCCGTGAATGAATGCATTGGCCAAACATGAAACATGGCTAACTCGAGGTTAGAATGAGTCTGCGGTGTAATCCAGCCCGGAACCGCCCGGCACATCCAGTGGCCACAGACAATAGGTTCTAATGTGAGAAGTTAGTCATAACGTGCTTGAAACCCGAGGTTAGACTCAGTTTGTGGCAGAAATCTTCCCGGAACCAACCGGCCTAACCAGTGGCCGCAAACTGTCAGTCTAATGTGAGAGGCCTGCGCATTAATTTCTAATTAATACAAATCTAAGATAAATATGATGTCTAAAACGTGTTGGGTGGATAGGGTTGAACCAATTGGACTAATGAATTTAACCAAAACCCGTTTCGAGAATCTGTAGGCCCAATTACAAAGATAGACAAATCTGTAAATCTGTTAAATCCGTATATCTGATCCGTTAGCCTGAAAACTTGTCTGATCCATGAACTAGTTGATCTGAATTCTGTATGTTTGAACTTGTAAACAAGTTAATCTGAAATCTATTAGTCTGGGGACACAAGGTTAGGAGTGAAATTACTTGTGTCATCTGTTGTTTGGGACCCATATTAGTCAGTAACCCTTTCTGGTATCAAAACTTTGACCCAACAGTAGGTAGGGTCCGGGCTCGCTTACTGAACTAATTATAAGCGGTTCATTCTGATAATGGTGAGGGGTGTTGATGGTGCGTTCCAACCGAGTCATGTGCGTGCATGGATCCCGGTCTGCCTCTGAGGATGTAAGACTCCGTGACATCTGTAAATAGGTCTGTATCATTTAAAGGTTGCCACTTTGGGGAGTGATACACCCTTTTGTGGGGCTGGCACAGGGTATTTATGTATTAGGGAGCCGATCGCTTGGGGTAGGGTTTTAGGGTACACTTAGTTATGTCTGTTTCTGTTGGTACCGTCTTTTTTTGTTGGGTGGTAACACCTGTCTATTTCTGCATGGTACTGTCTGTTCGGATGGTAAAGGCCCATTTACTAGTGTACACCTAATTCTACATTCTGTTTCCGTAGGGATTAATCTGTTTCTGTACTTTCTGTTCGGGTGGTAAAGGCCCATTATTAGCATTTTGCATCTGTCTGTTTCTGTTCGGGTGGTAAGGGCCCATTATTAGCATTCTACTTCTGTCTGTTTCTATTCGGGTGGTAAAGGCCCATTATTAGCATTCTGCTTCTGTCTGTTTCTGTTCGGGTGGTAAAGGCCCATTATTAGCATTCTGCTTCTGTATGTTTCTGTTCGGGTGGTAAAGGCCCATTATTAGCATTCTGCTTCTGTTTGTTTCTATTCGAGTGGTAAAGGCCCATTATTAGCATTCTGCTTCTGTCTGTTTCTGTTCGGGTCGTAAAGGCCCATTATTAGCATTCTGCTTCTGTCTGTTTCTGTTTGGGTGGTAAAGGCCCATTATTAGCATTCTGCTTCTGTCTGTTTCTGTTCGGGTGGTGAAGGCACATTATTAGCATTCTGCTTCTGTCTGTTTCTGTTCAGGTGGTAAAGGCCCATTACTAGCATTCTCTTCTGTGGAAATTATTCTGTTCCCATTTCTGTTTCAGTTTAGACATTGGGGTGACACCTAATCCTGTTATACTAGTATTAGTGCAAAGAGGTGAAAAGTAGTAGCTTACATCATTCTGTTCTTTTTCTGTTTAACCTAAGTACGTATGCTACTCCTATTACTGTTATCACGCATCCAGTTTTATTTTCATGTCATAATTATTATTATCTGTTCATATGCTGAAAGTCACTGGACTTGCCAGACTTTATGTCTGACCTTGCTTGTTTTCGCCCCTTTTTCTTCCGTTTCCCCCCAGGTTTGTAGAGTGGAAATCTAGGAGCTTGAATCGGATCTTCTCTGCTTTAAGTATCGTCTGGCTTTGGCAGGGCAGTTTATGTTGGGGATTATGATTTTAAAAACTATGCATTCTGAAGGCTTTTGTACAAGACTGATATTTTGTACTTGAATTCTGATATTGTGATTTGAAAGGATGTTACCAAACTTACTTCGGTTTCTGTTGTAATAAAGCTATAAAATTTTCAAGTACTGTTTCATCTGTCTTGTAAGTTTCTGTTCTGTCTACTAAAACGCACCATCAAAGTTAAGGCATTCCCTTTGTGAGTGACCTTAACGGAGGTGGGGTGTTACAGATTGTATCCAATTTTGAAAATAACTCATTTATATCGCTTAATCAAATCGATTTCGTAAACATATCAAAAAGATCTCAAAATATAGTATAAACCAATACTATACTATTTAATTTCGATTATATTTTAGTTTGATTTATATTTGAAAATCCAAGTTTCAAACTATTCAACAATTTTGCTTTACGTCGATTCAAAAATTCAACATTTGGTTCAAGATCAAACTACACGATTCAAGTCCAAACTTACATTTCAATTTAACAAAGTATTCATATCAAACGATTTTAATTCGTTATTTATAAATTTTACAATTCGTATAATCTAATTTTCCTTTATAGGAATTTAATTAAGTCAGTTCAAAAATCTGATCAATAAGGTTCAAATCTAGTTTATATAATTCAAATCAAAATCTTATGTTCAATTTAAACCAAATCATAAAATATCTTAACTCAAATCGAATTATTCAAATTCATTACTTAAAATTTGAGTCGAAGCCTTATATTCGATTCAAACAATTTATAAGATTTAAAATTATTCTTACAAATCAATTCAACAGATTTCCCAATTCAAAACCAAACGATTTATAAAATCAATTCTATATAAAATTCATATATATTCAAATTCACATTTTAGTCAGTAAAGAAATCGAATTCATTTCGCATCAAATATGATTCAAATTAGACATCAATTTACAAAATTCAAGTTATTTCCTATATAAGTTCATATTTTAAATCCAATGCAAATTTGCTTTTAGTTGATAAAAATCAAATTTATTCCTTAATTAGGAAATTCAATTTCAAAAAAACATTTTCACAATTCAAGTTCATCTCTTAAGTTTATATCGATTCGAATTTATATTCATATCTTTTATTAGTTCAATTCGTTAAATCAAGTATTGTTGTATAAATTTTAAATCTTCTACATCTTGAACTTAAATCAAGAAATCTTAACTTATCCAACTCTCGGTTTATTGTTAAAGTTAAAAAAAAATAAGAAAATATAACTTTGAAAATATATATAAGTTTAAAAAATTCTAAAATATATTAGAATATAGATAATAAACATATATAAGATTAAAATAATATGGAAAAATAAATTAAATAATTATTTATAATAATATAAAAAAACTAAAATATACTTATAAAATTAAATTATATATTTTAAAACAAATAAATTATAAGTAAAACTTAAATATGCATTTAAATGTATATTACTTATAAAAATCATTTAAAAAAATATAATTTAAAATTTATAAAATTTTAACTTAAAAACTTTAAAATATAAATATATATATAATAGATATAAATATTAAATTAAATTCAAATTCCAAATCATTATACTACGAAAACCTGACCAACGGTGTCCGTATATAGTTTTCTACCCTATGGTCAAGTAATACAAATATTTATCATTTCAACCCGCAATTTGTAAAATTTCATCGGGTCTATCATTTCAACCCGCGATACCAAATTCAATAAAAATCGTTTAGGTCTATCATTTCAACCCATAACAATTTTTTTCCTATTCTAATGTCCGTTCGGGTATGTATCATTTCAACCCTTAGTGATTTTTATTAAACTAGGGGTATCAACAATCACAACAACAATCCCATAGCAACGATCACAACAAATATATCATCGTGTCACATATGAAAAGTGCATATATATATATATATATATATATATATCAATCAAACAAATTATATCAGCAATCCTATACATTTCATATAACAATTCATTGTTGATCTAACATCCATAAAATAAATGTGAGTCAGGTGTGAGGCAAACTCACCTTTCGTGGCGCAGATTGGAAACAATAAACGAATTTGACATCGAATTGAAATAGCGACTTCAAGGCACAATCCATAATAGATTCAACTAGATGATCGCTCAATATATATTTTATTTTATGTGGAGATAAGGGGATTTTCAGTGGATCGGTACAGCTATTGGATTTTGGAACAGGTATCCAAACTCAACACCACACTTGACTCAAAAATAAACACAACACGAATTTAATTTAACCAAAAAAATAAACACATTAATTCTTTACAAAATACTGTACATATTTTTATATACACGTACACACAGAAAAATCGTAACACACACACATATATATATATATATATATATATATATATATATATAATACAATGCACACCGAAAGCACACAATGCAAACACACACATTAAAATCATATGCACGTATAAATATATTTTCAACACCGATATATTCCCAAAGAACTCGACAGATCAAAATGACACTTACACGACTGAAAAACACAATGCACACCGCACACACACAAATGTTCCATACAAATCACATTATATATTGCATAACGTACACAAAAAACAAGCATGCAATCTCACACAAACCCATATAACTCAACACAATCTAAACACACGCACCATTCTAACTCACACACAGAAATGCACATCACATACTCCACATACACGCACACAAAACTCTACTCACCAAAACAAAATATACATGCCCCCCATACACACACTCACGTAGGAAGAAGGGGTCGGCTATCTCCAAAGGCTAAAGGGAAAGAGCAGGGCGTGTTCGGATGGTTCCCAGGTGGCACAACTGCGGAGGCAAGGTCCGGGAAGGAGGACTTGGTACTAGGTCGAGCAGGTGAGGGAAATTGTGGGGTCGGCTTCAGGAAGAAGGGCGAGCGGGGCGAAGGTTGGCTGGTGTTCAGGGCGAAGGGTCGGCATGGGCTGACGTGGGGCAAGGCGAGGGGGTGGAAGAGGAACAGGTGGAGGCGTCTGGATTAGGCGGAGAAGGGTGAGTTAGATGGAAGGGTTGAAGGGCGATGGTCGGCCTAACAGGGTGGTTTGCGGCTCTAGACGCGGTCGGAGGCGAGTGCTGAAGGGCCCGCGAAGTGGGGCGGAGGACGTGGGTGAGGCGCTTGGAGAGGCGGACAGGGTGGAGAGCAGGGAGAGATGGAATTTGTCGATGGAAACAAAATGAAAGTAATGGGAAGAGGCTGTGAAAATGTGGGATAGAGAAACGAAATTGCAGTATAAATATATTTACAATAAAGCTAATTGAACCGAAGGATTTTACGTAGATTAATACGATGGAGAGATAAATGAGTAAGACCCTCCATGAATTACGCCTCAAAAGTAGGAGGTGGAACCCCACCTTTTTCTCCCTATTTCGCATGATTAGACCGCATTTTGTTCGCTTCGCCTATCGTTACTCATATATTTATAATGTCTTTGCATTGGCTCCTGAAAATGGAGACAACTATTGGAATGCTCCTTTAATTTTATTAATATTTTATGCAAAACGGTGACCCTTGGCAATGGAGAGAACATAGGAAAACGCACCCGAATTTTTTAGCCAAAACAGAATGTTTCATTTAACGGGCGTATAGATGGGAACGGAAGTGAACTATTCGCTTGAATATATATATATATATATATATATATATATGTATAATGAACAATTTTAAAAATATACGAACAGGCTTAAATTAGAATAGATGGAAACAGATTCAACCAAGTAAAAATGAATGATGTTTTAGATGCCCAAATAAAATAAAATAACATTAGAACAGATAAAATTTCAAAAAGAAAATGATAATAAAAAGTGAACAATATCAACGTAATTTAAATCTTGATATGGAAGCAATGAACGGATAAGACGGTATTAACGAATCGGAAAAGAACGGATTTAGAAATATCAAAAACAACAAATCCGAAGAATGGAAATTGAATGGTGTTTGCATCAACGATGAATAATACCAACGACTGATCAAGAGAAATATTTGAAATAAAATCAAAGATATAATTTATATCAATATCGAAATCAAATTATATCATAATATGAATATGGTATTCATATTAAATTGTTAAGAAATAAATTCAAATTCAAATAAATAAACACGATTAAAATTTATCAATAAATAATATTTGGAAATTTCCAACATTGATTTGTAATATTAAATTATATATAAAATGAATCAATTCATATAAATTCAAAATAAACTTAGTTTTAAATCAAATCAAAACAATTATCTTAACCAAATATAAATAAATTGAGCTCTAAATAAACAAAATAAAATAGAAATCAAAGTTTAAATTAAATAAAAATACAAAAAAAAAATTGGGGTTGTTACATGCAACCCGAATCTATCAATAGTTGGAACATCTTGGTTGGAAGGCTTGTCGAGCAGTTCAGGGTTCATATCTCCCAACATAAGAATGTTATAACTCTGACGATAGTTAAGAAAAGGACAGAAGAGACTTTGCGCAAATTTCTTGAAAGGTTCAACATGGCGGTGGCCTTTGTCAACAAACCAGATCAGTCCATGGTTCTAATGGTCTCCGGCATCCTTGACAAAATTGATTTCAAGATCTCATTGCGACAGGACCCACCACCAAGTGATCCTGTCGAATTCTACTAAGTACTAGAAAGATTTCTGAGGAAAGAAGACTCTCGTGATGAAAAATCAGCTCATCGATTTAACTTGGCAATGGGAGGAGAACCGTCTACCCCCATAAAAGCAAAAGGTAAATCTTGGGACGATCTCGCATCGAGCCAAAGTTCATGTCATACATGAAGCTCACTCATGGCTTGGAAAGAATCTATCTCGAAGTTCATGACACTGCTCCCTTTCAAAAGCCTCCCAAGAGGGACCCGACAAAAAAGAAATTAATTCTGGTAGATAATGTTTTTTCCATGAATTAGCAGGTCATTACACTAACCATTGCAAGCAGCTTCACGATCAAATAGAGGCACACATCAGGCATGGCGAGCTATCAAAACATGTCAGGTGTAACGACCCGCCTTCTCGACCCTCAAGAATCGAAACTTAATACATCTATGTTCCGAAAACCAAGCATCGGAAAGGTAGATTGTTTGGGGTAATAACACATTAGAACGGAAACAAAATGAACTTCTATTTATATGATAATGTTGTACATCAGAGTTACAAAAGGTACATCAGAGTACAATAAACTACATAACGAAAGATTCTTAAAATTTAGAGGAAGAATCCAAAATGATCAAATCTTACTCCATGCTCCAAATATACAAGTGCTCCAAGCCTATTTGCAAACCTGAGCACTGGCTACGCTGTGAAAAATTAAGGGCACCTAGAGTTTAGGAAAGGAACAATAAAATCTAGATCAGTCACGGGACTGGTGTGAGAACTTAAAAATAGTTTTCCTTCAAAAAATAGGTATGTCATAAGACCACGCCATAATCACAGAACAAGTTTTTCCCTTATGAATACCAATGCAGAAAGTCGCTCATGATTGTGAAAAAGTGAAGCTATCAGAACGCTTTTCACACAAAACACACAATGCAAGTGCACACATTGGGCAAGTTTTGTCCCTATGACAACCAAAAATGCCTTTGATATGCAAAATCTTTGATATTATTATTAGTGTATAGTATTGAAAATCTTTCGCAAATAAATGTTATAACCTTAGCAACCATAGATATCATTATATTATACTAACGGCTAATGCCTAAACAAACAAAAACGTAAAGGCTCGTATTGGATATTGGATTCCAATAATGACCAAGGCAGAGGGATGCACCCGTGAGAAAACAACTCATGCTTTCTATGCAACACAAGGCCGGACCATCTCTATATGCTAACACACTAGATGGCGACATAAATATGACATTCCCCCGTCATAACCGACGTTTAACCATGAGTGCACAATCCATAATCCACGTAAGTAAAGTATTTAGGCTCTATACCATGATAAAAAATTTATCTAGAAGGGAAAGACCATACCCTAATAGGAGCGACCCATGTAACCATGTTGAATTCATCTTGTTTTAGGTCACCACCAGGTTGTGAGGCTTGAGATCTCCTTAAACACAAGGCTAAATAAGCCATGCTTTGATCATCTGCATCAATTTACATGTCGCATGCCACATTACCATTTCATAGCATACAATTGATAATTACTAACCATATTACCTTTGAGTTCGTAAGTCTCAAAGAAGGGTGCTAACCTAAGATAATAGATTCTTCGTCACCAAAGAGAAATATGGTTAGTAAAGATCAATCAACACATTACAGAATGCAATGTCAGATACACATCCATAAAAATTCTTTAGGGGATAAACGAAACCGAAGGCGCTTTATTCCTTGTCCAATAAAGAAGATAATTCCTTATAAATTTGGAAAATCTCCAAGTACGTCTGGACCTATGTTATAATATAATCTCATAGTGAGTGTATAGCCCAAGACATTAACAAGCATTCCTTTCGATGTGAATGAAACGACCCAAACTCGCCCTTATGGGAAAGCCCGGATTGAGTTGAGAACTCGACAAATCAGAACACAAACAGAAGAACATTTCATTTCTTATTACAACAATTACAACAGAGTACAAGAATATAGCATAGTATGAATAAATAATATACAATAGAAACATATCAGAGATTTAGATTACATTTAAGTAGCAGTGGAAAAATAATACAAAATACAACTGAAAGAAATACACGGATACAGAGCTTTCTGAATATTCGCTTCAGCTGTAAACCAGGATCCTGTGAATATAATATCTGTAAAACCAAAACTACTAGCTTCCCGTATGGAAAATATGGGCACCCAGAGTTTATGTTAAAACTATAAATTCCAGGCCAGTCATGGGACTGGTGTGAGAACTGAAAAAGTTATTAAATTTTTACTTTAAAAGTTTGGAAATCATGGGACTACACCGTATAGCACGGAACGGGTTTACTCCACATGAATCTTAGTTTAAAATAAAACAACGTAATGTTTTTTTGGAAAAATGAAGCTATTATAAGACTCAGGTCCCATAACACAATGCAACGTAAGCCAGAGGATAGAGTTTTCCCTTATAATAGCCAAACATGCTTGGTACGTGTAACGACCCGGGTTTTCGCAATCCTGAGTAACCGACATAAACTCAATGTCGACTATTCAAGCATCGGAAACACTGGATAGTCCATGAAAGAAATTAGAGGGTGAGAATAGGTAAGGTAGAAACTTAGAATAGAAGAAGAAGAAGAACATACATCATTATCAGAGTAAAACGAAACTCACAGCGGAACGAACAATATATAATAGATACATAACTTTGAAATAAAACTAGTATATGTATACAGTAACATTTTCAGAGTACAACACTTACAACACAGCGGAAATAACAATAGCTATATAATCCTGAAGCCTCCTGCTCCAAGCTCTTAGTATATCTTTAAATCTCGACTACTTGACTTCCCGTACAAAATTGGGCACCCAAGAGTTTAGGGGAAACAAAACAAAATAAACTCTGGGTTAGTCATGTGACTGGTGTGAGTAAACTCAAATCATTTGATTTAACTTTCAAAAATCTTTTTGAACCAAAGGATAATTGTAAGACCGATCCACACATAAACACGGATGGTTTTTACCTTACGATAACCCAAAATATTTTTCTAAAACGATACTTGTTTGATATTATAATAATGTCTAGATCAAGTAAATAGAAATCTAGCAGAAACGCTTTCATCTCACGTTCTACATATATAAGATACAATCAAAACCGCGGGCTCTTATTGGGGAATGGATTCCAACTATGACAAAGTATGGATCCACCTTCCGATCAGTGTACTGTAGAAGCGATACAATGGAGCTCAACAAGAACATCTTGCAACTCGACCACACATGACCGGCCATTCATTTTGCTTGAATGTTCTGAATATATTATCACCTTATGGTTGATATACCAACATAACCGTTCCCGGGAGGCACGGAATTGAAAGAAGTAACAAATATGAATATTCTCTAGATGGTGACAATATACCCTACTTGGGTGCGACCCACTTAGCCATGCTGCCTGCCCGATTTCTGTCATTTCCCAGTTGATGAGGCTTGAGGTCATAACGTATCTTTTAACAGATCACTCTTTTAATTACTTTGAATGCCACATCCTTATACCCATCAAATCACAAATTGATTTCCCCAAAAATACCACGGGCATAAGCTAAGAGAAATGAATTCCTCTGCCACCAACGTAAATACGTTTGAAACGATCAACTTATGCGATCTACCAGATATATTCTGTCAGACATTCGTCCATTCAAGTTGTCCTGGGACTGGAAAAACCGAAGGCACTATTCCAGAACAACCTTTGCATAAACTCCGTCTTCAATTATCGTCAACATATTTGATTCACGACGCTAATGTCCATATGGAGTAGTTTTCAGATAATATATCTGATCCTGGTCTCTCTGTATTGACAATGGAAAAATGGTCAAGAACTTTGATAGTCGGTGATTTAACTATCAAAGAAAAACATGTGTGCAAACAACGATATTACTTCCAGATGGAAATTCTATCGATCAATCATCAATCAACATTTATTCATTTCCGCATTTCTCGTTTCTATATATTCATAAAATCCTTATTTTCTAATTTTAGAAAATATAGGTTATTAACTTTGGAAAACGTTTCCATTTCTGATTCACGCATCACTATCTTCTCACATATACCAGTCTCTAACTGTAAACTAGTAAGAGAACAACCCCCTACATATCAATCCCGAAGGCCGAAACCAACAACAGATCAATACCCAGAAAGCTATTCAACTCAACTAATTTCCAATCAGTTTCTAATTCCAGTAATTCCCTTTAAATTCCAAATTCAAACCCTAAATTCCTTTATGATATTTTATTTTCAAAATATTTATTTTAATCTAATCTTTCACATAGGATGTGAATAATATTTCTTTATATAATTCTATTTGTTTTCCAAATAATTTCTTTTATAATTCTATTTATTTCCTATAAATATTTCCCTTTTTAATATCATATTTATTCTATACAAATCCTTTTATATAATTCTATTCACTTTATATAAATCCTTTTATATAATTCTATTTACTTTCTAACTAATAATTCTATTTATTTTCCACATAAATATTTCCTTTTATAATTATATTTTCCAATATTTGTTTTCCAAATATTACCTTTTATAATATCCTATTTATTTCATATATAAATATTTCATTTTCAATATTCACTTTGAAAGTTTCCTTTTACATTACAGTATTTCATATGGTATTTAAAATACTAATTAACCAGATCGGTGTCATCATAATCAATCACAGATTGAGTATCACATCATATATCACAATATATGAAAACAAACAGTATTATAAATATCGAGGAATCCAGTTGGATCCCTCCAAACTATTTCCCTGCATCCCAGATGTTAAACAATATAAATAACATCGATTTCATTTCAATATGAAATATTCTGATAAACAGAATCAATATTTGATTAAAGATTTATATATATATATATATATATATATATATGTATATGTATATGTATATATATATATATTGTTATCTATAATTTGAAGAAAAACATCAACAACTCAACCGAACAATCATCACACAGCAATCAATCATCATTTATCAATTCTAAAAATATGTTATAAAAATATGAACTGGTAGAGTTGGTGAGTTTTACTCACATTGGACGGTTATCGTTAAATAACGAATAATTATCTTTGATTCGATTCCGACAATTTATTTTGCTATAAATTGTAACGAGCTCCAATTCATTCCCAGTTAGTTCCACTGTGTAACCCTCGTCCCTACGATCCCAACAGATCTTGTTTCATCAAATTCTGATATCGTATCACGAAGTTATGGATTTTTCAAGTTATCATACTATTTGAATTAAAATTGAACTAAATTTCTATTTAAAACTTGGGCCTCGCCCCATATTTCTTGGCCCATCTATGCTCTAAAACCCAAACCCGCTCACTACCTTTCTTCCCCAAACTTTTGTAATACTCCTGCTCCTCCCTTTAGCCATTACGCATCTTTACTCCCCCTCTTACATCCTCAATACTTCACGGACTCACAATCCAACTTCACCATTGCTCTCCTCCTCCTAATCTCCATCTAACCGTGTATGCCATCCCAAACTCGAACGATCATCTCGAGATGCGTTCGCTCCTCCCAACGCACGCCTGTAAGTGCAGGTCGTGACAACTTCTAAAACCAAATAACCCAAAACGATACACACAAGTGCGGTTTCTCCCCCTGAATCCCAATTCGAACTCGAAATCCATCCTTAACGCATCAATCGATCAAAATGATCAACCCAAGCTGATGCCGCATAATTCTAGCGAGCCAAAAATAGTTCGAACGCTTCAAAACATATATGAGGTTGGAGAGGATGACTTCAGGAATCGAAATATGTTTATGGTTTGATTTATAGAATTTTCTATGATTTTATTTTGGTTTTTGAGGATCGGTTTCTCCTTTGAAATGAAGAAACCAATGGCGGAAAAATATCGTTGACCACTGAGGAAATAAATTTAGGGTTAAGGGAGATAGAGGTGTATTTATAAGAAATTTATACATTTTTATATTCATTATTTTATTTGTTTTTAAGCAACCGCTATTTGTATTGTTGAATAAAAATTTCTATAATCACATACAATATCCAAAAATCACGAAAATGGACATACACCTTCAGTTCGACATTATGAACCCAACAAAACTGGTTTCGTCGAATTCCGACTCTATTTGATCACACATCGTATTTTTAAATGTCAAAATATCGACTGTTTTTCACATTAAAAATCCGCAAGGCTACATACTGCCTCTAAAAATCATGAAACTTGGAATCTAATAATAATTTAATATTACGGATCCAACAAAATTAGTTCCGTCGAAAACGGAGGTCGTTTGCAAAACTGGCTATTTTTAAAGCTCTAAATAACTCATTTAAATATATAAGTATATTTAAAAACAATTAAATTAAATATAAATAAATATATATTATCGTATATATATTCACACAGAATATCGTATAGCCCCAATTAGATTTATAACTCGATATCCAAATCCCGGTTGAATCGATATTCAATTTATATTGAAAAATCCTTTTATAATATAAATAAATCGCTATAAATTATAAAGGAATTCCATAGCGACTTTTTGAAATTTTGATTCAGGCATAAATCAAAATCTACACAATGAAATCCCGATTTTTCCCTTCCACTAAAAAAAATATACTTCACCAGCTCTGAACGTTTCTTGTTTCAAAGAAATCCGACTTAAAATGGACCATGTATATTCAGTTAAAGTTCGAATCGCCAAATTATGAACTGCCGCGCCATTTGGGGCCCGATTTTAATTATAATATAATTATACGTTCAAACTTCGTTTAAATAATATATTCGTTATTCTTGATCAAATTCCAAACTGAATTAAATATCATAAATGATCCAATTCACACAATATTGTGAATTCAGTTATTTCCGACTAACTCGGAATTATAATATATTTTTATATTATAAATATTAATTAAATATTCAATATTATTTAATCAAACCATTTTAAATCTCTGAACCATTATTTAAATAATTAAATAAATTTATTATTACACCGTAAAAATACAGGACATTACAGTACGTTTAAAACAAATTATTTTGATATTAAACGTGCATAGTGTTTAAAAACAACTTCAATTATAAATGTATTAATCATAGACGGCATGGGTACCATATATCATGTCGCCATACATGTTCTACAATCAAAACCGCACAATGTCGTATTGGAAGTTGGATTTCCATCTATGAACAAGACAAAGGATCGTCCTTACTGAATTCGAGACTATCTAGCCCGAGCCTCAGGCTCAGTCGCAACTGCACCTTGGATCTTCAGGGTCGGTCCACAAATACTTTAGTGGATTAGTAATTCTTGAGCAATATGTTTCTCTGCCCTATGGGGCATAAAATATGAGCCACTAGGGACTCAATATCTGAGGTGCCTCATTCCATCATCCACATAAGTAAAATGTCTGGGCTCTATACCATGACACCACTCCTAGATAGAAAGAAACGCATGTTCTCCCTGCAGTCCTCTCCTGTTTCTGGTCTATACCGGGGTGTGAGGCTCGCGAAGTATCGCTATGCAAAAAGCTATGCTAATTAAAGTTGTGCTTTGATCATCAACCACAAGACTCTGCTTTTTAACAAAAGCCTTGATCATTTGCATCTTGGCATGCAACACTAACAATTCACACGATTCAACCGATGTCTAACAATATATAACCTCTAAGCTTGAACGTCTCAGAGAAGAGTGTTAAGAAAGAGAATAAATTCTCCGCCACAAAACATATATATATTTAATAGAAATCAATTAGCACAGAATGAAATCCAGTGTCAAACACACATCCATTTACAAGTCTGGTCTGGGTCTGAACGAAATCAGAGGCACCATATTCCTCGTCCTATATGTCCAATACATGAGAGAGGTCCTCACATATCCGTTGATCTCCAAGTACGTCTGAACGATCACCACTTATTACCTTGTCTTTGGTGTACAGTCCAATCAAGATATCAGTAACCATCCAAATGATGCGAAGAACTCTAGTCTTCAACCACCGTCTTCATCGTCGACATTCGGTCGTCATATCAGTTATTCAAAATGGGATAAATCCAGTTTTTCTGAATAACTTTCGTATTTTATAATTAATAATCAAGTGCTATAAAAAAACATCATACGCCTCATTCCAATTCAGAATATCCTTTTATCCCAATATTCACATTTTTAGGGAAAGGGTCCCATCAATTTTATCAAAGATATATTCTTTAATCTTCTTTTCAATATCAATTTCAAAAGATTTTACTAACTAGTCGGGATTATCGTGCCTTACCGAAGTAATCATTTATTATTTTCCAATCCCAACCTATTCATCTCATGGAGCAAAACTGGTAGTACTCCATATTTAGCACCCACCGCATTGTCGGTAAATTTAACTACCACCTGGAGTAAAACTGGCAGTACTCCATTTTCGATCATTTCAAGAATTCAATAAATTTAGTTATCTCTTTTGCATTTTAATTTAATTAAACATTCATTAAAACTCTAGTTTAGTTTTAATGTCAAAAATCATTTTTTAAATGATTATTCAAGTTTAAGAAATTAATCTTATCTTTAACTAGGTTAAAGAACCAATGTCATTTAAAACACAATTCACGATGAACCCAAAATCATCTTCCATTAAATATGGAATCTACACGGGAATCATAACAGTGTATAATCGATATAAATTCCCGTATCAGACTAATAATATAAATGGAATAGCGGCAAGGCCTTTTAAATTCCATATATAGTAACGGTCTTCTTTTACAGAATCTCATCTCGATTATCACCAAATCGAATTCCATTCAATTCCAATTTAATATATTAAATTGGAAAACTTTACTTTGGAAAATTTCCATTTAAATCTTAATAAAAGGCTTATAAACTCCAAATTATATTTTCCCTGTTAATCGGGTTAAAGAACGAATGTCGGTAAAAACATAGTTCACAATAAACCCAATTCACATTTCATTTTATTCTTTTCACATGGGGTTTAAGAACGGTGTTATTTAAGACATCGCTCACGACAAACCCAAAATCCAATTTGACATTAAATAAACGGCTCTGAATAGAAATTATATCGGCTTATATTCAATATCAAATTCTGAAATCGACAAATATCGTATTGGGAATAATGATATTTATATCTTCCAAATTCCTCAACAATATCTGTATAATCACGGAATCCAATATCGAAATATTTTGAAGATAATATCCATTCCAATTCATACTTTGGAAAATTCTGGTTATGTTAAAACCATTTACAAATCCAATTTATTTATTTCTAAAATAATTGGATTATTATTCTAGTTAATAACTAGTTCATTTCGATAAAAATATCTTTTTATCTTTACAAATATGGGATTTTCCATCCAAAAAACTTTCCAAATTACTTATTATGATTTTAAATAATTTTTCCATATTTTTAGTAATTTTATTAAGGCTCAGACAGTCGGTTTCCAATAACGGCCACCGAACTGCATCCATAGCGACCTTTTCTGAAATTGATTTAGAAATAATTCCAAATCTAACCATTAGATTTCAAATCCCTTATATTCGTTGGAAAGCTCTTTTCGATACGAAACCAACGGTTCTGGTTTTAGGAGAATCCGACAGTCGGATCTCCCGTTACATCAATTTGAAGTTAATGGTCGAAATTCGCAAACGGTCATTGCGCGGCGCGTACTATTCAGGCCATAAAATGTATATAATATATATTTCGTCGATTTCCATATAAAACATATTTTATAAATCGTTTATATATTCGTTTTAAAACGATTCCAACTTCATTTTCAATTTTAAATCAAAATTGAATATTCTATATCTTTGTCATGTTAAAATGTTATTATTTTCAAAATATTAAAATTTGTAATCACTTCTTTTTTAATATTCATTATAACATGCATAAAATTGATCGATAAACCCATTCGAGTTAAAGTAGCGTTTGCTACTTAATTCGGCTTCACATTTCAATATTTTTATGTCCGCCCAAAAAGGGACATAAAAATCACAATTTTATTCTTCATTGAACATTATTTTAAAATGGTCGTTATTTAAAAATACTCTTTATTTAAAAGATTCTTTAATTTAAAATATTCTTTAATTCGGAATCTGAATGCGACTCAATCAATTACCATATAATTTCAGTTATATGGATTTCATACACCACATGTATTCAACAATAATGATAAATAATCATTAAACAGTCTATTCACATCCAGAGTGAAATTAAAAACTGTGTGAGCATTAAAATAAATAAATAATACTCATCACAGCCTGTCAATCCATCGATTGACATACAACTAAATATTGGGATTAGTGTATGTCAAATATCATCCCAATACCCGTGTGGGGCTTTCAAACGACAAAAGTTTATTTATTTGTGCAGTTGGGAAATGTGTAAAATTTATCTTCCCAATCCATATTAGATAATTGGGTGTATATAAACAAATCGTCCGATTTGTAAATGAATATTTAATTTCTTTTCAAGATAATTTTATGCCATTCATATATGTACGTTAAAAAATATATTTTTAACGATAAAATATTTTATTCAACATATGAATATTTTATATAGTTTGTTTATACAATAAAAATGATATTTTTATTATTCGCACATTTTATTCAACACATGGATACTTATTTTGTAACAACCCGGAAAATCTGAGCCAGTTTAAATTTTTTAATTTGGCTATTTTAGTGGATTTTAGATATTTAAAATAAATTATTTTAAATAATTACGATGAAAAGTGTGTTTGAAACGATGTTTGAAAATAAATATAATTAATTTAAATTATGAACAAGGCCTGAAATGGCGCGGCAGTTTCAAAATTTCAATTCAAACTTTGACTGACTATACCAGGTGCAAAATAAAACGGATTTTAGTGAAACCAAAAATATTTAAATCTGTTAGTGAATATCATTCTAATGAATCTGAAAAATCGAAGTTTCATAGCGGGAGTCAAAAGTTATGGCTAAAGGAATTTTCAGAAAGGTCGCTATAGAGAATATATCGCCCTTGAAAATAGACATTTTGCAAACGACCTCGGAATTCGACGAAACCACTTTTGTTGGATCCATGATGTCAAATTATTGCTAGGTTTCAAATTTCATAATTTTTGATGTTAATAAGTGAGCGTGGAAAAGGAAAATGTGTTTTGGTCAATTACAGTTAAATTGGATCGACCAGAAAATGGCCATTTTTCAAACGGTCTCAGAATTCAGTGAAACTAGTTTTGTTGGGACTGTATCGTCAAAACATAACTGAATTTATTTTTCTGGAATTTTTAGAATCAGTATGTGGCCCCGGCAAATTGAAATGTACGTTCAAATTAAATATTGAATGTTATATATTTTAATTTGAAGAGAAATTGACTGAAACAGTCGAATGGGCCTACGAAACATATCCCATTGTGTTCGGAATAGGGGTATTTAGCTAAGGACGACAGTCGTTGGGATTGGATTAGAGTTAGTATGAGATAAGGGGTATTTTTGGATTTTTGAAAATATATAAATATAAAGAAAAAATATGATTGGCCAGTCAAACCTTCTCTCTCCCGATCCTTCATCTCGACGCACGGCGGCTGTTCTTCATTCCTTCCCTCCTCATTTTCTCTTCCTCCATGCAATAAATTCATCCACTCCAGTTGGGATTTTTGTAGAGCATCAAGAGGGCTTTAAATCAAGATAGGAATCGGATTTTTTCGTCGAGGATTCAGGGAGAATCGACGCCAGGAAGTCCTGACGTTTAGACCACCGCCGCGCCTCCTACAGGCCGTCGATCTGAGCATGGTAGCCGGCGCCGTGAAGCCCACTCCATCCCCGACAACGTCATGCCATCCGATCGTCCTATAGCTTCGTGGATTAATCGAAAAAGCTAGACCTAGATTTGAACATTTCAGAAAGGTAATCGGCTTTATAATTTTAAACTGTTTAATAGCACTTTAAAGCGCTACGGTTTATTATTTTACAATAAAAATCATATCTTTTTCATTTGTGGTCGAAATCCAGTGAAACAAGAGACAGTGGACTCGTATGGACGTCTTCTACATTCTATAAGAGACCGCATATTTTTCTGAGCCTTCTGCAATTTTTGGTGGAGTGGAACCCAATGTGAGATTTATAAATTATAAACGATATGGAAAACAACGATGTATAAATTATATAGTCGATGTATGAGTTATATAAGTGTTGTACACCTCTTGTATAAGCATTGTATAAGTTGTATGTTCGATGTATAAGTTATATATGCGTTGTGAAAGTGATATATGCGTTGAAATAAATTGAAATGATATTGAAGTGAAATCAAAATATATTTATATACGAATATATATATATACTCCCATTGTCCACAGACCACGGACGATATTTATTGGTTGTGATATTGTTTGGATTATTGGTTGATGTGAAATTTGGTGAAAATCATGAATGATTGATTGTGGTTGAAAAATACCTGTTTGTGGTTGAGAATTATTTTGGATGAAACCACATAGGATTAGTTTGTGGAAAAGAAAAATAAACATGCTCGTCTGCATACGAATTAGATGCATGATATCCCCATTGTCAAAAACCGCAAGGTTTTAAGGTAGAGCGAAGAGGCGTACTAGGGACGGTCCCGGTTTTAACTACCCTGCCGTTATACTGTCGAAATTTTCAATAATATTCATGTGTTAGAATTATTTTCATGTGTTGAAACTATATTCATGTGTTGAATAGAAATTCATGTGTTGAATGAAGTTCATGTGTTGAATAAATTATTTGAAAGATAAATATCACATTTTTATTATATATATAGCCTATATAAAATATTTGTATTTTAAATAAATTGATTTAACACCAAAAATAACATTTTTACCTTATGTATAGATTATATAAAATAATCTTGTTTTGAAATAAATTGTTTTACAATAAAAATCACATTTTTATTATATATATCAACTATAGGATATTCATGTGTTGAATAAAGGACTAGAACGATAAAAATCTTATTTTATCGTATGTGTGAAGTCGAAAACGTTCATGTGTTGAATATATAGAGTGAACAATAAGATCTACATTTTTATTGTGAATATGAAGTGTTAAAAGAATGGTGATGTGTGGAATAAATATTTTTGATGATAAAAATATCGTTTTTATCAAATATATAAAGTGGATATGGTTTTGAAATCGAAGAATGAATTATATTTATATATATTTATATAAATATAAATAAAATAAATCGAATAACGAAGCTGCAGTTCGTGTTTTGAAACCGTGATTTCAAACGATTAGTGCGGGAGATCCGACCATCGGATTTTCCCGAAATCATAACCGTTGAGTTCGCTTTGGAAATATCTTTCCAACGACACCAACTTTGCAAAGATCCAACGGTTGGATTTTCTGGAATGTTTAATTCAAAACTGAAGAAAAACAATGCCAGAATCGATTATATATATATATATATATATATATATATATATAATTATAATTAAATTAAATCGAATAACGACGCTGCAGTTCGTATTTTGAAATCGTAACTTCAAACGATTAGTGAGGGAGTTCCGACCGTCGGATTTTCCCAAAACTGAAACCGTTGGGTTCGTTTTGAAAATATCTTTCTAATGATATAAAATTTGTGAAGATCCAACGATTAGATTTTCAGATATGTGTAAATCAAGTTTGAAGAAAAACAGCGCCACGGCCGCGTTATGGCCTGAAGCATCGTTTGAATGAATTGGCTATTTTTAAATAAATAAAAATAGCGATAAATCATGATGAAATATTATAAATAATATGGAATGGAAATAAACTGAATTTGCTCGGTTTATGTGATATTTGATGGTTGAATGTGTTTGGCGTCAAAATTACATTAATGAATTTAATTATCAGTGTCGAATAATTTAACCATTGAAATAAATTGATTTGAAATTCTAAATATACGTGAATTATTTGAAAAGGCCAAGTTAATTCTCATTTCAAATAATTGATCGACGATTGAAAGTTGAAGATATGAAGACGGTGCAAGACCGATGATCTGCACGTTGAATGGAGGGTTGCTACTGATGCTCATGATGGGAGTAGCTACCTTGAAGGGGCAGAAGTAGTAGCCGTCCGGACGTACTTGTTGATTGTACGGATATGCGAGGTATTGAGTGCTTCCAGTTTCGTTCCGACCCAAAACGAACTTGTAAATGGACTATGTGTCTGACATTGGATTTTGTTCTGTGCTGATTGATCTCTATTAAATATATATCTGTTTGGCGGCAGAGAATTTATTCTCTTGCTTAACGCCCTTCTCTGAGACGTACGAGCTCAGAGGTTATATATCGATGGAAATCAGTCGGATGGAGTGAATTGCCTGTGTGGCATGCCTAAGTGGCAGATGATCAAGGCTTCTGTTGAAAAGCAAAGTCTTGAGGTGGATGATCAAAGCACGGCCTGTGTGGCATAGCTTTGTGTATAGCGTTGTTTCGCGTGCCTCACACCTCGGTATGAGCCAGAAACGGGAGAGGACACCAGGGAGGACATGCGTTTCCTTGTAGCTAGGAGTGGTGCTTTGGGTTTTGCACGCCCGGGTACTTTACTTATATGGATGATGAAAAGCGAGGCCTCGGTTGCTTCGGTCTCTTCGGAGACGATGGTGCGGTCGGATATGACCACTGACGCCCCATAGGGCGGGGAAACGCAGTGTTCAGGCATTTTAATCCACATCGGTGGACCGGCCCTGATGATCCAAGGGCCCACCTGTGTCTGGGTCCTAAGACATGGGCTAGATTGTCTCGAATTCGGTAAGGACTATCTTTTGCCTTGGTTCATGACGGAAATCCAATTTCCAAATACGACATCGTGCGGTTTTGATTGTATACCTATATATGGCGACATAGTGGTATGGGGCATTAATGCCGTCTATGATTGATACTTATGATTGAAATTGTTTTTGAAATATATAAGCACTAGTAATAATATCATATGCTTTTGTTTTATTCGTATCAAGCATATTTTGGCCATTATAAGGTAAAACTCTATCCTCCGGTTTGTGTTGCATTGTTTGATGGGAACTGAGTCTTATAATGGCTTCATTTTTATAAAAAGCATTGCGATGTTTAAAGATTTACTTGTTTTAAAGCACTGGCAATCCAATGGAGTAAACCCGTTCCGCGAAAGTGGCGTGGTCCTGTGATTAGCCATATTGAAAAATGTGTTAAGTAGATTTCTCATACCAGTCTCATGACTGACTCGTAGTTTGTTTCACTTGCAAACTCGGGTGCCCCCATTTCTACACGGGCAGCCTTGTATTCAGGTTTTATCAGGCTCTTTCAGGATAGCTGGAGCTGAAGATAAATTCTATCATTTATCTCTTTTTATGCTGTTCAACTCCTATTGTACATATTATGTTTGTTTTCCGCTATAGATATTTATGTATAGCTGAACTGTATTTTGTACTAAATATGATTCTGTATACTGTGTAACTCTGATGATTATGTTTATCCAGTGTATTCTATTGTATATTATTTGGTGTATTTAATTATTTCTGTTCTGCTATTATCTTTTTATGTGTTATATTCCAAAGATTACCCTTGCCACCGTCTTATGGGGTTTGGGATCGTCACAATCGTGGTATCAGAGCTTTGGTTAAGCTTAGTTCTGGAATATAACATATTAACGAACTCGTCAGAAATAGAACCAGTAGTGTTCTAGGATGAGTAACTCATTACAGATAGGATCAGTAATATCCTAGTATGAGTATAGCAGAAAGAAATACACCTCGATAGATGCATTTACATTCAAGTATATGTTTCTATGCTTTATAATCTCTTTTCTGTTGACCTAACACTTGGTCTGCTATTTGCAGAAGTACTAGAAAATGAGTGCCAGAAATAGAAGAAATAACACTGACCCATATATAGAAGCTCTATTTATGAAATATAGAAATCTGGGTGGAGTACCGTTCTTAGGTAATGAATCTATTATTCAAACACAAGCATGGGTACGCTCTGCTAAGAAAATCTTTGAAGGTTCAAACCTGAGGGATGACGAGAAAAGATTTATAGCATCTTGGGAACTCAAAGACGAAGCTTTGTTCTGGTGGGAGACAATCATTAAGGATAATCCAGAAGGTGATATCACCTAGGGTAGGTTCAAAGAGATTTTCAGTGAAAGATTTACTCCTCCAGAAGCAACTGAGCAGTTATGTGATGAATTCTATTATCTGATACAAGGGGATATGAATATTCCATAATATCATAAGAGATTCAATGAACTTTCTCGTTTTGCCCCGCATCTGATTCAAGATCCAAAGAGGAAGAATCTGAGGTTTATTAATGTTCTTCAAAGGAAATACAAGAATAAAGTAATGGGGTATGTGAAGCTTCCTTCTTCTGAAATGATATACATAGCTTACCAGTATGAAGATCTAAATAATCAAGGTCTTTTAGTCGACAAAGAGGAAGTCAATTCGAGCAACAAAAGGAAAACTGAAACTGATAGCCCAGAGACAAGTACACAGCCTGAGGCCAGTATGAAGTTTGAGTTAAGAAAGAAGCCTAGATTCAATTGGGAAAGGGTTATATCTGAGAAAGGACCAGCGACGACTGCAATATGCAATAATTGCAAGAAGCCAGGGCATTTTCATGGGAATTGCAAATCCTCGAGGAAGGAAAAAAATGTTGGATCAAAATCCAATAAGAAGGGTCGAGAGAACAGGAAATGTAATCTTTACCATCAGGCTGGACATATTGTGAAGAATTGCCAACTATCACCGAAATCAGAAGTAGTGCAGGTGAATAAAGTAGCAGAAGTTCCTGGAACCTCATCTAGTCAGGAAAGGCCAGATGTTTTAGAAGGCAAGCTTACTGTGAAAAACATTCCAGTTAAAGTACTATTTGATACAGCCGCGTCGCGAAGCTTTGTTGCAAAGAATGCGGTTAAGAAACTAGATTTGAATTTGAAAAAGCTCAGAGAACCCATGACTGTTCATAATCCGGTTGGGGGTTCTGTCGATCTTAGTTGGGTTTGTGGGGTTCAGTTTCTTTTTACTGCTATCGATTCCCTACTATCGCGATCGTCATGAATTTTACAGAGTTTGATCTTATTCCAGGAATGGATTGGTTAACCAAATATGAAGCTGAGGTTAAATGCACCGACAGAGTCGTAAGGGCGAAGATTAAATCAGGCAATTATATAACCATTCCATGTGAAGGTTCGAATTCTGATAGAAAGGACTTCTGGGCCGCTTTCGATGTTTCTCCTGCTCAAATAGAACCTGTTCCTATCGTTCCATAGAATATTTCAGTCGACATTGAAGATATTCATGTTGTCAAGAACTATACGGACGTGTTCGAAGAAGTTGTTATCTTACCTCCGCAGAGAGAAATTGATTTCAAAATCTCTTTAGTTCCGAATGCAAGGCCAGTAGTTCACGCTATTCGAAGATTGACCTTGAAGGAAAAAGAAGTGTTAGACAATCAAACTAGACAGCTTGTATGGAAAGGTCTGATCAGGCCTTGTTTCTCTGATTGGGGAGCAGCAGTAGTATTTGTCCCGAAGTCAAACGGTACTCTCATACTATGTGTAGATTATCGTGACTTGAATAAGCAGACGCTAAAGAATAAATATCCATTGCCGTGGATTGATGATTTATTGGATCGATTGAATGGCGCGCAAGTATTTTCCCGAGTGGACCTAGCTACAGGTTCCCATCAACTTCGTATTGCCAAAGAGTGTGTTCCTTTGACAACATTCAGAGGTCCAGACTTATTCTATGAGTGGTTAGTAATGTCGTTCGGCTTATGCAACGCTCCAGCTTATTTTGTCGATTTGATGAACCGGGTATTCAGAGAAGTATTGAATAAATTTGTTCTGGTTTTCATTAATGATATATTGATCTTCTCTAAATCAGAAAGCGAGCATGAAAAACATTTGGAACAATTGTTAGAAATTCTCAGAAAGAATGTTTTAAAAGCAAAATTTTCGAAATGTATATTCTGGCAAGTAGAAGTTAAATTTCTTGGCCACGTCGTGTCAAAACAAGGAATTTCAGTGGATCCCAGTAACATCACTGCTATTCAGAATTGGAAACAGCCTCGTACGCCCACAGAAGTCAGAAGTTTTCTCGGATTGGCTAGTTATTATCAGAAGTTCGCTAAGAATTTTTCGAAGATATCCAGTCACTTAACTGTAATGGCGGGATTTTCGACCCAGAAAATCAACATAAAAACACACTGTTGACTATTCAAGCATCAAAAACACCATGACATTAATAGAAGAATTTAGAGGGTGAGAAAGAAAAGATAGAACTAATAGAATAGAAGAAGAAGAAGATCACAACTGAACAGAATCAGAGTAACACGAAACTCGCAGCGGAACAAAATAAGATGTATTATATAACATAACTTTGAACACAAAACTGTATTGTATATACATACCATTATCAGAGTACAATACATCATATCACAGCGGAAATAACTCTACATAACTAATGGTGAAGCTTCCTGCTTTTGAGCTCCTCCAAGTGAATCTGCAAAGCCTGAAACACTTGACTGCCCGTACAAATTTGGGCACCCAAGAGTTTAGGGAAAACAAACAAAATAAACTCTGGGTCAGTCATGGGACTGGTGTAAGTAAATTCTAACCATATGGTTTTACTTTGAAGAAAATCCTTTTGAAACAAAAGGATAATAGTAAGACCAGCCCACACATAAACATGGACGGCTTTTACCTTACTATAACCCAAATTACTTTGATATCAAAAACAGTGATATTATGATAATGTCTAAACAAATAATTATCCAAGTAGAAGAACGCTTGCATCTCACGTTCCACATATATATAGTATAAAATCATAAACCGCAGGGCGCTTATCGGAGAATGGTTTTCAACAGACAAGGTATGGGAGCACCTTCTGAATAGTGTACTCTAGAGGGGATACACTCAGGGTTCAACAAGAACGTCTTGCAACCCGACCACACATGACCGCTCACTCATTTAGCTTGAGTGTCGCGAATATATTGCCACCACGGTTGTAGGCCATCCAACCGTCATCCAAAGATACAGAATCGAAAAGAAGTATAAATATGAATTTTCTCTAGATCGGCGACAATACACCCTGCTTGGGGATGACCCAACTAGCCATGCTGCCTAGCCCAACTTCTGTCACTTCCTGGTTGTGAGGCTAGAGGCTACGTCTATCTTCAGAACATCTGATTACCATTCACTTTGAATGTCACATCGTCAAATCCGTAATCACATATTGATTACACAAATGCACACTGGGTGTAGAATAAAGAGAAGTTACCTTCTCCCCACCAACTTGGTATATTCGTAAAATCAACGGCATGACCGTTCGAAATACTCTGTCAGACACTCGTCCATACAAGTTGTCCTGGGACTGGACAAACAAAAACACACCATTCTATAACTGGTCGATCCTTGCATTTAACTCCGTCTTCAATTATCTTCAGCATATCTAATTCGCAACGATTATGCCTATACGGAGTGGTTTTCGGGTAATAACCCAACCGGTCTCTCCGTATTGACAACGATGGTCAAAACACTTCGATAGTCGGTTATTTAACTATCGGAGTTAAAACAACATCCATTCTAATGTATAACTAACGTCACACAACCACAGGAACTTTTTATTCGACATTCATTTTTATTATTCGAATTCCCATATCTTACCGGATATTACTATACTCCCGATTTACCCTTTTACACTCTTGGAAAACATTTCCAGTTATTATAAAACCCTTATTCTTTCATATTCCAGAAAATATACGTTATCAACGTTCGATCCATTATTTTCACATTCTTTATTTCTATACTTGGATAATCTACCCTATTTATATTGGAAAATATTTCCAATTTCCTTTTAACCTTTTAATCGGCCGCATGTTCACTTTTAAAGCATTATTCCCTTTGAAATGGGAATACTATCCCTTCTTATAGAAATCTAAACACCTTGATCATATAAATCTTTATTCACGTAATAATCTCCCTTATCTAGTTTACCGAAATCTCTTTCATACATTTCACTCCTATTCCACTTTATAAACTCTGTCTCTAAGTCAACTTCTTATCTAATCGATATCAAGCTTATAACTAAATACTGACTCCTATCCTGTTAACATTTATTTCTTTAAAACTAAATGTTAATTATTCTATCAGATTATAATCCCTAAAAATAGTTACTTTTAATACATTCGACATCGTCGAATTCTAGTTCCAAATCCTAACGGTTTAATTCTAATCACATTTCGGACATCGAAATGCTATCATCAGTTTCTAATACGATTCCCCAATTCTTTTTCTAAACTCTTTCTTATATTTCTTTGAACAAACGTCGTTACTTATTACTCTAGAATAAGTGGATTTCAAACCAAACTGTTACATTTTCTAGGAAGTGCTGCTATATATAAAAGTCATGCTTAAGTCAAATCAACAGCAGTTAATTTGTCGCTATAGTTCTAACTTGTCATACGCTGTAATATTCTCCTTATAACTAATTACAGTCACACTTACCTTATCAACAGCGTTATTTTATTGCTATAGTTCAACTTGTCATACGCTGTAATATTCTTTGTTATAACTAATCTTGACATAACAGTCACACTTATCTTATCAACAGCGTTATTTTATCGCTATAATTCTAAGACTTGCATACGCTGCCATATTCCTTTTATACTAATCTTGACCTCTATTTCCGTCACAAAAATCTTGACATCTCTTTCTGTTACAAAAATCTTGACATCTCTTTCCGTTACAAAAATCTTGACATCTCTTTCCGTTACAAACTGATATCGTTCCTCGGTAATAGCGAAGCCGTTCAAGTTGGGGTATTTTATTTACCTCTCAGACCTTGATCGACAACGTTCTTACCTTAGAACCGATACAAGTCTGTATTTAAATTCCTTATTACTTAATATATTTATTAAATCATATTTCCTTGTTGTATTTTGGAATATGGTTTTACAACACCATATCCTTACTTTGGAATCTCTGTGGTTTATGCATATTTAATTTAAACATTAACTCTTTGCTTTCTCAATTCCCCAGTTCTTATCTATAACTTCTTAAATGGTAATTAACTCTTATTAATTTCGATAAACTTATTTCTAACCTGTTTTCATTAGATTAATTAAAGACCAATAAATCTAATAATCATGTTCCCAAATAACAGTTGATTAAATCAACTTATTTCCATCAGTAAATTCATTAACTGATTTTAATTACTTCTTAAAATTAGATTAATCTAATTAATCTAATGATATCTCTAAATTATTTATCTTAAATATAATTATCCAAATATTTAATCGTCGGATAGTTTTTACTTTATAAACTTGTTTAAATGTCAACAATCGCTTTTATTTGCTTTATAAAAACGAACTCTAAAATACTGGTTTATAATAGAACTCCTATTATAAATTTAAATCTTCTTTTTAATTATAAAAATATAATTTTTATAATTAACCTAGTTGATTTGCCTGATGGCCAATCAACTCTTTAACAAAACGATGGTTTTACGGTCGACTGTTAACACTTTCTAAATCGATATCGTTTATTTATTTAATCTAAACAAATGTTGAATTTCCGTTCAACATCAATATTCACACCGGGTTTTTAAATATAATTCGGGTTCAAACAGTGCATACAAAACAAACAGTACATATAAATATCGAGGAATCCGGTCGGATTCCTCCAACCGGTTTCCGCATCCACAGATGTCAGTCCACACAATTTACACTAACTCTATACTAGGGGATATTCAAATTGATGGGATCAGTGTTCAACCGATGATGTGTGCATATGTAACGGTATATAATATTTAACCAAATTAATTGTAATCTACATAATCGACCATCACACAGCTTTCGAACAACATTAAAATATATTGAAATATTTTAAAAAGATCAGAGTTAGTGATTTTACTCACATTGGCGCGTTAACCGTTAAATAACGATTTGCGTTCGGTAGGTCTGGTCAGGCGTTTTATTCTGCCATATCAGCATTTCTATACGCGTTTCCTTTCTACTTTCTTGTTTTCAACGCACTCTATCTGGTACTGCTACATCTGCAACTCCCCTTTTGACCAAGTCTCACTAGTCTGACACCAACAGGCGCCACTCGACCTTCTGACAAATATTATCTTGTTCACCTTAGTTCAAAGCTTGGTCTGCGCCTATCCATCGTTACAAACTCCGCACCGCCACATTCATTTTTTTCTTCTTCCTTATTTTAATTGGACTTCATCATGCTTACTCGGCCCAATTACAATCCACGTGCGCCCCATCCTTTACAATGTCTTCATTTTCCATCTTTTAAATCATTGGCGCTAACCAACGTTGACTTCATAACCCGATACAATGATAACGCCCCATCTCATCATTTATAAACCAATACTTCGAAACCCACTCATCTTTTACTTTCATGTTTCGAAATATCCGTTCACCGGATGAAAATCTTTATTCCTCTGTAAACACACAGGCTTGTCCCTCCTTGAATACTCAGAGATCGATGCCGCCTCCTTCAACCCTTTTATCACCATCGTTACTCCTCTTTGCATGCCCAGTACTCCATACAAACGCCATACCCCATGACCTCATCTTCCATCTTCATGTATATTGTCCTTCTTTAGTTCGAGCAGGACCCCATGTAAAGCTTCAATGGCTTCCCAACGCCATGCGTTCCACCCTCTTCTATAATCACTGCAAGTGCCATCCACGCACTGATCCCATCTCATGTTCACGAAACTACCCTTCCTTGCTGATAGGAACCTACCCCAATGAAGCAAACACACCATGAAACTCCACTTCAGTCTACTGTCGAAAGTCTTGCACCACTTCCAGACCAACGCTGCACCACGTTTACATCCCCTTCCCTTCTCGCATGCACGTCCATACACCAAACCGTCCTTTCCTTCCTGCATCACAGCCCCCACCATCACAGAACGTAAGCCCAATTAGTCCAATATGCTTCGGCCTTCCCATCACTACCGCCTTTATCATATATCCGCAAGCAACAAGCGAGCTCCAGGAAATCTCGTTACCGTTCATGCACGCTCCTCCACATAGATCCACCCGGCTGCAGTACTCCATTGCCGAAAACTCCTCATGCAAACTCATGCAGCACCCACATATGTCATGCACAACACTTACGAAACCTCCCTTCTTACAGTATTTCCCAAACCTGTATTCTCATGAAACTCCACCCACACACAGGTGCACAACTCAGTACATGCTACAGTCCCTTAGCTTTTCATTACATAAGACCAACGTTCCCTCCTAGTTGAAGCTTTCGAATTTCTTTTGGTGGAGGAAGGTAAGATCCGAAACGAGAAAGGAATTCTGGTTTGAGATAATTAAAATAGACAGTGGCCATTTTGCTTTTGGTTTATATATAGACCGAGTTTCCTTAGAAGTTAAGCATTAGGATCATAGGTAGGACGTGTAGTTTATATTTCCACATATAGCTGTATGGGGTAGGATTATGGTTGGTTTTCTTTTCCAACGTATAGGGTGTATTAGGATAGGTTATGGTGCATTTAATGTGTTGTCTACATAGGGTAGGCAGTCTAATTCATCTATAGTTTACGTGATAAGATGGGTACGATGCTTCATGGCAAAGAAAATGGAGATATTTCTTTTTGTGTCTTTAACTGTAGGTGGGTTTGCAATTTTGGTTGTCATCGTGTAGGTAGGTAGATCATGCCGTGGAAACTAAGTCTGGCAATATTCATCATATTGGCTCACTTTAGACCATACATTGCATATATTGCTACACGTGAAGTGAAATGCTACCTAGGTGAGGGTTCATTCCATTTGACAATGAAGATTGAATTATTTTAAACGTAAGGCAATTGTTAGTCAAACTCTTTGCCAAGAGCAACTCGGCTTATTTGTTTTAATTATAAATTCTGTTCACGCACGGACAGAAGTAAGAGTACAGTCGTGCTCACCGAGGTGTCACGGTCCCAAAAATATAATAACACCGGTAGATTGATTCATATTTTGAAATCCCGAAATACCGATACAGGGTACACAATACTCCAAATAAAAAGTTGCTCATTTAATTTATTAAAAATTACAGTAAAATTCTAAAAATTAAATTATTGTTGCGCCTCAAAAGAACCTTGTCCCGATTTGCACCCGATATCAAGTTATATTCAAATAAATCATTACGGTCGATATACGATTTCATAGCGACTTTTTGAATATTTAATTTGGACATATCTTGCAATCTAAACGACGAAATCTCCATTTTCCACTTCCGTTAGAAAGATACAGTTCAACGGATTCCAACGTTTCTCGTTTTGAAGAAATCCGATTCAAAACGAGTCCCGTATACTCAGTTGAAGTTCAGGACGTTAAATTACGAACTACAGCGTCGTTATGGGCTCGATTATAATTAATATATATCTTTATACGTTCAACTTCGTTTTAATTAATATATAAATCCATTTATATTTCGAATTTGATATTTAAACTGATTTAAATATTCAAATATGAATCGACAAAAATGCGAGACGTTACAGACCTTCCCCCTTAAAAAAATTTCGTCCTCGAAATTGCTAAGCAGGGAAAATGCTACAATCTTTGTTATAACATGGTTAAAAATCTTTTTGGTTTACTTCATAATTCCAGTTTCCACTGAACTGATTATTTCCACTTAAAGTATTAATTCCTTATTATTTCGAATATTTTCAAAATTTCTGAAAATTTCCTAACAGCTTAAATTTTCGGAGAATCTCGCCAGCATCTCCTCTGCACGGCTCACTCGGTACTACAACAACTTGCCACTCCGGGCCTTCTCCAATCCAAAAGAAAATCAAACAGTCAAACGGCTTGCCCAAACTGACTCATAAAAAAATATCTCATACCCGTATATAAACGTGTACCTTCTCTGTTGGGCATTCAACTCTATTTCTGCCATCTGCTATTAAACTAGCATATATCCAAACATTTCCAACTGATCTTCAATCAATTTATCTTCAAATCCAATTCACTTATATCCAAGCCGACACCATTTCAAACTCCCGTTTCATTCTTGGTTTCAAACTTTTATCTATCTGAGTCCAATCTTCAACCAAGTTAAGTTCTATTCAAACTCTTATTTCACAAATTCAATTCCTTCATCAAATTAATTTCTACTCCAACACGATTTTTACTTAACTGTCTTCAATTCAATTCAAAATTTATTTAACTTAGTTTTAAGTTCCACTTTTACCTTTTTAACTCCATAAGTTAAATCCTTTATTTCAGAGTTCAAATTCCTGGGATTTATTTCAAATCAGTTTGAAATCATATATAATTCAAAACATTTGAATTTCTGATAACTTGTTTCTCAAACAATACAAAACAAAATCCTTGGTAGTAATCCATCACTTACCAGCTCGAAAATGAACACCGATAATGTCGCGATCATCATCGGAATTTATTTTCCAACCATCGAAGTGAGTTCAATACTATATTGCTTTAAAAACTCATTTATAATCACTCTATTTTTGAAATTATTTCAAAATATCTTTCATAACACTTGGAAAACGATTTTCAAATCTCCCAGGATTTTAAAATTCCCATATATAATCCAAAATTTTAATTTTAAACACCTTTACTAGTTTCCAGAGTTCAATTCTAATTCAAATTCAGATTGGTTATTTATTTAAGCATCTCAATTATAATCTTTATTCGATTATAATGATAATCAATACATTATAATAATCTCAAGATATATACTTCTTATATCAAAATATAGTTTGGGTAAAATTATTTCATTTACCCTCTTTTCAAAACATACTATGTCGAATTACTCTGTTCAAGAGTTTAGAAACACCTATCGATCCAGTTTGCATTACTGTTTCGACCAGAATTCATAAACCACTCGACTGACCAGTCAACACAATATAAAACAGTTTTTATATTAATTCACAAATACGCGCTCATCTATATACACTCAAACTCAATCTAAGGTATTACTAACCTTATCTCTATTGAGTCACGCCACAGAGCCAAGGTAATAACTTAACCTTCAGCTCTGATACCATCTGTAATGGCGGGATTTTCGACCCAGAAAATCAACATAAAAACACACTGTTGACTATTCAAGCATCAAAAACACCATGACATTAATAGAAGAATTTAGAGGGTGAGAAAGAAAAGATAGAACTAATAGAATAGAAGAAGAAGAAGATCACAACTGAACAGAATCAGAGTAACACGAAACTCGCAGCGGAACAAAATAAGATGTATTATATAACATAACTTTGAACACAAAACTGTATTGTATATACATACCATTATCAGAGTACAATACATCATATCACAGCGGAAATAACTCTACATAACTAATGGTGAAGCTTCCTGCTTTTGAGCTCCTCCAAGTGAATCTGCAAAGCCTGAAACACTTGACTGCCCGTACAAATTTGGGCACCCAAGAGTTTAGGGAAAACAAACAAAATAAACTCTGGGTCAGTCATGGGACTGGTGTAAGTAAATTCTAACCATATGGTTTTACTTTGAAGAAAATCCTTTTGAAACAAAAGGATAATAGTAAGACCAGCCCACACATAAACATGGACGGCTTTTACCTTACTATAACCCAAATTACTTTGATATCAAAAACAGTGATATTATGATAATGTCTAAACAAATAATTATCCAAGTAGAAGAACGCTTGCATCTCACGTTCCACATATATATAGTATAAAATCATAAACCGCAGGGCGCTTATCGGAGAATGGTTTTCAACAGACAAGGTATGGGAGCACCTTCTGAATAGTGTACTCTAGAGGGGATACACTCAGGGTTCAACAAGAACGTCTTGCAACCCGGCCACACATGACCGCTCACTCATTTAGCTTGAGTGTCGCGAATATATTGCCACCACGGTTGTAGGCCATCCAACCGTCATCCGAAGATACAGAATCGAAAAGAAGTATAAATATGAATTTTCTCTAGATCGGTGACAATACACCCTGCTTGGGGATGACCCAACTAGCCATGCTGCCTAGCCCAACTTCTGTCACTTCCTGGTTGTGAGGCTAGAGGCTACGTCTATCTTCAGAACATCTGATTACCATTCACTTTGAATGTCACATCGTCAAATCCGTAATCACATATTGATTACACAAATGCACACTGGGTGTAGAATAAAGAGAAGTTACCTTCTCCCCACCAACTTGGTATATTCGTAAAATCAACGGCATGACCGTTCGAAATACTCTGTCAGACACTCGTCCATACAAGTTGTCCTGGGACTGGACAAACAAAAACACACCATTCTATAACTGGTCGATCCTTGCATTTAACTCCGTCTTCAATTATCTTCAGCATATCTAATTCGCAACGATTATGCCTATACGGAGTGGTTTTCGGGTAATAACCCAACCGGTCTCTCCGTATTGACAACGATGGTCAAAACACTTCGATAGTCGGTTATTTAACTATCGGAGTTAAAACAACATCCATTCTAATGTATAACTAACGTCACACAACCACAGGAACTTTTTATTCGACATTCATTTTTATTATTCGAATTCCCATATCTTACCGGATATTACTATACTCCCGATTTACCCTTTTACACTCTTGGAAAACATTTCCAGTTATTATAAAACCCTTATTCTTTCATATTCCAGAAAATATACGTTATCAACGTTCGATCCATTATTTTCACATTCTTTATTTCTATACTTGGATAATCTACCCTATTTATATTGGAAAATATTTCCAATTTCCTTTTAACCTTTTAATCGGCCGCATGTTCACTTTTAAAGCATTATTCCCTTTGAAATGGGAATACTATCCCTTCTTATAGAAATCTAAACACCTTGATCATATAAATCTTTATTCACGTAATAATCTCCCTTATCTAGTTTACCGAAATCTCTTTCATACATTTCACTCCTATTCCACTTTATAAACTCTGTCTCTAAGTCAACTTCTTATCTAATCGATATCAAGCTTATAACTAAATACTGACTCCTATCCTGTTAACATTTATTTCTTTAAAACTAAATGTTAATTATTCTATCAGATTATAATCCCTAAAAATAGTTACTTTTAATACATTCGACATCGTCGAATTCTAGTTCCAAATCCTAACGGTTTAATTCTAATCACATTTCGGACATCGAAATGCTATCATCAGTTTCTAATACGATTCCCCAATTCTTTTTCTAAACTCTTTCTTATATTTCTTTGAACAAACGTCGTTACTTATTACTCTAGAATAAGTGGATTTCAAACCAAACTGTTACATTTTCTAGGAAGTGCTGCTATATATAAAAGTCATGCTTAAGTCAAATCAACAGCAGTTAATTTGTCGCTATAGTTCTAACTTGTCATACGCTGTAATATTCTCCTTATAACTAATTACAGTCACACTTACCTTATCAACAGCGTTATTTTATTGCTATAGTTCAACTTGTCATACGATGTAATATTCTTTGTTATAACTAATCTTGACATAACAGTCACACTTATCTTATCAACAGCGTTATTTTATCGCTATAATTCTAAGACTTGCATACGCTGCCATATTCCTTTTATACTAATCTTGACCTCTATTTCCGTCACAAAAATCTTGACATCTCTTTCTGTTACAAAAATCTTGACATCTCTTTCCGTTACAAAAATCTTGACATCTCTTTCCGTTACAAACTGATATCGTTCCTCGGTAATAGCGAAGCCGTTCAAGTTGGGGTATTTTATTTACCTCTCTGACCTTGATCGACAACATTCTTACCTTAGAACCGATACAAGTCTGTATTTAAATTCCTTGTTACTTAATATATTTATTAAATCGTATTTCCTTGTTGTATTTTGGAATATGGTTTTACAACACCATATCCTTACTTTGGAATCTCTGTGGTTTATGCATATTTAATTTAAACATTAACTCTTTGCTTTCTCAATTCCCCAGTTCTTATCTATAACTTCTTAAATGGTAATTAACTCTTATTAATTTCGATAAACTTATTTCTAACCTGTTTTCATTAGATTAATTAAAGACCAATAAATCTAATAATCATGTTCCCAAATAACAGTTGATTAAATCAACTTATTTCCATCAGTAAATTCATTAACTGATTTTAATTACTTCTTAAAATTAGATTAATCTAATTAATCTAATGATATCTCTAAATTATTTATCTTAAATATAATTATCCAAATATTTAATCGTCGGATAGTTTTTACTTTATAAACTTGTTTAAATGTCAACAATCGCTTTTATTTGCTTTATAAAAACGAACTCTAAAATACTGGTTTATAATAGAACTCCTATTATAAATTTAAATCTTCTTTTTAATTATAAAAATATAATTTTTATAATTAACCTAGTTGATTTGCCTGATGGCCAATCAACTCTTTAACAAAAGGATGGTTTTACGGTCGACTGTTAACACTTTCTAAATCGATATCGTTTATTTATTTAATCTAAACAAATGTTGAATTTCCGTTCAACATCAATATTCACACCGGGTTTTTAAATATAATTCGGGTTCAAACAGTGCATACAAAACAAACAGTACATATAAATATCGAGGAATCCGGTCGGATTCCTCCAACCGGTTTCCGCATCCACAGATGTCAGTCCACACAATTTACACTAACTCTATACTAGGGGATATTCAAATTGATGGGATCAGTGTTCAACCGATGATGTGTGCATATGTAACGTTATATAATATTTAACCAAATTAATTGTAATCTACATAATCGACCATCACACAGCATTCGAACAACATTAAAATATATTGAAATATTTTAAAAAGATCAGAGTTAGTGATTTTACTCACATTGGCGCGTTAACCGTTAAATAACGATTTGCGTTCGGTAGGTCTGGTCAGGCGTTTTATTCTGCCATATCAGCATTTCTATACGCGTTTCCTTTCTACTTTCTTGTTTTCAACGCACTCTATCTGGTACTGCTACATCTGCAACTCCCCTTTTGACCAAGTCTCACTAGTCTGACACCAACAGGCGCCACTCGACCTTCTGACAAATATTATCTTGTTCACCTTAGTTCAAAGCTTGGTCTGCGCCTATCCATCGTTACAAACTCCGCACCGCCACATTCATTTTTTTCTTCTTCCTTATTTTAATTGGACTTCATCATGCTTACTCGGCCCAATTACAATCCACGTGCGCCCCATCCTTTACAATGTCTTCATTTTCCATCTTTTAAATCATTGGCGCTAACCAACGTTGACTTCATAACCCGATACAATGATAACGCCCCATCTCATCATTTATAAACCAATACTTCGAAACCCACTCATCTTTTACTTTCATGTTTCGAAATATCCGTTCACCGGATGAAAATCTTTATTCCTCTGTAAACACACAGGCTTGTCCCTCCTTGAATACTCAGAGATCGATGCCGCCTCCTTCAACCCTTTTATCACCATCGTTACTCCTCTTTGCATGCCCAGTACTCCATACAAACGCCATACCCCATGACCTCATCTTCCATCTTCATGTATATTGTCCTTCTTTAGTTCGAGCAGGACCCCATGTAAAGCTTCAATGGCTTCCCAACGCCATGCGTTCCACCCTCTTCTATAATCACTGCAAGTGCCATCCACGCACTGATCCCATCTCATGTTCACGAAACTACCCTTCCTTGCTGATAGGAACCTACCCCAATGAAGCAAACACACCATGAAACTCCACTTCAGTCTACTGTCGAAAGTCTTGCACCACTTCCAGACCAACGCTGCACCACGTTTACATCCCCTTCCCTTCTCGCATGCACGTCCATACACCAAACCGTCCTTTCCTTCCTGCATCACAGCCCCCACCATCACAGAACGTAAGCCCAATTAGTCCAATATGCTTCGGCCTTCCCATCACTACCGCCTTTATCATATATCCGCAAGCAACAAGCGAGCTCCAGGAAATCTCGTTACCGTTCATGCACGCTCCTCCACATAGATCCACCCGGCTGCAGTACTCCATTGCCGAAAACTCCTCATGCAAACTCATGCAGCACCCACATATGTCATGCACAACACTTACGAAACCTCCCTTCTTACAGTATTTCCCAAACCTGTATTCTCATGAAACTCCACCCACACACAGGTGCACAACTCAGTACATGCTACAGTCCCTTAGCTTTTCATTACATAAGACCAACGTTCCCTCCTAGTTGAAGCTTTCGAATTTCTTTTGGTGGAGGAAGGTAAGATCCGAAACGAGAAAGGAATTCTGGTTTGAGATATTAAAATAGACAGTGGCCATTTTGCTTTTGGTTTATATATAGACCGAGTTTCCTTAGAAGTTAAGCATTAGGATCATAGGTAGGACGTGTAGTTTATATTTCCACATATAGCTGTATGGGGTAGGATTATGGTTGGTTTTCTTTTCCAACGTATAGGGTGTATTAGGATAGGTTATGGTGCATTTAATGTGTTGTCTACATAGGGTAGGCAGTCTAATTCATCTATAGTTTACGTGATAAGATGGGTACGATGCTTCATGGCAAAGAAAATGGAGATATTTCTTTTTGTGTCTTTAACTGTAGGTGGGTTTGCAATTTTGGTTGTCATCGTGTAGGTAGGTAGATCATGCCGTGGAAACTAAGTCTGGCAATATTCATCATATTGGCTCACTTTAGACCATACATTGCATATATTGCTACACGTGAAGTGAAATGCTACCTAGGTGAGGGTTCATTCCATTTGACAATGAAGATTGAATTATTTTAAACGTAAGGCAATTGTTAGTCAAACTCTTTGCCAAGAGCAACTCGGCTTATTTGTTTTAATTATAAATTCTGTTCACGCACGGACAGAAGTAAGAGTACAGTCGTGCTCACCGAGGTGTCACGGTCCCAAAAATATAATAACACCGGTAGATTGATTCATATTTTGAAATCCCGAAATACCGATACAGGGTACACAATACTCCAAATAAAAAGTTGCTCATTTAATTTATTAAAAATTACAGTAAAATTCTAAAAATTAAATTATTGTTGCGCCTCAAAAGAACCTTGTCCCGATTTGCACCCGATATCAAGTTATATTCAAATAAATCATTACGGTCGATATACGATTTCATAGCGACTTTTTGAATATTTAATTTGGACATATCTTGCAATCTAAACGACGAAATCTCCATTTTACACTTCCGTTGGAAAGATACAGTTCAACGGATTCCAACGTTTCTCGTTTTGAAGAAATCCGATTCAAAACGAGTCCCGTATACTCAGTTGAAGTTCAGGACGTTAAATTACGAACTACACCGTCGTTATTGGCTCGATTATAATTAATATATATCTTTATACGTTCAACTTCGTTTTAATTAATATATAAATCCATTTATATTTCGAATTCGATATTTAAACTAATTTAAATATTCAAATATGAACCGACAAAAATGCGAGACGTTACATTAACAAAGCTCACTAAGAAACATTCGAGATTCAACTGGACTCCCAAATGTGAGGCAGCCTTCCAGGAGCTAACGTTAAAATTGACGAGTGCTCCAGTGCTCACAATTATTGATGGCAATCAGGATTTAAAAGTCTGGACCGATGCTTCTAAAGAAGGCCTTGGCGCAGTGTTAATGCAAAAAGCCATGTAATCGCTTATGCTAGCCGTAAATTGAAACCACATGAAAAGAATTATGTAACTCACGATCTAGAATTGCTAGTTATCGTGTTTGCTATAAAAATCTGGAGGCATTATCTGTTGGGTGAGAAGTTTGAATTATACACTGATCATCAATCATTGTAATATTTATTCACCCAGAAGGATCTGAATATGAGACAATAGCGTTGGTTAGAATTTCTCGCGGCATATGATCTAGATATTTTATATACTCCAAGAAAAGCCAATGTTGTAGCTAATGCGCTCAGCAGGAAGAATGTGATCATCGCCAGTATTATCATTACACCATCGTTGATTGATAAAATAGCTATTCTTCAGAAAGACGACAGTTTTATTAAGGAGATGATCAGAAGAATTCAAAAGGGCGAAGTCTCCAGTTTCCAAGTGGATGGTGCAGGAGTTCTGAGATTGAAGGTAGAATTTGTGTTCCCAACAATCTTGAGCTCAAAAGAGAAGTAATGGACGAAAGCCACAAGTCCAAACTGAGCATCCACCCAAGGGTTAGTAAAATGTACAATGACCTCAAGCGAACTTTCTAGTGGAAGGCAATGAAAACAGATATCTCTATATATGTTAGCCGGTGTCCTACCTGTCAGCAAGTCAAAAGCGATCAACAGAAGGTCGCTGGATTGTTGCAACCTTTGGAAATTCCAGGTGGGAAGTGGGAACATATTTCTATGGATTTCATAGATGGTTTGCCCAGAACCAGGAAAGGAAATGACAGTATTTGGGTGATCGTAGATCGTTTCACGAAGACCGCCCATTTCATACCTGTCAAATCGAATAGAACTGCTCAGAGTCTGGCGCAGATTTATTTCAGGGAAATAGTTAGACTGCATGGAGTTCCCATGAGCATCGTTAGTGATCATGACCCGATTTTTGCTAGTAAATTCTGGGAAGCATTCCAAGCAGAATTGGGAATGAAGCTGAATTTGAGCACCGCATATCATCCGCAAACAGATAGCCAAACTGAGAGGGTGAATCGTATTCTTGAAGATCTATTGCGGGCGTGTATTATTGATTTTGGCGGATCATGGGAAGACCATATACATTTGGCCGAATTCTCATATAATAGCAGCTACCAGGCGAGCCTAAAAATGTCTCCATTCAAAGTATTGTATGGTGGACCGTGCCGATCTCTTGCTTGTTGGGTGGAACCTGGTGATAGACTTGTATTGGGGCCAGATATGATTCACGATGCTGCGGATAAAGTCGATTTCGTTAAAAAACGATTACACGCCACCCAAAGCCGACAGAAAAGCTATGCAGATAAGAGAAGAAGAGATATATCATTTGCTGTTGGCGACTATGTATATTTGGAGGTATCTCCGATGAGAGGAGTCATCCGATTCGGTAAAACGGGGAAATTGGCACCCAAATTTATAGGTCCATTTCCTATTCTTGAATGGATTGGAACTCTCGCTTATAGGGTTCAATTACCTGATTGGTTGCCTGGAGTGCATGATGTATTTCACGTATCTCAACTGCGAAAGCATGTGCATGATCCAGATCTCATTGTAGAAGAAGCCGCACAACAGTATTTGGAAATCACTCCAGAATTGGAAGTTAGAAGAGAGCCGATGAAGATTATTGGCAAACAAACCAAAGAGCTGAGGAACAAAAAGGTTCACTTAGTCAAAGTGCAACGGAGTGGAGATCCGCGGGATTGTACTTGGGAAACATAGGAAAGCATTAAGAAAGCCTATCCTAAGTGCATGGTGGATGTCTCTGATTGACTCTGGTGCAAGGTACATTTACCATATTTTGCATTCCCATTCTGTTCTTTACTTTGTTGTTGTCTTCTTTGCATGGTTGTAAACTTTTAATCATATAGTCTGAATGATTTTAAAAGAGTATATGAATTATTTGGTATATTTTTTTGAAAAGTTAAAAACAAATTGATTGTTGATCGCGTTGTGTGATTGTGGATTTGATTAACTAAATTATTAGAATAATAGTTAATTAAATCAATAAGGGAAGGAAGTTAAATGTATGCAATTGATCAAGTATTGAACTGATTTAAAATTAGATAGAAATATATACATGTGCGTTATATATCTTTGAATAGATAAATGGATTAGCTGTTGAGTAAAGAATTTATTTGCGTTCTCGACAAATAGGTAAACCTTAATGAGTTGGATGCGCAATTTTATTATTATATCAACTCCTGTAAATGCCATTGGATGCGGAGTGCTGGTTGTTCTGTATGTAATAATAAACGTCGCCATAGGATAGTAACAATTAATTTTGAACTACACTACATGGCATACTTCTTGAAGTTAGGCATACTTCATCATATACCACATAAGCATTTGGAGCTTGTGTGAGGAGGTTGAAGATTTACCATACGAGTGAGAGGCTTGTACGGCGATGACTATATTTTACATGTTGAACTGATGACTGATATGGACCATATAAAATATAACGGTAAATTGCAAGATTAATAAAAACCCCACACGGGTCTGGAGATGACAATAAACACGTCTCTCTGGTCATTAAGGCACAAAAACCATTTATAGGGTGACGAGAATTTATTCTTTGGAGTTATGATCTATAAACTCCCCTGTGGACACCGGAATATATCACTATAAATATGTGCATGCTTATTAGGATTTATTGGGTACCTAATAAGGCCCAATAAATTTCCAACCCCCCCTCCCCCGTACAAAGGAGGTTATGGCGAAATTTTTCGAAAATTTAGGGTGTTAGCCAAATTTTGGAAGAATTTGAAAATTCTTAGAAACTGAAAAGTTGGAGAATGGAAGCCAGATTGAAAGTTGAGTTGGTTAATTAAACCACTTTTAACTTTGTTCCTTTTCGGGGACGAAAAGTTTTAAGTGGGGGAGATGGTAACAACCCGGAAAATCTGAGCCAGTTTAAAATTTTTAATTTGGCTATTTTAGTGGATTTTAGACATTTAAAATAAATTATTTTAAATAATAACAATGAAAAGTGTGTTTGAATCGATGTTTTAAAATAAATATAATTAATTTAAATTATAAACAAGGCCTGAAATGGCGCGGTAGTTTCAAAATTTCAATTCAAACTTTGACTGACTGTATCGGGTGCAAAATAAAACAGATTTTAGTGAAACCAAAAATATTTAAATCTATTAGTGAATTTCTTTCTAACGAATCTGAAAAATTGAAGTTTCAATGTGGGAGTCAAAAGTTATGGCCAAAGGAATTTTCAGAAAGGTCGCTATAGAGAATATATCACCCTTGAAAATAGACATTTTGCAAACGACCTCGGAATTCGACGAAACCACTTTTATTGGATCTGGGATGTCAAATTATTGCTAGGTTTCAAATTTCATAATTTTTGAAGTTAATATGTGAGCGTGGCAAAGGAAAATGTGTTTTGGTCAATTACAGTTAAATTGGATCGACCAGAAAATGGCCATTTTTCAAACGGTCTCAGAATTCAGTGAAACTAGTTTTGTTGGGACCGTATCGTCAATACATAGCTGGATTTATTTTTCTGGAATTTTTAGAATCAGTATGTGGCCCCGGCAAATTGAAATGTACGTTCAAATTAAATATTGAATGTTTTATATTTTAATTTGAAGAGAAACTGACTGAAACAGTCGAATAGGCCTACGAAACATATCCCATTATGTTTGGAATAGGGATATTTAGCTAGGGACGACAGTCGTTGGGTTTGGATTGGAGTTAGTTGAGATAAGGGGTATTTTTGGATTTTTGAAAATATATAAATATAAAGAAAAAAATATGATTGGCCAGTCAAACCTTCTCTCTCCCGATCCTTCATCTCGACGCACAGCGGCTGTTCTTCGTTCCTTCCCTCCTCATTTTCTTCTCCTCTATGCAATAAATTCATCCACTCCAGTTGGGTTTTTTGTTGAGCGTCAAGAGGGCTTTAAATCAAGATAGGAATCGGACTTTTTCGTCGAGGATTCAGGGAGAATCGACGCTAGGAAGTCCTGACGTTTGGACCGCCGCCACGCCTCCTAAAGGCCGTCGATCTGAGCATGGTAGCCGGCGCCGTGAAGCCCACTCCACCCCCGACAACGTCATGCCATCCGATCGTCCTATAGCTTCGTGGATTAATCGAAAAAGCTAGACCTAGATTTGAACATTTCAGAAAGGTAATCGACTTTATAATTTTAAACTGTTTAATAGCACTTTAAAGCGCTACGGTTTATGATTTTACAATAAAAATCATATCTTTTTCATTTGTGGTCGAAATCCAGTGAAACAAGAGACAGTGGACTCGTGTGGACGTCTTCTACATTTTAGAAGAGACCGCATATTTTTATGAGCCTTCTGCAATTTTTGGTGGAGTGGAACCCAATGTGAGATTTCTAAATTATAAACAATATGGAAAACAACGATGTATAAATTATATAGTCGATGTATGAGTTATATAAGCGTTGTACACCTCATGTATAAGCGTTCTATAAGTTGAATGTTCGTTGTATAAGTTATATATGCGTTGTGAAAGTGATATATGCGTTGAAATAAATTGAAATGATATTGAAGTGAAATCGAAATATATTTATATATGAATATATATATATATACTCCCCTCGTCCACAGACCATGGACGATATTTATTGGTTGTGATATTGTTTGGATTATTGGTTGATGTGAAATTTGGTGAAAATCATGAATGATTGACTGTGGTTGAAAAATACCTATTTGTGGTTGAGAATTATTTTGGATGAAACCATATAGGATTAGTTTGCGGAAAAGAAAAATAAACGTGCTCGTCTGCGTATGAATTAGATGCATGAAATCCCCATTGTCAAAAACCGCGAGGTTTTAAGGTAGAGCGAGGAGCCGTACTAGGGACGGTCCAGGTTTTAACAACCCTGCCGTTATGCTGCCGAAATTTTCAATACTATTCATGTGTTAGAATTATTTTCATGTGTCGAAACTATATTCATGTGTTGAATAGAAATTCATGTGTTGAATAGAAATTCATGTGTTGAATGAAGTTCATGTGTTGAATAAATTATTTGAAAGATAAAAATCACATTTTTATTATATATATAGCCTATATAAAATATTAGTATTTTAAATAAATTGTTTTAACACCAAAAATAACATTTTTACCTTATGTATAGATTATATAAAATAATCGTGTTTTGAAATAAATTGTTTTACAATAAAAATCACATTTTTATTATATATATATCAACTATAGGATATTCATGTGTTGAATAAAGGACTAGAACGATAAAAATCATATTTTATCGTATGTGTGAAGTCGAAAACGTTCATGTGTTGAATATATAGATTGAACAATAAAATCTACATTTTTATTGTGAATATGAAGTGTTAAAAAAATGGTGATGTGTGGAATAAATATTTTTGATGATAAAAATATCATTTTTATCAAATATATAAAGTGGATATGGTTTTGAAATCGAAGAATGAATTATATTTATATATATTTATATAAATATAATTAAAATAAATCGAATAACGAAGCTGCAGTTCGTGTTTTGAAACCATGATTTCAAACGATTAGTGCGGGAGATCCGACCATCGGATTTTTCCGAAACCACAACCGTTGGGTTTTCTTTGGAAATATCTTTCCAACGACACCAACTTTGTAAAGATCCAATGGTTGGATTGTCTGGAATGTTTAATTCAAAACTAAAGAAAAACAACGCCAGAATCGATTATATATATATAATATAATTAAATTAAATCGAATAACGACGCTGCAGTTCGTATTTTGAAATCGTAACTTCAAACGATTAGTGAGGGAGATCCGACCGTCGGATTTTCCCAAAACTGAAACCGTTGGGTTCATTTTGAAAAGATCTTTCTAATGATATAAAATTTGTGAAGATCCAACGGTTAGATTTTCAGATATGTGTAAATCAAATATGAAGAAAAACAGCACCACGACCGCGTTATGGCCTGAAGCGTCGTTTGAATGAATTGGCTATTTTTAAATAAATAAAAATAGCGATAAATCATGAAAAAATATTATAAACGATATGGAATGGAAATAAACTGAATTTGCCCGGTTTATGTGATATTTGATGGTTGAATGTGTTTGGCGTGAAAATTACATTAATGAATTTAATTATCGGTGTCAAATAATTTAACCATTGAAATAAATTGATTTGAAATTCTAAATATACGTGAATTATTTGAAAAGGCCGAGTTAATTCTCATTTCAAATAATTGATCGACGATTGAAAGTTGAAGATATGAAGACAGTGCAAGACCGATGATCTGCACGTCGAATGGAGGGGTGCTACTGATGCTCATGATCGGAGTAGCTACCTTGACGGGGCTGAAGTAGTAGCCGTCCCGACGTACTTGTTGATTGTACGGATATGCGAGGTATTGAGTGCCTCCGGTTTCGTTCCGACCAAGAACGAACTTGTAAATGGACTGTGTGTCTGACATTGGATTTTGTTCTGTGCTGATTGATCTCTATTAAATATATATCTGTTTGGCAGCGGAGAATTTATTCTCTTGCTTAATGCCCTTCTCTGAGACGTACGAGCTTAGAGGTTATATATCGATGGAAATCAGTCGCATGGAGTGAATTGCCTGTGTGGAATGCCAAAGTGGCAGATGATCAAGGCTTCTGTTGAAAAGCAAAGTCTTGAAGTGGTTGATCAAAGCACGGCCTGTGTGGCATAACTTAGTGTATAGCGTTGTTTCGCGAGCCTCATACCCCGGTATGAGCCAGAAACGGGAGAGGACGTCAGGGAGGACATGCGTTTCCTTCTAGCTAGGAGTCGTGCTTTGGGTTTTGCACGCCCAGGTATTTTACTTAGGTGGATGATGGAAAGCGAGGCCTCGGTTGCTACGGTCTCTTCGGAGCTGATGGTGTGGTCGGATATGACCAGTGACACCCCATAGGGCGGGAAACGCAGTGTTCAGGCATTTTAATCCACATCAGTGGACCGGCCCTGACAATCCAAGGGCCAACCTGGGTCTGGGTCCTGAGACATGGGCTATATTGTCTCGAATTCGGTAAGGACTATCTTTTGCCTTGGTTCATGACGGAAATCCAATTTCCAAACACGACATCGTGCGGTTTTGATTGTATACCTATATATGGCGACATAGTGGTATGGGGCATTAATGCCATCTATGATTGATACTTATGATTGAAATTGTTTTTGAAATATATAAGCACTAGTAATAATATCAAATGCTTTTGTTTTATTCGTATCAAGCATATGTTGGCCATTATAAGGTAAAACTCTGTCCTTCGGTTTGTGTTGCATTGTGTGATGGGAACTGAGTCTTATAATGGCTTCATTTTTATAAAAAAGCATTGCGATGTTTAAAGATTTACTTGTTTTAAAGCACTGGCAATCCAATGGAGTAAACCCGTTCCGTGAAAGTGGCGTGGTCCTGTGATTAGCCATATTGAAAAATGTGTTAAGTAGATTTCTCATACCAGTCCCATGACTGACTCGTAGTTTGTTTCACTTGCAAACTCGGGTGCCCCATTTCTACACGGGCAGCCTTGTATTCAGGTTTTATCAGGCTCTTTCGGGATAGCTGGAGTTGAAGATGGATTCTATCATTTATCTCTTTTTATGCTGTTCAGCTCCTATTGTACATATTATGTTTGTTTTCCGCTGTAGACATTTATGTATAGCTGAACTGTATTTTGTACTAAGTATGATCCTGTATACTGTGTAACTCTGATGATTATGTTTATCCAGTGTATTCTATTGTACATTATTTGGTATATTTAATTATTTATGTTCTGCTGTTATCTGTTTATGTGTTATATTCCAAAGATTACCCTTGCCACCGTCTTATGGGGTTTGGGGTCGTCACATTTTTTTTATTTCACACCACAATCACATCACAGTACAGTCCAAACAAACAATCATGGTTTCAATCAAAGGTTTCGGGTGCTACTAAGCACCGTCTGCATCCTAGTATATATTTAACTGTAAACAAAATTAGAGTGAGAAGTTCTCACCTTTGGTTTCCACTCCACCAGTTTTATTTCTGAATTTCTGAACAGTATGGATTTGCTCCAGCGCGTTGTGTTCTTCACTATGATTCCAACGTAATCTGTTTCACGCAGTTTATAATAAAAATCATATTTTTAATAAAACTATTTACATTTAAAATAACATTTTTATAGCAACACTATATAGATAAAAACCACATTTTTATATTACTATCTTTATAATAGAAATTATATTTTTATTATGTTATGTATATATAAAAATCATATTTTTATATTGCTATTTCAATTTCAAAAACAATGCTCTTTTTATATCAAAAACAATGGTCTTTTCATTTTTAAAACAAAGACATTTTATTTTTAAAACAAAGACATTTTTATTTTTATCATTTCTGAAAATAACTATGTTATTTGAATTAAAATAAATAAAAAAGATTACCTTTTTAATATTATCACCATCGTTCTCTGTTTCTATCCCAGTCAGTCCTGAAATGTAGTGCTTGACGATACGAGTGCAGCATAACTCGTTTCAATGAATTCCGATATCATATGCCAAAGATACGACCTTTTATAAGTTGGTATATATTTGTCGTCATTAATTATATAATTAACATTAATAAACAATTAATTAACCTGATTAAAAAAATTAAGCCGCATTATCCATTTACTCATCGTCTTCTTCATTTATAGGCGAAGCCGAACCCATCCTCCCAAAATAAAACCGCCATACCCCCTCTATCCAAGACACTATCCTCCAATCTGACATGCCCCAACGAAAGCCCCGACCATCGCCTACCCCGCCGCAACCACCTCGGCATTCGAACCTGTCTCCGCCTCGCAAATCACACATGAATGCTGCCCCTTTATAGCGAAAAATCACACGTTATAATCCACCTTCAACGATCATATACATACCAATTTGAAGAGCTTGGAATGCTCTCCCTCTTTTGTGTTGAAATCGGACTTTTGTTTGCCAAGAATTAGGAGATTTTAGGGGATTAGATTTCGATAAAAACTAGCCATTCATTTTAGACCTGGCGGCGCGGGGTAAAGATAGTATTAGGGTTTTCTTTTCTGGCCTCATATAGATATACTTAATAATAATATTTTAATTTATTTAAATCCAAAAATATCAGTTTAACACCACGAACTCCAAATCAAACCCAATGAGTGTCGCCCCTAGCTAAATACTCCATTCTGAACACAATGGGATATGTTTCGTAAGCCAATTCGACTGTTTTAATCAGTTTTTCTTTAAATTATAATATAAATCAATATATATTGAATTTGAACGTACATTTTAATTTACCGAGGCCACAAACTAACTCCAAAAATTACAGAAAAATTATTTCTGGTTATGTTTTGATGATACGGTTCTAACTAAACTAATTTCGTCAAATTTGGAGACTGTTTGAAAAATGGTCATTTTCCAGTCGATTAAATTCAAACTGAAAGTACTAAACACATTTAAATTCACCACGCTCGCATATCAATTCCAAAAATTATGAAAACTGGAATCTGGCAATAATTTGACATTCCGGATCCAACAAAAGTGGTTTCGTCGAAAACGGAGGTCGTTTGTAAGATGGTTATATATTATATTAAAATATATATATAAAATCCTTAGCGACTATTCTGAATTTTAAAATGGTCATTACTTTTAATTCCCGCTATGAAATCTGGATTTTTCACATTCGTTAGAAAGATATAATTAAATAGATTCAAATATTTTTTGTTTTACCGAAATCCGATTTATTTTGAATCATGTGCATTCAATTGAAATTTAAAATCAAAATTTCAAACTACCGTGCCATTTCAGGCTTGTTATATAATTAAAATAAATTTATTCGTTCTAACTTCATTTAAAATAAATTTTTAGTCGTTATTATTTAAAATAAATCATTTTAAATATTCAAAATTTATTTAAATAGCAAAAATAAATTTTTTAAATTGGTTTAGAAATTCCGGGTTGTTGCAGTGAAGACCCCTGATCTTCAACCATCATCTTTAATCTCATCATTTGCTCCATTTCATCGTATCATTATTTGAAATGGTTTGTGGATCGAAATCTAATCCCGGTCTTTTCGAATAACGAGCATAATTTAAAAACAATATGGATGATATAGGATTTCAATTAAGTCTCCTTTCACTTTAAATTTGGTTAATCTAAACCTTCTTTAAACAGTTCTCCATTTCATATCCTTTAACAAAGTACTCATTTGAAAAACTCACTAATCCAAAAATCCCTTACTTTAAATATTTTAAACCAAGATTTTATTAATCTTAACCGAAGTTCTTTTTATACCCATTTTTCAATTAAATCTAAATTTAAAAATTAATTCCATAAATTGTTCACTTTAATAACATATCTTTTAAACTAAGGATAATTAAGCCTTGAAATCTTAAAAATCTTTCCATAGTTCCACTTTACGTTAAATCAACGTATTTATTGATTCTCTGCTTAAGAATTATTTCAAAAATCATTCTTTAATCTTCGGCCCAAAACAAAATAGATTGATATCAAATATAAGATTTAAACAGAAATTTTATCAGCTTATATTCAATACCAATTTTCGTAATCAACGAATACTATAAGTGGAATAACGATATAAATATCTTTCAAATTCCTTAAATGGTATATGTCCTAACTATGGAATTCAATATCAATATCTGAGAATTATTTCTATCCAAATGTAATTTATTAAAATTTGGAAAACCCTGACCTTAATCAAAAGGTTAATCAAAACATATCTTTTAAATCAAAGATAATTAATTACATATTAAAAACATTCTTTAGAACTTTATATTTGATAAACATAATCACTTAAACTTGTTGGGTTAAGGATGATTTTATTAAAGAAATCGTCCATAACAACCCAAAACCATTTGATATTAAATATGAGACTTACATAGAAATCATATTAGCTCATATTCATTATCAGCTTCCGTATTCAATAGATACTATAAGTGGAATAACGGTATATCTACCTTTTAAATTAATTAAATAATATAAGTTCCATTTGCAAAATTTAATACCAAATATAGGAAGATTATTTCCATCCAATCCAGTTACTTTATAATTGGAAACTTTTTATCTCAAGCAAACTAAATTTACTTATAACTAATTTGTTTAAGTGTTTTAAACTTCAAAAAATACTTCATTAATTATTTTAAAATTATTATCCAATATTAGGATAATAATGAGTAGTTTTAAAACTTCAAGGCACAATAATTTTGGAAAAGCATCGCAAAAGCATTGCAAAAGTGTCGCTAAGTGGCTTTGTTAGCTAATTTGACCCAAATAAACTTTTATTATCCAAAACTTCATATTTCCAACTTAAAACACCTTTAAATAATTTATTATGATTTATCATAATTTTTTCATTTTTATTATTTAAAAATAATCGTTTCCTGTTATGGCCATGATTTTTATTCAAACTTGTTTGAACATATTTGAAAATCCATATATTGAAATCTAAAAGTTTCTTTTCCATTTGAAAACTATTATTATTTAAAAACAAACGCTTTTCATTTTGAGGAGATCCGATTTAAATTGCATCTGGTATACTCATTTGAAGTTTACGGTTGAAATTCGAGAATTACCGCAGCGCGACTAGCTCTATTCCAACCGTATTTAAACTTCATCTCAGAATTGATCCATTTCACTTCAAATAAGTTCATAATCCTTTAAAAATACATATAACTTCATTTCAAAACAATATTTTCACATTTAAACTTTAAAATTCAAATAATCAATTTAAATGAATGTTGTATTATTATTTTATTAAGAAAATCATATTATTTTTCTAAATTTAATCTTTTGGAAACCAAACTTTGCAAGAATCGAATTAAACATTATATAAGCTTTCAGAATAATTGATTTGAGTTTAAACTATCATTTATCTACTTAATTCAAACTCAAATTTGAATTCACTACACAAAAATTTGAACAAGCACTTTCATAATCAAAACACATTCAAATTTGTTTCCACCTTTACAAAAGTTTCTTGTAATCACTTAAATTTCTTTTCAAACTAGTTTCGTATATAAAATTTTAACTTTCATTTTTTTGCCTTATTTAACGGAATATAATATTCGTTTATATAATCTGAATTGGAAGAGGCTTAACCAATACCCATATAATCCCATATATTTGGGTGTAGTGTGTTATATTATCACTAATGACAATCATGATAAAAACTATAACAACCATAGTTTTGGTGATAACAACCATGCAAATAGTATCTGCATATTAAGCGTTACGGTCATTAACGCTTAACAAATTATAGAACTACTATAACAACCTTTTACCCATTCAACAAAATTACTATTATAATCTAACATAAACTATAATAACTAAATAAATATACAATGCAAGAGTTCTCACTGAGGGCTCCACTATGACAAACTTTAGTTTCGCTACGTTTTCTGACTACGAAAATAGACCAACTTCCCTTAGGGTTTTGGACCAGGTACTCTATGAATTTGGAAAAGTGACCAACTACAAATTTGTAAGAATTCATTTTCTCTATGGTTTGAAAAAAAGAATTACCAAATTTGGATTATTTTTTTTAGTTAGATATGGTTGAAATAGCGGAGGTACCTTCGGGTTCAATAAAATGAAGCCAGAAAATATGGTCTTCAAAAATTTGGATTTTTGGGATAGGTAGGCTCAAAATTAAGAAAAGTGATAAACATGAAAGTTGTAACTACTGAAAAATACATGATCTGAAAAAAATAAATTCATGATTTGGATACATTTTGGAGGAGTTACGACCTTTGAAAGTTTATGGTCGTGGTTAGGGGCAGATGCCGAGATGAAGGAGTGGTGCATGGAGGTTGGTAGGGTGGTGGCGTACGTAGGTGATGCTAGGCCGTGGATAGTGGGGAGGTGGTGGCATGCAAAGGGAGGGTAAGGTTAAGCCTTTGTCCATTGATGGAGGAAGAAAAGGGGAGGGAAAGAGGAGGATAAGGGGAGGCCGGAATATGGAGGAGGAAAAATGGAGGAGAAGGGGCGGATGGAGGGAAGTAGGTGATGGAGTAGGAGGGGAAGGAGGGAGCAAAATGGCTTAATATGCCATAGCCAGGAAGAAAGAAAGGAGAAAGAGGAGGTAAATGAAAAAGAAAGGAAGTAAAGAGAAAGTGAGAAGGGAGGTGGGTTTATATTGGAGTGGAGAGGCTTTAGTTTCACGCCACCTGATGGACCTATGTCACTTAAGGAGCTTCTCTTCCATGCATGGTGACACATGCATATGCCACTTTTAATAGCATTTGTAAAGGAAATGTTATGGTAGGTATCATAACATAAAAGAAACGTTGTAGAATGGTTTGGTCATACGATTTTGAACAACTGATTTTGACAAAAGGTGATATATTCCTATCGGAATTTTACAGTTATTTTTCTCAGCTTTAAATAACTATTTTATTATTATTTAAAAAATATCTTTGTTAACAATTTATTTAGAACTGATTCAGTATCTATAATATCCTAGCAATTTATTCAGACAAATACTAACATTTTTATAAGTACATTTTTGCGACTATATTTTACAGTTATTTTAACTTCTAACAACTAGTTTTGACAAAAATCGATAATGCTATAGATATATTCTCCCGATTAAATTTAACAGGTCAAAATAAATATTTTATATTACCAAATTAAAATAAATTTCAAGTTTTAAAATTCTATTTATTATCCCATAATCATTTAAATTTAGACTTTAAAATTGATAAAATCATGGGTTGTTACATCAGGGGTACGACAATAGCAGCACCAAACGCTCAGCCCCTACAACATCTTAAGATAGAGGCAAGTCAAAACCCAACTGCTAAGGCAATACAATCAACTGATCCGGCCCTATGGATCCTTCCGGCTTTCCAGACTCTAGTTCATTACTTATGTTTTCTCTTTCTTCGTTTACGATATTTTTCGTTTTCATTTGTGTAACTTTTAATCAAAGTGGCTATGCCAACTCATGCACACACAGAGCCGACCTATGGTTCCCAGATGTGCCTTGAGTGTGATTGCTGACCATGGTACCTTTTCGGTGTTGTTAAAAAACTATTTTAGGATTCTGATTCCATACTTGGTCCGCCAAGTATAAAATTACGACTTCGGTCCCACACTTGGTCTGCCAAGTATAAAATTAGGACTCCGGTCCCGCACTTGGTCCGCCAAGTATAATATTAGGACTCTGGTCCCACACTTGGTTTGCCCCCACACTTGGTCCGCCAAGTGTAAAATTATGACTCTGGTCCCCCAATTGGTCCGCCAAGTATAAAATTTGGACTCTGATCCCACACTTGGTGCACCAAGTATAAAATTCGAACTCATGTCCCGCACTTGGTCAGCCAAGTATAAAATTCAAACTCTAGTTCGTAACTTTGGACTTAGGTCCATGGACTCATGTCCATGAACTCCTGCTCACCACTTTGGACCTAGGTCCTCGGACTTAGATCCGTAAAATCTTGTTGACTCAGATCCTCAAACAAAGATTCACAAAACTTTTGGATTCATGTCCACAAAATCCGGTCCACGAACATCGGTTCACAACTTTTGGACCCCGGTCCACCACTTTTCAGAACATGGACTACTACGCTTTGAGATTCTCCAACTGGATTCACCAAGAATAAAATCTCACGACTTCGTCCACCGAGTACGGAAATTCCTTATCTTAACCCTCCTACCATGAAAATCTTAACAACCTGGCCCATCAAGTAAGCAATACCTCATAACTTGGTTCACTAAGTACGAAACCCTTTTACATGTGCATATTAGCTCCGGTAGGACCCAACAAGTCCAAGGCTTCCAATTTTCTGGATCCCATGCATCCTAGACTTAACGGTCTGCCAAAATATGATCTCGACAATCATCGGGTTTCTATTTTATTATAATCACATTACACATCGGATTTCTAATTTATTACAATCTCAGTGGTCGTTGGATTTTAATTCGGTTACGGTCTCACTGATCGTTGGGCTTATCTCAAATCTCAGCTCATGGATTCTTGGTTCACTCGCAAAACACATCTTCCTTCGATCAAGAAAATATTTTTTGGGAGGTAAAGTGTTGACTTGCTTTTTTGTAAAGTAGTCACACGTCAAGTTTGTGGCAGTGACGCACTCGAACTTGAGCACGTCTTCTCAGAAGCATAAAGAGATTTGGTCGAAGACGTGCTCGAAATAGAGTTAAAATATAGTTCATTCTTGGAATCAGCATTGACTCAATCACGTGTGACAAATGCATGTCAATTACTCAAAAATTCTTGAGCACCTCATGCCGATCACCGAAAGTCACTTGGCTCAGATTGAATCACTTCTAATTTTGCTAAAGCGCCATGTCGATCACTCAAAATCGTGTGCGCGACTCAGCACGGTAAATAAAGCCTTGGATCGGCTACTTCGAAAAAATCATGGTTTGACACTTTCGAAAACCGTGATCAATATGGTGTGCATACCCCCAAACTCCGTACGCACTCCAGCCTCGGCACGCATCCACTTTTGGCAAAAACATGGGGATCTCGAGTATTTTTGAATCCCCTAAGATATGAAAATACAGACTTTGTGTCCCTTATGGGATATGAAATCTATATTTTGTATCCCTCTAAGTTATTTGATACACGAAGCTTCAGCTTCTCGGAAATGGGAGAGTGATCCAGCCGGATCACCAACTTTTATTAGTGCGCATCTGGTTTTCTTCATTTGGCATTTGACACGATTCATGATTCGAAATCCCATATTCGGATCTGGCACACACAAAACAGCAGAGCGCTCTAGTGTGACCAGCGACTTTGGCTTGAGCGCCTCGGGATTTGATTTTCGACTGACTCGAAATGGCATAGTTCATGGCCAAACTGCCTGGTTTGTGCGGATCACTACTTTTTGGGTGATCCGCACGTGCCGATTACCTGTTTTCTTGTGTACAACCCAGGGTTCGAGTTTTACAAGAGAAACATGATTTTTTTGGCCAAGTCTCGAGGATACAAATTTCGCATCCTCTCGAGATACAAAATTTTTCTATGACCCAAAAACTTCACCTATAAATACCCTCTCTCTTGGCCTTTATAGGGATTGACATTTTTGGCTATTGGCTATCATTTGGCATATGGGAAAGCTCTATTTGAAGCTCTTTAATGGCTTCGATGGTGATTTCCATGGCTACGAATCATCACTTGAGCTTATAATCTTCACATTAAAGATAACTTCCATCACTTGGACACTAGGATTGACTAGGGACTTGCTATTTGGACAGTGGAGCATACATGAAGCTTTTTGGACATAGAAGAACATCAATGGCCATTTTTCCATTGTAGGAAGAAGACAAGATTTTTTTTCGCTTTCCATTTACAACTTTGTAACTTCAAAGTGTACAATCTCGGATAAATCTTGCAATTGTAACTATGATGATGAATGACTACTATAAAAGTGGACGTAGGTATTAGTGCCGAACCATTATAAAAAATTGTATGTTCCTTTACATTTCACTACATTTTCTTATTTGGATATCGAGTTTGCTTCTAAACCCACTCTTGGGGTTGGCATGCGAAAGTACTTTTCTACATCAACGGGAGGAAGAGAAGGCAGATTAGATTTGAATTTGTTTTTGATTTAAAGGGAGGAGGAAGATGAGATGAGAAAGTTTTGATTTAGGAGGAGGAAGAAGCCACGAATTTCTCAGAGTTCTAAAGAGATGAGGGGGAATGAGAAGGAAAAAGAATACATGATATTCGTTTCTAAAATGCGAAGTCTCTTCAAAAATTTAACGTAATATGATTAAGGAACTTAAGTATGTTGGACCCATAAAAGCCCAAAACACACATTCACCTAGCCTAAATACGAACACAGACCACATCAATAAGAGAAAAGGGGTTAGAGATGCATATACAAACATAGTCTGTTTTATGTGTTTTTTACAGTTACAATCGCAAGTTCCGGACAAATGAAATTTAATTTCAACAAATCGAAAAATGTTGGATGCTCCGAATTCAATATATATTCATAAAAAAAGATAAAATCAAAATTTGACAACTTTTAAATTTCGACAAAAAATCAAATTGGAGACAAAACTGAAATTTTCATTTTTTTATATTTTAATGGATTTGAACATTAATATATTCATTAATTAAATTTTATTATTTAAATTTAAGTTTTTATAAATCTACTTAAATTTTAATAACACAAGTTGAGTCATTTAAACAATTACATTCAAATTCGACAGTTGTTTGATTTAAATGTTCAAATGGTACTTATTATTGTTCGTGTACAAAATCAAATTCATTTATTGCATTTAGTTCAGAAGAAATTAATTTTTTTAATATTAAATTTTTTAATTCAAATTAAATTACAAATTATAAACCTATTAAAAATTTTAGGTTGATACATTTTTTAATATGATCATTAGTGTGATTATGCACTTTAAAATTATTGCACTTTATATATAAGCTGTAACAACCAGTCTTTTTACTTGGTTCTTGCCTGTAATTAAACCGACTTAAACCGTTAAAAAAGGCGGATTGTTATGGGTACTAACATATATTGAACAAAATAATAGGACTTTTCATATCATAATACAATATTACATCAGAGTTACATGGAATATCAGAGTTACAACATATACAGCGGAAGAAATAAATATACTCTTCAGCGGAAGAGGCAATACAACATGGTCGAAGCTCCAAACTATAACGTGGTCTCCAACTCAGAAAGCGCTCTGAATATTGCACCAAAAGTCTATAACTGTAAAACTAAACCACAAGCTGCCCGTGTGGAAATTAGTGGGCACCCAGAGTTTAGGAACGAACAATAAACTCCAGGTCAGTCATGGGACCAGTGTGAGAATATAAAACAATTATTTTTGTTAGGGTTTATTTTAAAGTTGGGAAATTCACCATACCACGCGCTGATGCGGAATGGGTTTATTCCATGTGAATACCCGTGCATATAAATCGCAATGACTTTTGGAAAAATGAAGCTATCATAAACTCGTCTCATATCACACAATGCAAGCGCACACCAGATGGGAGAGTTTTACCTTATGATAACCAAATATGCTTTCATACGCGAAAATCCTCTTTTATATTATTATTGGTGCATAGTGCGGAAATCAATTTCAAAAGTAAATGTATCAATCTTAGATGGCATAGTACCCGATTATACTATGTCGTCGTAAGTGTACAAATGAAATCATAGGGGCGCGCATTGGAGATTGGGTTTCCAACTTGATGATTCCAGACACGAAAGATCAATCAAAGTACAAACGAAGTGTACACAGATTTTACATCCAGACACGGACACCAACTACAAATCGCGAGGTAGATCAAAGGTTTTCATCCAGACATGGACCCCCGATCCAAGACATCGGCAATAAATCCAATTAATCCAAAGATTCCCGGTCTTCATTTGCCATTTCCAAGTCTTTAGATAGCGTCGTATTATTACTTGTAATGGTTTAGGACATGAATCCAATCCCGGTCTTTCCAAATAATAAGCGTATATCAAAACAAGCTATGGACTATACCAGTTTCAATCCAAATCTCCTTCCAATGTTTGTCAATTCATCTATGATAAGTTTGAATTTATTGCAAATTCTTTACATCACTTTACCGTCTTATTTTCTCTTTACAAATCCCATGCTCAAGATTTATCATTTCCAAAACTAAATTTGGATTCATTTAAGTCTTTTAAAAGTATTCCAAATCTCATTTATATTTCGAATAATAGTTCTTAGGTCTATAATTTCTAATTAAATCATTTTAAGGAAACGATAAGGTGTTATGGAATAGCTATTTATACCACGGAGGTTCAAATTCTTTCCAAAGTTAAAATCATAATGAAATATGATTTATCAAAATTCCAAGCTCAAATGGGTTAAATTATATTTCAAAATAGATTTTAAATTAACCATCCTGCTCATCTGATCAGTTAGGGATAGCCAGGGAGAGCAGGAAACTATATTTTCCAAACCCAAGCCTTAGACACTATCCTCTCTGTCACTCAAGAACGTTCTGGCGTATATGTGTTATTATTGAAAGAATTGTTGTCAATACATAATTATGCATTTGGTAATGGGTAAAAAAAATTGTCTAATCTTTTCAAATTAACATTAAAGTTTCATAACTTTAATTAAAACCATTTCAAGTTCATTGGAAACTCGATATGACATTATATCAATTGTTTAAGCTTACAAATGGTCTTTTAAAGGAAATAGTACCGAGTATATTAAATAAACCAATTTTTAGTTGTGAAACTCAAATCTTATTTTTAATTAAAATCGCAACACAAATGTTTATATAAACTAATTGGTACTCAAATCAAATTTTCCCATTCTATAAACTTCAAAACTCTTTAATTGATTTTAAGCTTATAAATGGTCCTAAAAAAATATGGAACCAAGCGTGTTTACTAAAACCAACGTTTAGCGATACAGCTTAAGTTATTATCAAAACTTGTGGATAAAATGAAATCATTATTTATGTAGTCTTAAAATAAGTTTCAAAACTTGTTTAAAATATAGAAGTCCAAACCAAGTTTTAAGACATTATAAAATCACGTTGTCTCATTTGAAAATCGTTTAATTACACCTGGTGTAGATTTCAAATTCAAGAATTAACCTTTTATTCATTAAATTAAACGATAGCTATTCATGTAAGAAGGAGATTTTAAATTGACTACCCATATTTCTTCATAACTATGGTGTGTGATACAACAAAATCAATACATATGAACATTACATCTCAAGATTTAAAACAACCATCAAATTTGTGCGCAAGCGTCACGGTAAATAATGCTTAGAGTTTAAGTGTTCCTAGCTTACAGCAACCATCCATTAAACCGTCACAACAATAGAAACCATGAACAAGCAATTGTTATTCATTACTAAATAAAATTTATGGTTCCTACTAATTTGAAATAAATAAATTTTAAATAAATGTTCTCACCGATATTTGCTTTCCAAATTTCTTTTACTGTTAGAAATCTCGTATTCACCACAGGCAAACTTGAACAATTTTGTACCTCTTCGCTCACGCTTCACGTGCTAACTTCCTTTAGCCAATTCAACCCGTATACAAACTCTTCAGCACTTTCCCATAAGCTATCCCGGTATCTCTTTCTCAACATAGGTGAACCCAGCTCACGAGGATGGACAAATAGTTTGAATTAGAGCTAGCGTTTGGCGGGAGCACCTGGTTGCACAGATGGGTTGGTGCGAAAAGAGAAAAGGTGGTAGAAGCGGAATAGAGACGGCCGACTGTTTATTGCATGATTCTAAGGGAAAAGGAAAGCGCAGTTTGGAGTTTCCAGTGGCTAGTGGCGAAGTGTCGGTTGGTGCAGCATCGGGAATGGCGCTGGAGGTGGAGACTAAATGGAGGAAGCCGAGCACGCTTCAGGGCAAGGAGGTGCGGATTTGTTGGTGTATTATCGGGGAAGGCAGTGTGCCAATAGAGAGGGGTTGGTGCTTGCGTTGCGGTAAGCGTGGCAGCTGTCGGGCACTTGAACAGTGGAGCTAGAATCAAGGAGGAGGCTTACTGTTTTTAAGTGGGAAAGTGTGTGAGTTTGAGAGGGAGTAATGGCTGAGTTGGAGGGGAGAGAGGGAAAGTGGGGTTCACGTGGAAGGGCTTGGCGGACAGTGGTGACCTGTTGATATGTTAGTGGTGGCGGATGGGGTGCATGCATATGGCGGTGAGCAAGTGTGAACCGCTAATACGCAGAGGGAGATGCAAAGGTGAGGTGGAGCTGGAAAATAAGGTGAGAAGTGGTTTATAGTGAGGAGAAGGCTTCAACGGTTAAAGAAAGAAGAGAGACGATGGTGGACTTAGGAAAGAGGAAGGTGGCGGAGCTGTCTAGTCGAGGGGAAGTGGTATTTGGTGGCGGACTGATGCTTGCCGGCGGTGGTGAAATGGGAACACAGTGGTGAGTGGCAGAGAGGCTCATGAAAGAGGCGAGGTCGAGGCAATATAAAAGGATACGACAGCAGACAAGTGGTTCCAGTTGTTTACGAGAGGAGGAACAATGTTTTTTCTTTTCAAAGTACTGCAAAAATCTAGAAGTGGGAAAGGAGTGGGAGAGAGAGCATCATGCGTGGAGAAGGATTGGAGTAGGAGAAGTGTGTTATGCAATAACAAGGAGGAGCTCCTTTTTATAATTGAGAAAAGGGATCAACACCGTACAAAACAACATAAGGAAGCGGACAAGTGAATAGTACTGATTCCTTTGCATATGAACTGTTCAAATCTTTGGGTACTGTTCCTCAAATATTTACACAGATATGGTAAGATTTTGATCTGCTATTATATCTTAGACCAGATTTACTCACATATTGTTGTCACCATATCTCCTTTAAAAAGGAAAAACTTGGTTTGCTCCTTATGAACGGTACGTGAATGGTAGATAAAATGTGAATTAATTCAATTGTTATGCACCATCAATTAAATTTAAAAAGCAACGCCAAAATATACATACTTATTTCTACAACGCAATTTTCAAATAAAGATGAGTTAGATTTCTATTTCAATTTTACTGCTTACATTCCAAAGTTTCATTCATTATTTTTATGGCGGTGAGCGTATCTTTTAACAAAACCGGATTTTGGAATTAAATTAACATTTTACTGCGCCATTTATTTTTAATGGTTTGATTTGAAATAAATTTTAACAATATTTTACTAAGCAAATTTATCAAGCCCTTAGTGTTTGTGCTTAATTTCCATTCCATGTTCAAAGATAATTAAACAAATTTTTAAGTAAAAATTTACAACAAAGTACTTAAATATGAAACAACTCATTTCTTGATCATTTATTTTCAAAGTTGATTTTTATTTTCCATCGTTATGTTTCAAATTTTGTACTATCGTTAATTTCGGCAAAACGTTTAAACTAAGCTTATATTTACCAATGTTGTTTTACTTAAAAGTCAATACTTCGTTTAAAAATAAATAAATGTCCAAGTTAAGATTTGAATCTCAAATATAAGTGTACGTTTTCATTAAACCAAAATACACAATAAATATTAAATCCATAAAATTTCAAAATAAATTAACACGATAACAATTCTTGTTTTCTATAACGTTCACTTTTAAAAAGGAATTCAAATTTTAAATCCCAACTTGGCCAGTAATATAAATCTCGTTTAAAATGTTCATAAATCCACGGAAAAAGGGTTATTTAAACATCGTTCAAAATGGAAAGAATTCCATATTTAAATGTAAATCTTATTTTAATTTATATCTTTAAATGTCAAATTTTCTAGGTCATTGTAAAATTTTGCTTAAGTAAAATGAATCTTATTCATAAAATTTATTAAGGCCAACAGATATGTATAAACTTTAAAAATACTTTACAACTTCTTATAAGCTTGAAAATTGATCCAAAGTTTCTTAATGGGTTAAACGCAAAATATTCATATACTAGATTGGTAAACTTCTTATATTAAGTTATTATTTAAGCCAACTTAAATTATTGCATAAAATTTAGATAAGGAATTTACTATATAAAAATAATCAAAGTGAAGGCAGTTCAAACTATAAAGTTACTATATAATTAGTCGTTGTGGTAAAAATAGGTTTTATAAAATTCAAAGGTTTAACATAAGGTAATTTTAAAAATTGAAAGAAAATAGTATAAGAAATTTAGTAACTTGATTACAAGTAAATAATACAATAGTAGGCTAATATCTAAAAGGAGTTGAAATAGATAACCATAAGTACAATTACAAAATATAGATGTTTAGCGAGACGGTTAAATTAAAGTTTTATACAGATTACTTTGATTCAAAACATTGGAAAGCCTCAAATTGATATCTCTGAACTTAGAATTCCATTTTATTTCAAATCATTGAAATACTGCATATTTTCTTTCATACAGAGAATCATACTTTACTTCGGGATTTCAAAACCAAAATTTCAAATCAACTCTATATTAATATTAGTTCGAGAAGTTTCCCACATGATGGGCTACTAAGTATCACCCTTCACACACAATTCAAATCTCACCTTAGTTTTGTCACGTATTACTTGAACAAACCAAATCATTTCATATCCCGAAGTTGTAAATCATTTCGCAATCCATAATTTACAAATATTTTACCAAAATTTTATTATTTCCAAATATTTCAAAGTGTCGGGATTTAAGTCGTCGAAACATTTCAAGCCTTTCAAATCATATGAATTTCAGTTTGTTCAAACCATCTTTCAATAATATTCAAGTTGATTTTTTTTCCAACTCATTTTACCATAAATTTTGACCTTATGCCAATTCAACTTATATTTTAACCGAAAAAAGAAAAAATGTGAACGGTGATTGGACTGATGATAAAATGGAATCCTGGGTCGCGAACAGTGATTCGATTGATGATGAAGAAAGAGAATTTTTGGTTTAGTTTACACTTCTCATGTTCTCGATATTGTTTCAAACATTTCAAGTTTTGTTTTTCCCTTCCTATTTTCTTTTGATTTCCATATTCTCATAATGTTTTTAAGAGTAATACCGAATAACCGTTCTTCTTGAATTCCTTTGAACTTCGAAATGTATATTTATTCTTATTCCAGATATTTTCAACTAGTCGAGTGAGAACCTTTTAAAACATTCCTTCCAAATTACCATCACGCTTTCACTGCATTATTCTGATTTAGTGTATACGTGTTTCCATTTTTCACTGTTGAATTAGGGTTTCCACTTCTAGTTTACACTTTAGCAAATTAATTCTAGAGAAAACAACCAATTTTTCAATTAACACAAGTATTTGTACATTCTTTCTAAACTCATTATACATTGATTTCTTAATCTTAACACATTCATTTCAAATCTTCTTAGAGTAATCCCTATGAGTTGGATAATTTTCCCTCTTGTGCTACTTTTGACGAAGACGGTGCTTCTCAAGCTGGTCTTTCTCCCTTCATCACTGGACAGCCCCAAACTACATGCCCTTCCTTCCTGCATCGATGACGCCTCCTTTTCGTTGCAGGATTCTTGCTTTCTTTCTTTCTCTTAGGGCATTTATTCATAAAATGTCCAATTCTCTTACACTTGAAATAATTAATATTCTTTCAAATGGCTTTCTTCTTCTTTTTAGATTTATTTGGGCAGTAGACTACATAATGACCATTTATGAAACATCTATAACACTGGATTTCCTTAAGTTTTCTAAACCTTTCGGTCTCTTCTTCTTCTTTTCGATCTAGTGCTCTTTTTGCTTGCTTTGGCGTTATCCAAAATTCCATTTTGCTTTAAGCGGCAACCTAACGTTTCCAAAATGGTTATACCGTTTTCCCTCGTATCCAAATTTATCAACTGACTAATTTGTAATTGTACCATTTATTTCAAGTACTAATTATTTACCATTTACAAATTCTAAATTATTTTAAACTATTCTAATTTCACTCCTTTTTATTTCAAAATTCCTATTTTTTAAAATTTTGTTTTAGTTCATTTTCAAATTGAATTTCTATATTAATTTATCAAATCGTTTTATTAAGATTTATTTATATAAAGTACTTATCTATATGATTTTAGGTATTCTTTGATGTTTCGACCAGAATTATATAGTCATCCCACTTTTGAAACTTGAAAATAAATAATAATGATGTTGTAGTCATCAACAGAATCACCCCCAAGCGACTAGAGTGTGATTCTATATCTATCTAGTACATATAAGACTTCGTATATACACCGACCATGCCTATAATTGAAATCTTCATATATACCAATAGTCCAATCGCGACATTGAATAAATACCCGAAAATTCCTATTAAAATTTTGCATTTCAGAATAGTTATGTTTTTCAAAACCATTTACTTAGTTCCAAAATACGCTCTCTTAACGAAATATTCCGGAATCTCATTCTAGAGCATTACTAACCCTATCTCTAATGAGATATTATAACTCTGACGAGTTCTATCTTTTGTTCAACATATGTCGTACCCTGTAGCTTTGTATAACCAAAGCTCTGATACCACAAATGTAACGACCCGTCTTTTTGCCCGGTTCTTGCCGGTAATTAAACCGACTTAAACCGTTCACAAAGAAGGATTGTTATGGGTACTAACATATATTGAACAAAATAACAGGACTTTTCATATCATAATACAATATTACATCAGAGTTACATGGAATATCAGAGTTACAACATATACATCGGAAGAAATAAATATACTCTTCAGTGGAAGAGGCTATACGACATAGTGGAAGCTCCAAAATCTAGCGTGGTCTCCAACTCAGAAAGCACTCTGAATATTGCTCCAAAAGTCTACAACTGTAAAACTAAACTGCTGACCATGTGGAAGTTAGTGGGCACCCAGAGTTTAGGAAGGAACCATAAACTCCAAGTCAGTCATGGGACCGGTGTGAGAACATAATACAGTTATTTTTGTTAGGGTTTATGTTAAAGTTGGGAAATTCACTGGTCCACGCCGCTAATGCGGAATGGGTTTATTCCATCTGAATACCCATGCATATAAATCGCAATCACTTTTGGAAAAATGAAGCTATCATAAGCTCGTCCCATATCACACAATGCAAGCGCACACCAGATGGGCGAGTTTTACCTTACGATAACCAAGCACGCTTTCATACGTGAAAATCCTATTTTATATTAATATTAGTGCATAGTGTGGAAAAAAAATTAAAAGTAAATGTATCAATCTTAGATGGCATAGTATCCCATTATACTATGTCGCTGTAGGTATACAAATGAAATCGTAGGGGCGTGTATTGGAGATTGGGTTTCCAACTTGATGGTTCCTGACACAAAAGATCAATCGGAGTACAAATGAAGTGTAACATGGATTTTTGATCCAGACACGGACACCAACTACAAATCGTGAGGTAGATCAACGGTTTTCATCCAGACACGGACCCCCGAACATACCCTACTCCCAAAATACAAAAAAGGTACCTTCGCCGCAGCTATCATTCACAAAATCATGCATATACGTCAACAACCTAACCGCCAGTTTCTCATCATTCGGGGGTGTGATGCTTGTCGATGTCACGGTATACACAAAGCTTCGCTTAAATAAGCCATGCTTTGATCATCATTAGCACATTCCATAACTTGAGTATGCCACATTGTTTATCTTCCACATGTCACTGATTCAAATCAATACATAACCTCTAAAAACGTAACTTAGAGACAGGAATAATCAATTGCCACAAATCTGATATATATTCACAGGAATCAGTGCTATGTGGTCCATTACAATTTCAGACACACAATCCGTACAAGTCCATTTTGGGTCTGAACGGAACAAAATCCGAAAATCCTTGAACATATTCAGACCTAATGCCACCCATAACCTTGTATCAGGTGTACGGCCCGATCCAAGACATCAGCAATAAATCCAAATAATCCAAAGATTCCCTGTCTTCATTTGCCATTTCCAAGTCTTCAAATAGCATCGTATTATTACTTGGAATGGTTTTCAGACATGAATCTGATCCCGGTCTTTCCAAATGATAAGCGTATATTAAAACAAGTTATGGACTATACCGGTTTCAATCCAAATCTCCTTCCAATGTTTTACAAATCATTGATCATGAGTTTGAATTTATTACAAATTCTTTACATCTCTTTACCATATTATTTGCTCTTTACAAATCCCATACTCAAGATTTCATTTCCAAAACTAAATTTGGATTCATTTAAGTCTTTTCAAAGTATTCCAAATCTCCTTTATATTTCGAATAATAGTTCTTAGGTCTATAATTTCTAACTAAATCTTTTTAAGGAAACGATAAGGTGTTATGGAATAGCTATTTATACCATAGAGGTTCAAATTCTTTCCAAAGTTAAAATCATAATGAAATATGATTTATCAAAATTCCAAGCTCAAATGGGTTAAATTATATTTCAAATCAGATTTTAAATTAACCATCCCGCTCGTCGGATCAGTTAGGGATAGCCAGGAAGAGCAAGAAACTATATTTTCCAAACCCAAGCCTTAGAAACTATCCTCTCTATAACCCAAGAACGCTCTGGCGTATATGTGTTATTATTGAAAGAATTGTTGTCAATACATAATTACGCATTGGTAATGGGTAAAAAAAAATTGTCTAATCTTTTCAAATCAACATTAAAGTTTCATAACTTTAATTAAAACCATTTCAACTTCATTGGAAACTCGATATGACATTATACCAATTGTTTAAGCTTACAAATGGTCTTTTAAAGGAAATAATACCGAGTATATTAAACCAAACCAATGTTTGTGAAACTCAAATCTTATTTTTAATTAAAATCGTAACACAAATGTTTATATAAACTAATTGGTACTCAAATCAAATTTTCCCATTCTATACACTTCAAAACTCTATAATTGATTTTAAGCTTACAAATGGTCCTAAAAAAATAATGGAACCAAGCGTGTTTACTAAAACCAACATTTAGCGATACAACTCAATTTATTATCAAAACTTGTGGATAAAATGAAATCATTATTTATGTGGACTCAAAATAAATTTCAAAACTTGTTTAAAACATCGAAGTTTAAATCAAGTTTTAAGACATTATAAAATCACGTTGTCGCATATGAAAATTGTTTAATTACACCTGGCGTAGGTTTCAAATTCAAGAATTAACTTTTTATTCATTAAATTAAACGATCGCCATTCATGTGAGAAGGAGATTTTAAATTGACTACCCATATATCTTCATAACCATGATGTGTGATACAACAAAATTAATACATATGAACACTACCTCTCAAGATTTAAAACAACCATCAAATTTGTGCGCAAGCATCACGGTAAATAACGCTTATTGTTTAAGTGTTCCTAGCTTAACCAAACATCCATTCAACCGTCACAACAAACGCAACCATGAACAAGCAATCAGTATTCATTACTAAATAAAATTTATGGTTCCTACTCATTTGAAAAAATAAACTTTAAATAAATATTCTCACCGATATTTTCTTTCCAAATTTCTTTTATTGTTAGAAATCTCGTATTCACCATAGGCAAACTTGAACAATTTTGTACCACTTCTCTCACGCTTCACGTGATAACTTCCTTTAGCCAATTTAACCAGTATACAAACTCTTTAGCACCTTCTCATGAGCTATCATGTTATATCTTTCTCAACGTAGGTGAACCCAGCTCACGAGGATGGACAAATAATTTGAATTGGAGCTGGCGTTTGGCGGGAGAACCTGGTTGCACAGATGGGTTGGTGCGAAAAGAGAAAAGGTGGTAGAAGCGGAATAGAGATGGCCAAATGTTTATTGCATGATTCTAGAAGAAAAGGAACAAGCAGTTTGGAGTTTGCAGAGGCTAGTGGCGAAGTGTTGGCAATGGCGCCGGAGGTGGAGACTAAATGGAGGAAGTCGAGCACGCTTCAGGGGAAGGAGGTGTGGATTTGTTGGTGGATTGTCGGGGAAGGCGACGTGCCAACGGAGAGGGGTTGGTGCTTGCGTTGCGGCAAGCGTGGCAGCTGTCGGGCACGTGAACAGTGGAGCTAGAATCAAGGAGGAAGCTTACTGTTTTTAAGTGGGAAAGTGTGTGAGTTTCGGAGGGAGTAATGGCTGAGTTGGAGGGGAGAGAGGGAAAGTGGGGTTCATGTGGAGTAATGCTAGATTTGATTTCCACAACTTCTCCAAATCCCTTTTTTCACGTTCCTCCACCCCTCTCCCCTCCTTGTTCCTTAACAACATCCAGCCTTCTCCTCTCTTCCAAGCATGATATCCATCTCAGGTCCTCTCATACTCCCCGATGTTTCATGAGAAGGTTAGCCTCATGACTTTCCTACCTCCTTTTTCCATCCAGATGTTATCATCTGCAACGTAAGGTATCTAGGCGAATCTGAACTTATGTCTTGCATTATTTTCCTTTGTCAGGCGGATCTGGGCGTGCCTGGTGTTTGTTGATGTTTACTTAGGTAGGTTTTCGCTTATGGTTTATGTCGGTATTCTAGAAGTGGCTGAATTACTGGGCCAAGTTGTCTACACCCCTACGCAGAGTGCCCAGTTTTCTCAGTGCTGTTGAGATCCTTGATTTTCTTCATGGCACGACCTACCTCCTATTCTGGTTTGCCATGCTCAAGTTTCATTATTCAATCAAGTCAGCTTAGGGAGTTGTGTGTTGTATCTAGCTTGGTGAGCCAAAGGTGAGATTGCTCGATTTCTGTATGTGGTTGAGGTTGATTTGTGTTGGTGCTTATTGTGGTGATCGATCATCTGAGTGTTTCGGGTGTCGTCTTGTTTGTGTTTATGTTTAGTTGTCTTTTGTGTTGTTTTGGGGCTTTAGGTTGTTGAGTTGCGTTGTGGATGTGTTTTTGGGAGATTGGTTTGTGTGATGAACTCTGTGTTATGCTCCTGCTTTTGCTGGTGGTATTCAACTGGAGTTTGCGTGGGACGGTCAATGTCCTTGCTTGGTGATGTTGTTGTCAGATCAACTTGTTGGTCTTGATGCAACACTTATCTAACATAATTCCTATGATCAAAGATGCCCTCTGGTGCTCCTACATATCTAGCTGAAGTGTAGGGTCTTGTGATTCAGCTAATAATAAGTGTTGTTGTGTATAGGTACCCTGTACTGCCTCTATGTATTGTAGGGTGACTATATACTTGTAGCTATGTTGTTGTACTCGTGCAACATGTGTTATTTGTTATTGACTTGTTGTTTTGGGTTATAACATTAGGTAATCTGAATGCTTTTGCAATGTTTTGGTCTCCTTGCATGGAGTAAGAAATCATAGTCCAGAAATAGTGTCTAGCTTTAATGTTGTAATCTAGATAAGATGTATTAGCCAGACCACTTCAAAAACCGTTTGTGGTGGAAGGTCCACCTTAAAACCGAATGTAATAGGTTGGTAATCTGCCAATCTCCTATAATCTTTGTAATTATTATTTGTTATAATAATAAGTGTTTGCGGTCACTTTAACAATCGGTCGGTCTTGCCAAAAAATGCCTGCACTAAGTTTGGAGTAGCAATGATTGATAATACACTCAAGAAGGCATGTAGGTTTTTAGAAGGCTGCATGAGACGATAAAGGATCAGTTATTGAGTCATGTTGATATAGTAGCTCGGTTGATATGACTCCTCGACATGAAAGCAATAAAGTAGAATTAAAGTTCATTATCGCAATTGAATCTAGAGGAGAGAGCAAATGCATGTTTAACAGATAGAGAAGAATAAAGGAAAGAAGAACTAAATAAAAAGAGGATTGAGACTAATGTTATTTAACATTTCTATGGCGAAAAGGAACACTATTTAAACCAGTGAATTTGGATTAAGTCAAACAAAAGTACTTAGAATGTTACAAGTTATACATATGAAAAGAGAATGTTTAATGATTAAAGCATAACCATAGCAACCTTCAATTGGTAATTAGACCAAACATTCTCTAGCAACTTGCAATACAAGTCAAAAATAAGAAACTAAAATCTTGTTTGACTAAATCGTAAAACAATACCTTGAAACATTAAAAATGTTTTCATGATGATACCCAGAAAGTATGAAAGATGTTACAACAAAAATTAAGTAATTTTTATATGTTTGTTCAAGGTTCTCATAGTGATTTACCATGAACACCATTTTGACACAAAAAAAAGAGGAAATGTACAAACTAACTATATTTGTTTAAAACCACAAAAGTAAAATATTTTCAATATGGGAAAACCACACATGTTTGGCCACTAAATGATGCACTCTCTACTTGTTACATAGGCTATGTATGCTTTTTGCGAGAAGTTCTTAGTGCAAGTTCTAAAACAATGTGATCTGAACTTTCAGCGTTCGTTTTTTTTCAAAACTCTTGTGATTTAAACTTCTTATCCAGAAATAAGCATTCAAAAAAAAATTGTAGCACATTATTAATTTTGAAAGCTAATTTTTTTTTTGTTTATACCTTATTAACATTTATAAATTAATAATATAAATTCGATGTCTAAAATTAGTGTTGGAGATTCAAAAACTTAAAATTTTCAACCAATGAAGTCCAAGATTACAAAATCTGGGCGTGTTCGCTTTATGTTTTCTTAATTTTTAGCTTTCGTACATGCAAAAGTACGAACGACACACATATATCTTGAAAAACGATCGCTTACAAAATGAAGTTAACACACAAAACTAAAATAACTATTTATTATTTTCATATTTAAGAAACAACAGAAGAACAATAACAAATTTATCCATCCACAGTCTCTCCGTCCCCAACGTCATGCCCTCGGCCTTACGTCCATCAACTCCGTTATACTTCAAATCTTCGCACCTTTCATAATCAACGTTGAAAACTCAAAACTCAAAATACCAAATAAATCAAACACCCTAAACTTTTTGAAAATCAAAAATGAAAAATTAATGTTTTGTTTAGTTTAAAATATGTTTTAACTTTTGAGTTTTCAATATTAATAATAAAATAAAAGAAAAGTTAAGGGACGACGAAGGAAATGTGTATTGTCCCGCATTTTTGGTAGCCAAATATTTAATTTAATTTTTTATTACAAATATTATATTTGGAATATTAATGGGTTTTCAATATTGAATCCGTTTAAAACTAAGTTTAAATGTTAAAATTATATTTAAATTAAAACGAGCTCGTAATAGCGCGGTAGTTTGTAATATGGAGGTTTGAACTTTAATTGAATATACAGGATCCGATATAAGTAGGATTTTTGTGAAATAAGAAACATTGGAATCTGATTGATTATAATTGTAACACCCCACACCCGCTACGGACACTCACTAAGGGAATGCCATAGCATCGGTGGAGTATTTTAGTGAATATAGAACAGAAAAATTACAACAAGACAGATATAAATTGTACTTGAAATTTTAAAACATCATCTCATAACAGCGGAAGTAAAACATGTCTGGTTACATCATAAAACCACAATAAAAGTCAAGTACAATATCCATCAAATAAATTTGTACATAATCCCACTCTTAACAATAGCCATGACAAAACAAAAGATAACTGGATAATTGGAGCTTTACATCTATCCAAGCTCCTAAAGACTGGAACAGAAATCCGATCAAACTCCACTACTGCTAGGACCCGCCGTAGGACCTGAGGGTTGGGAAAAAGATAAAAACAACGGGGTCAGACATAAGTCTGAGTGACTCCTATAACTTTACCAATACAATCATTAAAGTAACCAGAGAAGACATAAGTTGATATACGGTAATGTCTGGGGATGAATGGCTATACCAAGCAGTTTGGTAGATCAAGGATAAACTAAGATAACCGCAAAGACGCATCTACCCACCCGAGGGTAATTACTACACTGCACCACACCAGTCCTACCCACCCAAGGGCAATTCCTACTTAAAGGTTGATCCCACTAAGTGTACTTAGTAATTTTACTCAGTAGTTTCACGTACCCCTAGCTGACTACATAGGTGCCGTCTGGCCCTATCTCCACTAGGTGTACCCACTACTCCCAAGCGATCGGCTCCCTACCGTAGATACCCGTGCCGGCCCCACAGTGGGGTGTATCACTCCCCAAAGTGGCAACCCGATACAACAAATGGTGCACGGCTTATATCTACACGATGCAACAACGTCTTACCTACCAGCCCGGGTCCACACACGCATATGAAACCCGTTGGACTTGCGTTGCCACCGCTACCCCGTTTTGGCCTCTTATAATCAAGCCCAGTACGCGTGTCCCGTCCTCGACATGGGTCGAGCCCAATAAGATACATATGGGTTACTGGTTGAAATGGGCCCCCACAAGCTACCCACCTAAGCTTGTCACTTATCTAGTGTATCCCACTTAACCCTTTAATCATGTTTAATTACATGTTTCCACTTGGTTAAGTATTCTAATCGTATTTTCCATTGCCACCCAAGGCAACCCACTAGATTCAACATGCCACCCAAGGCAACCACAAAATTTCCACATGCCACCCAAGGCACCCACTTAACCCCTCATGTCCCATTACATGCTAATATGGTTAAGTGTTTCTTAATTAATTAAGACTGTGATCTCCCCTAAAGACCTCCCACATTAGAATGGCTGTTATGACCGCCTGGTTAAGCCGGTAGGGTCCGGGCAGTCTTACGTCATAACAGAGTCTAACCTCGTGTCTTTACTTTAATCACGTATTTAATTTGTGCCTAAGACCTCTCACATTGGGCCAATCATTTGTAGCCGCTGGATTTGCCGGTCGGTTCCGGGCAGTCTTACGCTACAAAAGGGTCCAACCTCGTGTCTTAGTCGATTAATTACACCTAATTAATCACCCCCATAATTAATTATCCCTAATTAATTACACATTTTTCATAACATGGGTAGACCTAACTCAATAGGTAAATTCCCATGGGGTAGACCTAACTCAATAGGTAAATTCCCACTTATGTTAATTTATTTTTATGGTATGCTTAATCATACCCAATCACACTTTTATTAACATATTTATTCACCCCATCGTTACCCACGCAAATCGTTCTCTTTCCATGACATAATAAAGGAAAGATCCATCACAAGTATCATGGGTTTCACCACATCTTAGCATATACTTTATCATGGGTTAAGAGGATGTCAACTTGCATATATGAGCATATATTAACCCAACTACTTTTAACCCAAACTTGCATATTATCATACAAATGACTTGCATAACATGTTGCGTATGAACTTGCATATTATCATACACATATCTTGCATAACATGTTGAACTTGCATATAAGCATTCTCATAACTTGCATAACATGTTAAACATGCATTTGAGCATACACATAACTTGCATAAGCATTCACATACTTGCATAAGCATTCACATACTTGCATAAGCATTCACATACTTGCATAAGCATGCATAACTTGCATATCATGTTAAACTTGCATTTAAGCATACATATAACTTGCATGAGCATTCACATACTTGCATAAGCATGCATAACTTACATATCATGTTAAACTTGCATTTAAGCATACATATAACTTGCATAAGCATTCACATACTTGCATAAGCATGCACAACTTGCATAAACCCACTTATTAAATATGCATAAACCCACTTGTTAAATATGCATAAACATAGGAAAACACAGATTAGCATATCATTACAAATGATTCAAACTCACTAATCCGCATTCAAGACCATAAATCTCATTACACCCAATCTACTCACTTTAGCAATTGATGTTAAAGTGATAGAAACTCACCAAAACCAAGATTAGCCAACTTATAAAGTAGAACTAGTTGCTAAATATGAAGAAGATGATGATTAGAGATTGATTAGAGAGTGATTAGCTTGCAACTCCCTTCATAAACTAGTGGTGGCTCCTCTTAAGATTTAATTTGGCGGCATGAGGCCATCATTTCTATTTTTGGTAAGGATTAGGGGGGGTTTAGGGTGTATTTATAGATTAGGTGAGTGTTTTAGGCCCTTAGATTAACCCTAGGTTAGATTAGGACCCTTAGATTTAGGAAATCTCTAGAACCAGCCCTCTAAGCCAGCCTAGAACCCAACCTGGTGCACCCAGGTTCACTGGACGGCGCGCCCCTGTCGACAGGCAAGTCGACACCCCTGTCGACAGGCCTGTCGACAGCCCTGTCGATATGGGTGGGGCGGGAAGCTTCCCGCCTGACCCCGCCTGTTCCATTCCAAATCTGAATTTAAAATTTTTAAATCTGTTTTTAGTTTTGAATTTTTCTGCAAACTTCATCGGGCCATCACTGGGTCATACGGACTCCGATTTTCGAAAACTCGGACTCTTTTTTGCGTATTGAACGCAATGACGCAGCCCGTTTCCCCCAATTCTCACGTCTGAGATTATTTATTCTGTGATTAGTGAATTTTAGTATTAACCCAAAATACGGGGTGTTACATTCTCCCCTCCTTAAAGGATTTCGTCCCCGAAATCTCTAAGCTAAGGAGAATGCATATCCTACCATCCAAACAACCATCTACTCAATCCATCAAACACAGGCATCCATTGTCCTTAGAACAATTTCTAATGATGTATGAGCATATGCAAAGAGTGTGTGTATATGTTCCCTATCTAATGTATGAACATATGCAAACCATGATAGTGCCATGCATCCATTATGTATGCGAAAGAACCCTATCGACACATACAATATCTACATGAGTGCACAATCATTCACCAAAATGCATCATCCATATGATAACACAATCATTATACATCCATAAATATAGTTTCCTACACACAATTTTATGCAATATGCAATATGAAGTGACTGAGCCGATCTAGTGCCTAGAGTGTGTGTATATGCATCCACGAGCAACCACTAGCAAACACTTGCATACACTTGCATCCATCAACCATAACATGTCTCAAACACATGTTTCAACCATAGGTTTACCCTATCTAAAGGTCAAAGGTACTAATGAGAGGATATACTAAAGATAAGATAAGTACTAGACAAACGATAAAGGAGAAGTTAAAAGACATACCCTCAAAAAGGAACGGGTACAATGAACGCATCTTCACTTCCGTTTCTCAAGTTGCGTCGCTCTCATCTCCTCCCCATTGTACTTTGACTAGTTGAACCTCTCTGTTTCTCAACTTCCTAGTCTCTAACCCAAGGATGCGAGTAGGAGCTCGTCGAATAGTCGCATCACGCTCTATCTCTACATCTCTAAGCAAGCTCGGCTCTACCACCTCTGCGGTCTCATGTAAGCACTTCCTCAAATGAGATACATGGAATACATCATGTACACCACTAAGTCTGTCGGGCAACTCCACCCTATATGCCATCCGTCCAATCCTTTCCTTAATAGGAAACGGCCCAACAAACCTCGGTGCTAATTTCCCAACGGATCCAAAGCGAACAACATTTCGCAATGGAGACACTTTGACAAAGACCATGTCCCCAACTTCAAACTCAAGATCCGTCCTCCTCTTGTCCGCATAAGATTTTTGCCTATCCTGTGCTGCTTTTATCCTCCTTCGAATCAAGTCAATCTTCTCAGAAGTCTCCCTAATCATATCAGGCCCAAGCAAGATCTTATCCGTAGATTCCCACCAACATGTAGGTGATCGACAAGGCCTTCCATAGAGAGCCTCGAAAGGAGCCATACCAATACTGGACTGAAAGCTGTTATTATATGCGAACTCCACCAATGGAAGATGCTCTTCCCATGTACCTCCAAAATCTAAGATACAAAGCCTCAAAAGGTCTTCTAGCACACGATTCACCCTCTCAGTCTGGCCGTCCGTCTGAGGATGATATGCGGTGCTCAGACACAATTGAGTTCCCACTGCTTCCTGCAAACTTCTCCAGAACTCGCTAGTGAAGATAGGGTCTCGATCACTCACTATGCTAGAGGGTACCCCATGCAATCGAACTATCTCTCGAAGATATACTGAAGCTAGCCATGGGGCGGTCCTCTTGCTCTTCACAGGTATGAAATGGGCGCTCTTAGTAAGTCTGTCTACCACCACCCAAATTCCTGTATTACCCTTCCTCGATCTGGGTAACCCGTCAATAAAATCCATCGAGATGCTATCCCACTTCCATTGCGGAACTTCTAATGGGTGAAGCAACCCACCAGGTTTCTTTTGCTCCGCTTTCACCTGTTGGCATACCAAGCATCGAGCGACATATTCGGCCACATCTTTCTTCATACCGGCCCAGAAGAAAACCCTCTTCATATCTTGGTACATCTTGTCCCCACCGGGATGAATGGTCATCCTAGAACGGTGTGCATCTCCGAGAATAGCCTTCCTCAACCCTTCGTCCTGCGGTACACAAAGTCTACCGTCTCTACGCAAGCACCCCCTATCGTCTAGGGTGTACCTACTCAAATGGCTGGACGACTCCCCCCTTATGAGCTTCTCTATCAACTCAACCAACTGTGGGTCGTCCCTCTGGGCTTCCCCAATCCGCCTCAGAAGAGTAGGTCGGACCTCCAAGGATGCTAGCAAACCGGGTATATAATCAATGGAAGGTCTGAAATCAAACATCGAGATAAATTCCAAGCTTCGTCGTTCCACGAACAATGGACTCAAGGACAACCTTTTTCTGCTCAAGGCGTCCGCCACCACGTTACCCTTGCCAGGGGTATACGCTATCTCGAAATCATAGGATGCTAAGAACTCCATCCACCTTTGCTGTCTCAAATTCAAATCCTTCTGAGACAATAAGTACTTCAATGATTTATGGTCAGTGAACAACTCGAATCTCTCACCAAGAAGATAATGGCGCCAAATCTTAAGCGCAAAAACAATAGCAGCCAACTCTAAATCATGGGTAGGGTAGTTTTTCTCATGTGCCCTCAACTGCCTTCCACCATAGGCTATCACCCTTCCCTCTTGCATTAAGACTGCGCCCAGCCCTGTCCCACAAGCATCGGTATAGACAACAAATGGCTTGCTCCCATCTGGCAACACTAAAACTGGAGCAGTGGTTAAAGCTCTCTTTAACCGTCGGAACGCATCATCACAATCTACGTCCCATGCGAAAACAAGATTTTTCTTCGTTAAGCGGGTTAATGGGGCTGATATTTTCGCGAAGTCTTTAATAAACTTCCTATAATAACCCGCCAAACCCAAGAAACTTCTTACTTCGGTAGCATTCTTCGGAACCTTCCAATCCTGAATTGATACTACCTTCGCGGGATCCACAGCTATCCCTTCCTTGGAGACCACGTGCCCCAAGAACCGCACTTCCCTCCTCCAGAAGTGACACTTAGAGAATTTAGCCTTAAGGCTATGCGCTCGAAGAGTCTTCAATACCTCCCCAAGATGTAAGGCATGCTCTTCTTCATTCTTAGAAAATACTAAGATATCATCCACAAAGACCACCACGAACTTATTAAGGAACTCCCTGAACACCCTACTCATCAAATCAACAAAGTATGCAGGGGCGTTCGTCAACCCAAATGGCATCACCAGCCACTCATATAAACCATCCGGAGTCCTAAAGGCAGTCTTGTCTATGCTATCCTCAGCCACCCTCAACTGAGGAAACCCTGTGGCTAAGTCCAACTGAGAAAATACTGAAGCGCCAACCAACTGATCGAAAAGATCATCAATCCTCGGCAATGGGTGTCTATTCTTCTTTGTGAGCTTGTTGAGTTCTCTATAGTCTACACAAAGTCTGAGGGACCCATCCGCCTTTGTAGCAAAAACTACTGGAGCACCCCACTCCGATATACTTCTTCTTATGAACCCCTTCTCAAGCAATTCCCCTACTTGCTTATGGAGTTCCCTCCTCTCACGAGGAGCCATGTGGCGCACTGGTAAAGATACAGGTTTAGCATTATCCACCAGATATATTCGGAAGTCAATCTCCCGCTTCGGAGGTAAGCCCTTCACCTCCTCAAACACATCCGGATATTCCCGGACCACTCTAACAGATTGCAAACTCTCGACCGAAGCGTCAAGCGATTCAAGATAACTTAGCATAACGGAATCCCTGGGATTACAAGAAATCTCGAGAGTGTTACCCAAGCGGGTCATGAGCCTAACAACTCTCCTTTCGCAATCAAGAACGGCACCATTACTGGATAACCAGTCCATGCCCAAAATCAACCCATAGCCCGTGAAGCCCAAAACAAAAGCATCACATCTAAACTCAATGCTAAGTATAGAAATCTTCAAACCCAAACATATCATTGACAAATAAGTGGAGCCCCCAATTGGGTTTGAAACAACCAAGGGATCATCTACCAGACTGGTGTCTAAGTGCAGTGACTCAACTAATGATGATGAGATAAAAGAATGCGATGCGCCTGAATCAAACAATGTACGGACAGGATGATCAAATAGAAAAACCAAACTTTCCACGGAAATAGTTCTACCTCTCTCCTGAATCGGTGGAACCGCGAGAGCCTGTACTTGCCCCCTAGCCTGACCCGGTGCCATAAGAGCTTGCACTTGTCCTCCTGAGGTAGATCCCGTCCTCTGCCCTTTCTTAGGACAGTCTTTCACTAGATGCCCTGCTTCGCCACAGTGGAAGCAGCTAGTCTTCTTCTTCTTGCGACAATCCTTGCTTAGGTGGCCAGGTGTCCCACAATTGAAACACTTCCTTCTTTTTGCCCTTGCCACCGTTGCCTTTCCCCCCTTTGTTTTGCTGTTGTTGCTGAGGTCTCTTTTGATCTCCCTTCTTCTCGGGTGCCTGACTAGCATTGGGACCCTTCCCTTCTTCATGCATGAGTGCCATGTCAACTAGCTTCTCAAAGGTGGCCCCCATAGGGATATGAGTCATAGCCAACCCATGCATCGGTTCATTCAAGCCTTTCACGAACCTCAAAGCCTTCTTCTCCGGTGTATTCACCATATCTAGGCCAAACCTTGCCAATTGATTAAACTTGTTAACATATTCCTTCACCGAGAGATTTCCTTACTTTAGAGTCAAGAATCTCTCCATATACAAGTTTTCCTCCGCCCTTGAGAGAAACTTTGCCACAAATCTTTGCCTAAAATCCGCCCAAGAGTCAACGGGGCGTTCTCCATTAGTGACCTCCCACCAGAATGAGGCCTCTCCTTTCACTAACCAAGCGGCCAACTTGACTTTCTTTCCTTCTTCCATCTCAAAGATATCTATCAACTCTTCCACCTCCTTAAGCCAATCTCTAGCCTCCACAAAAGTTTCAGATCCTTGAAAAGGTTTCCCTCCCATAGCTTTAAATTCCTTGCAAGTCTTAGCAAAAGTATCCGTGCGAGGAGGAGGGGGAGGAGGAAGATCGGGTGCTACGGTGAATTCGAAGGATATAGATATGGCTATTGGGGATTATGCTTTTCTTTCAAAAACTTTTCTTTTTAAAGACATGTTTTTGAAAATATCTCTTCCAAAAATGTTTTTAGAAAAATAGTTTTCTAAAAATTTTATCTGTTCCGGTAACCTTTGCTCTGATACCACGTGTAACACCCCACACCCGCTACGGACACTCACTAAGGGAATGCCATAGCATCGGTGGAGTATTTTAGTGAATATAGAACAGAAAAATTACAACAAGACAGATATAAATAGTACTTGAAATTTTAAAACATCGTCTCATAACAGCGGAAGTAAAACATGTCTGGTTACATCATAAAACCACAATAAAAGTCAAGTACAATATCCATCAAATAAATTTGTACATAATCCCACTCTTAACAATAGCCATGACAAAAGAAAAGATAACTGGATAACTGGAGCTTTACATCTATCCAAGCTCCTAAAGACTGGAACAGAAATCCGATCAAACTCCACTACTGCTAGGACCCGCCGTAGGACCTGAGGGTTGGGAAAAAGATAAAAACAACGGGGTCAGACATAAGTCTGAGTGAGTCCTATAACTTTACCAATACAATCATTAAAGTAACCAGAGAAGACATAAGTTGATATACGGTAATGTCTGGGGATGAATGGCTATACCAAGCAGTTTGGTAGATCAAGGATAAACTAAGATAACCGCAAAGACGCATCTACCCACCCGAGGGTAATTACTACACTGCACCACACCAGTCCTACCCACCCAAGGGCAATTCCTACTTAAAGGTTGATCCCACTAAGTGTACTTAGTAATTTTACTCAGTAGTTTCGCGTACCCCTAGCTGACTACATAGGTGCCGTCTGCCCCTATCTCCACTAGGTGTACCCACTACTCCCAAGCGATCGGCTCCCTACCGTAGATACCCGTGCCGACCCCACAGTGGGGTGTATCACTCCCCAAAGTGGCAACCCGATACAACAAACGGTGCACGGCTTATATCTACACGATGCAACAACGTCTTACCTACCAGCCCGGGTCCACACACGCATATGAAACCCGTTGGACTTGCGTTGCCACCGCTACCCCGTTTTGGCCTCTTATAATCAAGCCCAGTACGCGTGTCCCGTCCTCGACATGGGTCGAGCCCAATAAGATACATATGGGTTACTGGTTGAAATGGGCCCCCACAAGCTACCCACCTAAGCTTGTCACTTATCTAGTGTATCCCACTTAACCCTTTAATCATGTTTAATTACATGTTTCCACTTGATTAAGTATTCTAATCGTATTTTCCATTGCCACCCAAGGCAACCCACTAGATTCCACATGCCACCCAAGGCAACCACTAAATTTCCACATGCCACCCAAGGCACCCACTTAACCCCTCATGTCCCACTACATGCTAATATGGTTAAGTGTTTCTTAATTAATTAAGACCGTGATCTCCCCTAAAGACCTCCCACATTAGACTGGCTGTTATGACCGCCTGGTTAAGCCGGTAGGGTCCGGGCAGTCTTACGTCATAACAGAGTCTAACCTCGTGTCTTTACTTTAATCACGTATTTAATTTGTGCCTAAGACCTCTCACATTGGGCCAATCATTTGTAGCCGCTGGATTTGCCGGTCGGTTCCGGGCAGTCTTACGCTACAAAAGGGTCCAACCTCGTGTCTTAGTCGATTAATTACACCTAATTAATCACCCCCATAATTAATTATCCCTAATTAATTACACATTTTTCATAACATGGGTAGACCTAACTCAATAGGTAAATTCCCATGGGGTAGACCTAACTCAATAGGTAAATTCCCACTTATGTTAATTTATTTTTATGGTATGCTTAATCATACCCAATCACACTTTTATTAACATATTTATTCACCCCATCGTTACCCATGCAAATCGTTCTCTTTCCATGACATAATAAAGGAAAGATCCATCACAAGTATCATGGGTTTCACCACATCTTAGCATATACTTTATCATGGGTTAAGAGGATGTCAACTTGCATATATGAGCATATATTAACCCAACTACTTTTAACCCAGACTTGCATATTATCATACAAATGACTTGCATAACATGTTGCATATGAACTTGCATATTATCATACACATATCTTGCATAACATGTTGAACTTTCATATAAGCATTCTCATAACTTGCATAACATGTTAAACATGCATTTGAGCATACACATAACTTGCATAAGCATTCACATACTTGCATAAGCATTCACATACTTGCATAAGCATTCACATACTTGCATAAGCATGCATAACTTGCATATCATGTTAAACTTGCATTTAAGCATACATATAACTTGCATGAGCATTCACATACTTGCATAAGCATGCATAACTTACATATCATGTTAAACTTGCATTTAAGCATACATATAACTTGCATAAGCATTCACATACTTGCATAAGCATGCACAACTTGCATAAACCCACTTATTAAATATGCATAAACCCACTTGTTAAATATGCATAAACATAGGAAAACACAGATTAGCATATCATTACAAATGATTCAAACTCACTAATCCGCATTCAAGACCATAAATCTCATTACACCCAATCTACTCACTTTAGCAATTGATGTTAAAGTGATAGAAACTCACCAAAACCAAGATTAGCCAACTTATGAAGTAGAACTAGTTGCTAAATATGAAGAAGATGATGATTAGAGATTGATTAGAGAGTGATTAGCTTGCAACTCCCTTCATAAACTAGTGGTGGCTCCTCTTAAGATTTAATTTGGCGGCATGAGGCCATCATTTCTATTTTTGGTAAGGATTAGGGGGGGTTTAGGGTGTATTTATAGATTAGGTGAGTGTTTTAGGCCCTTAGATTAACCCTAGGTTAGATTAGGACCCTTAGATTTAGGAAATCTCTAGAACCAGCCCTCTAAGCCAGCCTAGAACCCAACCTGGTGCACCCAGGTTCACTGGACGGCGCGCCCCTGTCGACAGGCATGTCGACAGGCAAGTCGACACCCCTGTCGACAGGCCTGTCGACAGCCCTGTCGACATGGGTGGGGCGGGAAGCTTCCCGCCTGACCCCGCCTGTTCCATTCCAAATCTGAATTTAAAATTTTTAAATCTGTTTTTAGTTTTGAATTTTTCTGCAAACTTCATCGGGCCATAACTGGGCCATACGGACTCCGATTTTCGAAAACTCGGACTCTATTTTGCGTATTGAACGCAATGACGCAGCCCGTTTCCCCCAATTCTCACGTCTGAGATTATTTATTCTGTGATTAGTGAATTTTAGCATTAACCCAAAATACGGGGTGTTACAATAATTTTCATATAAAAGAGAAAAATCCAGATTTCGTATTATAAATTGTTAGTTATGGCCAAATAAAATTTTAAAATAGTCGCTACGGAAATCATTATTAAAATATAAAGTTTATTTAATAAATTAAATAAGGTTTTAACATATATTTGGATATCATTTGACTCGAAATTGACGATATTGCGTTGTATAATTTATATTTGAAGTTTTGTATACATTCTATTAGGATATATATGATAATAATAATTTATTATTATTTAATTGAATTAATTTGGAATTTTTTATATTTATTCTATATTTTATAAGCATTAAAAATAGACATTTTGCAAAACGGTCTCGGATTTCGATAAAATAAATTTGTTGGATCCAGAACGTCAACGCATAGCGTGCTGCAAATTTTGGGGTTAAACGTAGATAATATGTGAGCGTACGGAATTTAATTGTAAACCGACAAATAATTTAAACTATAAAATATCGTCATTTTCCAAACGGAGTCGGATTTCGACCAAACGATTTTTATTGGATTCGTATTTGTAAGTTATTGTTACGTTTCAAATTTGGTAGCAATCTTATTAACCATGTGATCGTGGCAGCATCAAATGCCCTTGTTTTTATTTAATCGTTTAATTTATTTTGGCCAATTTAGACAGCGGTAATTTTGAAGGAATAAACGACTAGCCAAACAAACTCCGATTTTAACGAAACAAAATTTATAGGATCCGTAAGGAAGAGGTCTAGTAATATTTCAAAGTTTCAAGTTGACTGGATTTATTTTGTGATCGTGGGAATTTTAAACGTGTGATTTTTAGCATGTGATTTATTAAGGACTTTTTACAAACGACATCGGAATTCGATGAAACCAGTCTCATCGTGTCTGAAATATGTTTCATCCTGATTGGAGGTCGTTTGTGTGGATTTTAATATGGTACTTCATTGGTAAGATTCGTATATAATATAATAAGGGGATTGTTAAAGGGACTCCAAATTTGGTTAAGGGGAGGATAATTTTAAGGGAACTCCAGCTTAATATTTTTTTGTTAAGGGGGGTCTGATTTATTTTAAAAAAAGAAAAAAAAAGACCTAACTACCCTTGATTCGCCACTTATGTTGAACACTAACTTACTAAATTCAGCGCAACTAACAAACGTGCAAATTACAAAACATCTCAATTACAAAAAGGCTAATTCTATTCATACATCAATAACATCTTTACATACACCATAAAATAAAATAAAATACTATACACTGAAAATTACTTTTCATACACTGTTTTTTTTTTTACAAAACTAGCCTTGTTTTTTTCTTCCTTTTCCCTCTCTAAAACTTTAAAGTTGTTTACATAAAATAGAAACCAATTGCACTAAATAAAGTTTAAATTTAGTAAAATGGATTTTAATTTTTTTTGAGCGTATGGTATACAATTTATTATGCTACAAAAAATTCTTAATTTCAGCAAAAGAGACCCTACTTTTAAGTTAACTAACTCTAAATTATCACTCACTTGTAAAAGTTATCGTAATTCAAATTTTAGGTTTCATGTTTAAAAATACATTATTTTCTTCAAATTATTTTACATAGATTTAATCAAATATCATTGATTACAATTATTTAGTTTGATGGATTATTAACTAAAAAGTAAAAAAAAAGTGCAATAAAAAAGAAGGGAAATTTAGTAATATATATTTTTAGCAAAATAGTGGTATACATAAAGTAATTTTCAATGTATAAATAGAATTTGCCTTACAAAAATTCGATACAACATATTAGAACAAAATTTTCGTTTTTGCATTTAAAATTCCAATTCCAATATGAAATTCTAATTAATTACCTAATCCGATGCCTTTTGATTACCCATGAAATTTTCTTGTGTCTCTATTACATTAACTATATCCGTTGTTTATTTTTATGTGCAACATTAAATTGTAACCATTGATTAAGGTTTAGGCTTTATAGTTTATATTAATGAGGATTATAGGGAGCTAATATTGGAATTTTAATTTATATGTTTAAGGGGAGGCTAATTCATTTTGTCCTCCCCATAACAATTACACAATAAATAAAAATTGGTCCTCCCCTTAACCAAATGTGGAGTCCCTTTAACAATCCCCTATAATAATACTAAAATTTTTCCATACTCTATATAAAGTGAGACGTAACCCTAAATTGGGTCAATTTCCATAGTGCATGGTCAAAGAAGTATCAGCCGCCGTCCTCAAAAAATCATTGAACAACAACTCCCTATCTTCCCTCGTCTAAATCTCCTCATTTTTTCCTCATTTCCAAATTGTTTTAACTAAAAAAGTATTCGGGGCTACAAGTTCTTGGCTATCGACAGTGGTGATTTGTTTCTGACTGATGTAGCGGCCTGGGCGACACCAAAAAGGAGGTACGGTTCGGAAAGAACTACAGGCGAAGGAGGGCACTAGTGCACGTAGGAATTGGGATGTTGGTCGACGAGGTGAAGCCTCTTGTGTCACCGATCTCTGATGGTGGTCCGGAAGATGGTAGGCGACATGTCGAGGAGGCTAACGTGTTGAAGAGTGAAAATGTTGTCATCACGGTGGCTTCATATTTAAAGCAGTGGAAGTGATGAAGTTAGGCACAATGCAATGGAAAACCAAAGTGGAAGCATCGTTTAACGTGAACAATGGGACAGTGGGAATTATAAGTGTCGGGTCTATTTTGTTTTGCAGCAGGAAATAATTTTTGGCAACTAGTGCATGTCGTGGGTGAAGAGAACAAAGACAGATGGGAAAAAATAAGTAAAGGATGGTGCTGAAGCTTTTTAAATAGTGCAGACTTTTTTTTAAACCAAAGTAAGCAATATATTTAAACACTAAATAATTTAGTAAGCTAATTTGTTTTATTAAATTCCGCTGTTATGGCGATTTTGAAACAATGCAAGGTTACAGGTAAGAGCAGTAGGACCAATGCGATAACGAACAGGAGAAGTTTCGATCAGCCTTATTCTTATTAAACCAAGTAAAGTAATTTAACATTAATTAAGTTATTAACTAAAGGATTATTATTTAATCTGACTCCTATTGCTAAAACATTGTTAACATCATGCAGATCGAATGAAGCAAATGAATACGCGATGAAAAGGGAAAACACAACCAGTCTGTTAAACAATGAATTAAAAGTAATTCAAATTTTATTAGTTATTTAAATTATAATTAAAGAATTAATTAAATTAATATAAAATGTATGCTTATATTTGGCACAACTCTCACATTTGTGATCAGAATTAAACGGAACAGACTACGTTGGGATCGTAGCGGTGAACAGTACAATGTGGAACTATTTTGGGTAGAGCCATAGATAGCTGGAAATTTCAAGATAAATTAAACATCTGTTTAATTTAACTAGAACTGAACCGCTTAAGCGGCAATGAAAATTTGGTGAGTTAAACTCACTCGGTTCTTCCTACTTATATTTGATATAAGTCGGGTTTTTATTTTGTGTTCTATGATTGCTAATGGTTGGCTGTTTGTTAAATATATATTCATACATTGACTGAACCGATAAAATTAAACGTTGTTTAATTTCAGTGAAACACCAAATCATTATTTTAACGATTGAAACCAATGAAGGTAACTTACCTTGTTGGACACATTTATTAAATAAACGTGTTTAATTGTTTGAATTGTTTGTTAGTTGATTGCTATTAAATTATCGTTATTTACCATTATGGAAATAACCAGTTAAAATGAATTGAATAAATTTATGTGAGATAATCTATTTTGATAGAGGGAAGAATAGGTTGGAGGGATCCAACGGGATTCCTCAAATGTATTTGATGATATTTATTTTCATATTATTATACGAACTGTTCTGATTGAGTGATTGATTTGGTTGTTGACTGTTGACCTGAAATTCAACATTTGTTTTGTTTAAACCAATGGGTAATATTGGTTGAGCAATTGGTAGTATATGGCTTATAAATCAATCATTTTCCAAATATGGATTTACTGTTGGTGAATCAATAGAAGTGAAGTTATAAAATTTATTTTATAACTGAAGACAAATTTTTAAATCTGTATTTTGAATAAAGATTTATTAAAAGGAAATAAATATTTTTTATTTATTAATTAAGTTAATAATTAATTATTAAGTGATTTTATAAAGTAAATTCTGATGTTAAGAAGATTTATAAGCCAACGAACATAAATTAACCTAATGGGTAAGAATTGGGTAATTGTTGTTAAGAAACAATTAAATGGAATTATTTAAATTAATTATATTACTTAATTTAAAGAAAGGACTATAATTGGAATTGGTTAACAAATTAATCGTGTATTGAGTTGACTAAATCAAACGTTTTAATAGGGATTGATTATTAAATAAAATAGTTTAACAAAGATTTGTTTAATTTTAATAAGATTTTAAAAAGGAATTTACAATTTATTTTAGTTAATTAAGAAGTTAACAACTGCAGTTAATGATTGAAGTAAATTATTATTTTAATTAATAATAATTTAAGTGATTACTTTTTAATTGAAATCCATTTAAAAATGATCGAAGTTGAAATGAATCTAATTGAAATGTGAAAGGAGTTTATGAACGGGTTTTAATATAAAACCCGAGTTTTTATAACAAAGTTATAAATGGGATTTTTAAGCTAATATGATAGCTTAAATCAAATTTTTACTTAATATTTGAAGTTAGAAAAAGAAAGTTGAGAAATTGGAAAATGGTATGAAATGGCTAAGTGAGATTTATTCTAAGGTTCGTAATGTGATATTCTGAAGTTCGGAATATTAAGCGAAGTTGAAATTATTCCGAAGTTCGGAATGTTATGTTCCGAAGTTCGGAATGTTAATCAAAAGCGAAAGTATAAGCTAAATAGAAGGTTTCATAAATAGCAACGATTATAAGTTGTCGTAAATGATTTACAAAGATTTTGTAAATGGAAGTAAAGAGTTTAGAAATATAATTGAAATATTAGTTGTCAATAATAATTTACAAATGGAATTTGTAAATGAAGTAAGAGTGTTGAAAAAATTGAATTTGTAACAATTGTTACAAATAATGAATTGAGCTATTTGATTTATAAACTGAAAATCATTAAAAGGATCGCAATGTGATTTTAGACAATGCATGAGTTGTTGTAATGAATAGAAAAGGGTATAAATAAAGAATGAAAAAAGTTTTGAAATGAAATCTGTAACGTTTGTTACATATGATAAGTTGAACTATTTTGATAAAAATAAAAATAAAATAAGGATTCGTACAAGATGTCAATATAAGAGTTGTAAAAGATATAAAGGTAAGGTTTATAAAGGTATTTATATAAGACTGGTAAAGATATTTATCTTAGAGTTGTTAAAGACAGATATATGATTTAAAAACAAATATAGTATTGTTGTTGCAAACAAGTTGAAGAATATTTATAAAGAGATGTTGAAGCAATTTTATAAAGGATTCTATTTATAATGGAATCGAAGCTCGAGTATAACATTGAAAAGGACTATTAAAGATTAATAGAGAAGTATAATAATAGCTTACTTAATAATTAAATAAGTAAACGTTGTTGAGATTTAAATAAGGTTTTCAAAGGAAAATGCGTAGTTAATAAACTTCTATCTATTCTAAGGATATGAATGTTGTTGGTCGAGGTCTAAGAGATAAATAAAATATCCAAACTTGAACTATTTCATGATTATCCAAGAATGGTGTTAGTTTATAAACTAGACCAATTGAGGGGAACATAAGTTATGATTTCCGTAAATAATGTTATAAACTATATTCGAAAAGTCTATAAGCGAATGAAATGATTTTTAAGAATATTCTTATTTATAATAAGAAGTAAAGGATAAACTCCAAATATTGGAAGATTTTAAGAATATAATTAACAAATGCTTAATTAAAAAGGCCGAGTAATGCCGAGTACTGAATCAGTGAACTCATTTTGTTTTCACGATTATTTATTTGACAGTTAAATAATCGGCTATCAAATATGCCCAGTACGATTGTTGGTATGGAAAGACCGGGATTGATCTTATATTCGAAAACCATTATGAACCAACAAATACGTGAAGATGTTAATTGAAGATGGAGCATTGAGGACCGTAGATCTTCATAAGAGGAAGAACTACTTGTTGAATTTCTCTAGTTAGCTCCTAGAGATAGTTCAGCAATGATTCTGTCGTGGTTGAAATCTTCGGATTACAAGGACTACTCGCTATTGATCCTTGGGGTGATACCTATATAGGATGTGGTAGGAGGGTGCCTTTGGTTCATCCTGTTCCTGGATGACTTGTACGGACGATTATCTGACAGGGTACTTCTTAAGAATCACGTACATTGATTTTTTACAAATGTACTTCTGTCAGCTGCAGAGTATTTTTGTGTACATCAGTTAGTGATTTAGTGGATTTGACGATGTGGCATTCAAAGTGGATGGAGATGTGCTGTTTTGAAGGATAAGCTTAACCTCTAGTCTCATCAACCTGGAAATGGCATAAAATCGGGTAGGTCGCATGGCTATGTGGATCGCACCCATCAAAAGGGTATATCAATACCTGATCTGGTGAAATCAAATGCCTTCGGTTGTCCCTTTTATTTTTATATGTATGCTATCGATTCGGTTGGCTGGCCCCCAAGCATGGTAATGATATATTCGGTACTCTCAAGAGAATTGAGGGGCCAGTGATGTTTAGCCTGGGTTGCAAGATGTTCTTGTTGAACCCCAATGCTGTAACGACCCGGGGAATTTGCGATCTTGGTAATCGGCATAAACCCAATGTCGACTATCCAAGCATCAGAAATACCGGATAGTTAATGAAAGAAAATAGAGGGTGAGAATAGATAAGATAGAAAATTAGAATAGAAGAAGAAGAACATAACAACAGAATCAGAGTAACATGAATCTCACCGCGGAACGAATAAAATATAGTATACAACATAACTTTGAAATACAAATCTATCATTTGTATATACATATCATCAATTAGAGTATAACACTTACATCACAGCGGAATTAAACAATAACTATAAAAACGCTGCTGAAGCCTCCAGCTCCAGCTCCTTCTAGTGTATCTGTGAATCCCGACTACTTGACCGCCAGTACAAAATTAGGCACCCAAGAGTTTGGGGAAAACAAAACAAAATAAACTCTGGGTCAGTCATGTGACAAGTGTGAGTAAACTCCAACCATTTGTTTAACTTTTAAAATCCTTTTAAAAGAAAGAATAATCGTAAGACCGATCCACAAATAAACAAGGATGGTTTTTACCTCATGATATCCCCAAACATTCTTTTATAAATCCATACTCTTCTGATATTATCATAATGTCTAAATCAAATAAATAGAAATCTAGTAAAACGCTTTCATCTCACGTTCTACATATATAATATACTATCAAAAATCGCAGGCTCTTATTGGATAATGAATTCCAACTATGACAAGGTATGGAACCACCTTCCGATCAGTGTACTCTAGAAGCGATACACTGGAGTTCAACAAGAACATCTTGTAACTCAGCCACACTTAACCGACCATTCAATTCGCTTGAATGTTCCGAATATATTGTCACCTTACGGTTGGTATACAAACATAACTGTTCTCGGGAGATACAGAATTGAAAGAAGTAACTAACATGAATATTCTCTAGATGGTGACAATATACCCTAATTGGGCGCGACCCACTTAGCCATGCTGCCTGCCCGATTTCTGTCATTTCCTAGTTGATGAGGCTTGAGGTCATAACGTATCTTTTAACAGATCACACCTTCATTTACTTTGAATGCCACATCGTCATACCCGTTAAATCACAAATTGATTTTCCTAAAAATACCATGGGTATAAAACTAAGAGAAATGAATTCCTCCGCAAACTTCGTAAATACGTTTGAAACGATCAACTTACGTGATCTACCAGATATACACTGTCAAACATTCGTCCATTCAAGTTGTCCTGGGACTGGACAACCCGAAGGCACTATTCTGCAAATCCATATTAGGCAATTTCGACATAGGATTTATTGAACAACCCTTGCATAACTCCATCTTCAATTATCTTTGATATATTTGATTCGAACGATAATACCCATACGGAGGGGTTTTCAGATAATAAATCTGATCCCAGTCACTCCGTATTGAAAACGGAAATGGTCAAAATCTTTGATAGTCGGTGATTTAACTATCTAAGGAAAACATGTGTACAAACAACAGTCATATTTCCAAATGGAAATCTTACCGATCAACCATCATTTCATTTCCCAATTTCCCATTTAACGTTTCCATATTTTTCTTAAATTCCTTATTTTCTAAAATTAGAAAATATATGTTATTAACTTTGGAAAACGTTTCCATTTCTGATTCACGCATCAATATCTTCCCACCTCTATCAGTCTCTAAGTGTAAACTAGTAAGAGAACAGCTTACTAGGCATAAACACTGAAGGCCGAAACCAACATCAGATCAATACCCAGAAAGCCATTCAACTCAATTAATTTCCACTCAGTTTCTAATTTCAGTAATTCCATTTAAATTCCTAATTCAAACCCCAAATTCGTTTATAATATTTTATTTGCAAAATATTTACTTTAATCTAATTTTTCATGTAGAATGTGAATAATATTTCTTTATATAATCAAAACAGTTTGATTTCGTATTTAAAAACAATATCTCGAACCCAAATTCTATTAATATTTTTATTTGTAGAATTATTCATACAAATCTCCTTTTCATTTCTAACACTTAAATCTCATTTATAATTCCCTTTATATAATTCTATTTATTCTATATAAATCCTTTTATAAAATTCTATTTATTTTATATAAATCCTTTTATATTCTATTTATTTTATATAAATCCTTTTATATAATTCTATTCATTTTATATAAATCCTTTTATATAAATCTATTTATTTCATATATAAATATTTCATTTTCAATAATAATTTTACATTCCAGTAATTCATATGGTATTTAAAATACCAAATAACATGACCAGTGTCATCATAATCAATCACAGATTATATATCGCAATATATGAAAACAAACAGTATTATAATATTGAGGAATCCAGTTGGATCCCTCCAACCTGTTTCCCTGCATCCATAGATGTTAAACAATATAAATAACATCGATCTCATTTCAATATGAAATATTCTGATAAACAGAATCAATATTTGATTAACGATTTTTATGTGTGTGTATATATATTGTTATCTATAATTTCAACCAATAAATCAGCAATTCAACCAAACAATAAATACACATCAATCAATCATCATTTATCAATACTAGATTATATTTATAAAAATATAAACTGTACAGAGTTAGTGAGATTTACTCACATTGGACGATCATCGTTAAATAACGATAACTGTTGATTGATTCAGATAGACAATTTATTTCGCTATAAATTGTAACGAACTCCGATTAACTCCCAGTCAGTTCCATTATGTAGCACTCGTCCATACGATCCCAATGGATCCTGTTTTGTTGGATTTGGATAATGCATCTACCAAATATGATAATTATTTGTTATCCCACTTATTAAATTCAATTAATTTAAATATATTTATTAATTTGGGCTTACCAATTATAAAGTCAGCCCATCAGGCCCCCCTCCATATCTGACCCACCTACATTACATCTTCCGTGGTACACAGCGCAAGCTCTAGATCGTATCCAATGGCCATACTCACGCATGAGTATTTCGACCCGCAACTATTTCTCCTCTTCTAAACTCACGATCCCTAACCTCTTGTACAGAACTACCCCTTCCTGCAAAATGAAAACTCCTGCTCCCCATTCAACAAGCTGCTCACACCACTATGCTTTCTCCTCCTCCAATCGTGATCTACAGGCTATGAGACTACACGCTAACCCCTTCAGTCCTCATTCCAAATCCCATGAACTCGCACCAAGCCTGGCCAAGGCGTCAATGATTTCTCCACCAACTATACAGGCCAGTCGCGACTCAATGTTACACAAACAGCTCTCCAGTATAGTGTTCTATCATTTCCAAACCTCTACTCCACGTCCTCCCATGTTGATGATATAACATGCTCCAACAAATCCTTCCATGTCATTTCGGTAAGCCCACTTTGTTTGCTGAACGCAGTAGCCTCATCACAACATGCGTGCGTTATCAGATCCTAGTCCTTCACGTTGAAGTCAAGGCTTTCTTTTAAATCACGTTTCCCGGAGTTACAGTAAAACATACTGAAAACAAATGTCATTCTCACCCTCGCCACAATGTTTCCAGTAAATGCTTCAAAACAGCGTGCTCCTCTTGATAAATATATACACAGCCACATGTTAAACTGCATATTTTTGAAACTACTAAGCACCCATACTCCCATTACAAACCAACGTTCTAGACATGCAATTATTTCCTCACTAATTTCTTTGCCAAAATCAAACCCTCCTTCACCGTTCAGCTCATAAAAATACAAACCCATGCTCACTTAAACAAAGAAGAAACAGTCTTCTTCCCTTCCACGTGTATTTCGAACCGCTCCTCTCCTCTAACTAACTCCAAAAATATGTGTTGCCACACTTCTTCATCTCTACATCAACTTCATCATTTCATTTTACAAACGCGAGCTTCATCTTTCAACCATGTTGCTCCAGATGTCCAAAATCCACGGTGAACCTGTAGCTCCTCTCCCATTCCTTCGGTTAAACTATCCCAAACGCAATATACAGTAACCAACCTTTTGCTCCATCCATCTCCTTTAGAACCCGTCCACACATACTAGTTCTTCTTGTAACAACCCAAGGTTTCGGCCCCGAAAATTGACATAAATACCTTTACCGTAACTCATGCCGACCCTCCAAGCACCAAAAACGCTGGATAGTTATTAGAAAGAAATTAGAGGGTGAGATAAGAAAGAAATAAATATTAGAATAGAAGAAGAAGAAACAACACAACACAGAGTCTCACATCGCAGCGGAACAAAATATAATACTGAAATAAATCTTTACTGAGAGATTTAAAAATACTTACAATATCAGAGTGCACCACACATCTGGACAGTTATAATAATCTGTCCTCAGATACAACACACAGCGGAATATTAGCTATAAAATATCATGCGTCTGGCCATCTCCAGCTCGTCTCTGGACTTCACAGCATCCTATAACGTGAACCTGTCAACCCGGGCTAACCCGAGCATTTACAAAACACCGGGTCAGTCTGGTGAACCAGAGTGAGATAGACTCGCACAGTATCAAGGGTATCACACAACCTAAGTTTAAAGTTCAAAAATCCTTTTAAAAGAAAAGGATAATCGTAAGACCGAATCCACACATAAACACGGACGGGTTTTTACCTTACGATAACCCAAAACGTTTTTGAAACCAATATCTTGTTTGATATTATAATAATGTCTAAATACAAATAAATAGAATCTAGTGGAACGCTTGCATCTCACGCTCCACATATATAGTATACAAACAAAACCGCGGGCGCTTATTGGAGACTGGATTCCGACTATGACAAGGTTTGGGACCACCTGCCGATAGTGTATCTCTAGAGGCGAATACACTGGATTCAACATGAACGTCTTGCAACCCGGCCCACACATGACCGACCACTCATTTCGCTTGAGTGTATCGAATGTATATCACCGACGGTTGGGATCAGCAACCGTCTCCCGACAAGGGACAGCATCGAAACATAGATTGAAGAAGCAAATAGGGTTTTCTCTAGATAGGTGATTATACACCCTAATGGGAGCGACCCACATAGCCATGCTTCCTGCCCGATTTTTGTCATTTCCCAGTTGATGAGGCTTGAGGCCAGAATTTATCTTCTGATCATCTGGTCACCATTCACTTTGAATGCCACATCGTCAGATATCACTAATTGACATCCACAAAAATAATCTAGTCAGAAGCTAAGAGAACGGCAATTCCCCGCCAACAACTATAGCACGTTTGAAGAAATCAATGTACGTGATCCTTTGGAAATACTCTGTCAGACACTCGTCCATACAAGTCATCCAGGAATAGTATGAACCGAAGGCACTCTCCTACCGCATCCATATAGGAATCACCCCATGGATCAGTAGCGAGAAGTCCTTGCAACCCGTAGATTCCAAACACGACAGAATCACAACTTATCTCTGCTTGCCAGGCAGAGAATATTAGTGGTTCTTCCGTTTATGAAAATCCACGGTCTTCAATGCTCCATCTCGATCATCTTATGAGATCTTCACGTATTTGTTGGTCGGAATGGTTTTCGAATATAAATTCGATCCCGGTCTTTCCATACCAACAATCGTATTGGACAGATTTGATAGTCGGTGTTTTAACTATCAAAATATACAGTGTTTCAATCATGACACTCAAATGAGTTCACTGGTTCAGTATTCAGCACCACTTGGCCTTTTAATTTAAACAAACTGATTCACTTCTGTTTAATAAAAACTTCTAACTCTTTTAACCAATCTCCTTTCAGAACATATTTAACCCTTATCCACTTTTGGAAATCTTATTTCCCTTTTCCCCTTTTACTTGATTTCACGTAACGTTAATGTAAAATTAAAGCTTTACACTTTAAATCTTATTTATAAACTCTAGTTTATAATAAACCCTTTTATCTCTAAAACTCCTTTTTCTTAATTCAAAAGAATTAAGTAACCTTTACTTTTAGTTGTCATATTCACTTAAGGTTCTCTTTAGAAACCTTATTTAAATTTAAAGAATATTCATTAAGCTATTTTAATCAAAGCACATCAAATTTGATAATTCATTCCAATTCAAACTGGTCGATTTAATTAACTAAAAACTCAATTATCTCGTTAATCGATTCCAATTAATCCTTACTTTAAATTAACTAAAAATATAATTAATTTAAATAATCCCATAAATTGTTTTCTTTACAAAACAATTATCAAAGTTCAACCATTCGATTCATTCCTTATTCTCATACTCGAAAATCTGATTAACATCAGCATTTATTTTATAAAATAAATTAATAACAAATCAAAGCCTTAAATAAATAAAACATTTATTTCTCTTTAATAATTTTTTTATTCAAAATAATATATTTCAAAATCTAATACCAGTTATAAAATAAATTTTATAACTTCATCTCTATCGATTCACTTGACGATGAATCAATATTTATAAACGATTGATTTTATTGGCCATACGCTGCCAAATACCCAACCAATACCGCCCATTGGTTTAAACAAATAGATGTTGAACATTCAAAAATCAACAATCAAATCCATCAATCCAAACAAGACCGTTCATATATGATAATATGAAAACAAATAATGTTTTTGAGGAATCCGGTTGGATCCCTCCAACCTGTTCTTCCCTGTATTCAAATGGTTATCTCAAATCAGACCATTCAGTTTTGTTAGACTGATAACACTAAATAACGACCATTCAACATCAACCACAAGCAATTCAAACAGTTCAACAATTTAAAACACGTTTATAAATAAACGTGACCAATAAGGTAAGTTACCTTTATTGGAACCAATCGTTAAAAATAACGATTTGGTTTTTCACTGAAATTAAACATAGTTTAATTTCATCAAATAAATAACAACTAATGTATAACTAGCAAACAGGCAACCATCAGCAAGCAGAGCACACAAAATAAAAACCCAATTTATATAAAATATCAATGGGAAAACTGAGTGAGTTTAACTCACCTTGATTTCACTTCCCGTCTGAAACAGTGCGGTTTAATTAAATTAAACAGATGTTTAATTTAATTAAAAATCCAAGTAGCTACAAAGTCTGACCAAAACCAACTTCGTCGTTTTATGCTCGTAGGTACGGGCCCGACGCCACCGTTTTCATCCACTTCGGTCGCTGTATGACACGGTCATACAATCAATACGGTAATTGATGTTTAAATTAATATTATTATAATCTTTAATTATAATCTAATTTTACTATTTTCCCTTATCCTAATTTACGTTAATTATTCTTGTGTACCCATGAACATGCACAACAGTTTCTAGACCGTGTTATAGTCCCCCTACTTCTTGCGTTGAGTTAAATGCGTACAACTAGGATTGTGTGGTTTACGTTATTAATGGTTATTTAACAAAGACCGTGTGATATGCTTGGATTATCCCACTGGGTCCATGTATTTATATATTAGCATCTTAAAGTGTTAGGCACATTTTTTATTTCCAGGGCCACGTTATACTCTAAATGTTTATACCATTGGTCACGTTCTCTACTATTCATGTTATAACTTAACATCTCAACTTGATAATCCTAGCTCACGTTATAATAATTAGGCAGATCTTAATTATATTAAAGTATAAACTAATTTATATTAGGATCCATACCATGCTACTGTTGAACTTCTCTCCCACTGTTTCGCCATCACCGCGCTACTTCACTCCCTATAGCGGACCTCCAGCCTTCCCATACTTAAAAACACGAACCGCCTGCTTCCAAACCCCACACTATACACAGCTTCTCCCCATGTTAAGACTAGCTCGCCACATCCCGTGCTCCAAACCGCACCTTACTGTATACGCCAACATCAGGTAGAACAGGGAACAACATGTTCCGCATATTTAAGAGTCCTGAACGAACATACCCGCCCCATTCTCCTTTGCTACAGTCCTTTCTCCTCCTTTTTACGATTCTAAACAGCACCCATCACCCACAAACGGCCTTGCTTCCAGCACACACGAGCTCAGTGCTTCTACTTACGTTAATACCTGACGCTACGTGTTCTTAACTATAGAAGTAGCTAGGGATGTTTGGGTTTAAATAAACGAAGAGTTGTGTGCTTCTTAAGGCGGGATTTTCATTTGTGAAGAGGGACAGGGTCGGTTTCCTTTGAGGGTGCGGAAAACTGAAGTGAGTGCCTGTTTATATAGAGGAGGAATTATAAGATAAGAACAGTGTCCTTTCGAAGCAGTACCACCTTCGCATGTGCCTGTTTTTCTTAGCTTTGCAGAGAGCATGGAGTAGCTGTTGTGTTTTACTTCATTAGCTACGTGATGTCTTTTCTTCCCATTAAAGACTCTATGATGTTAAAACAACCCATAGGCTTGCAGTATCTCCTTCATACGGCAATGTTATTTCAAGTGAAGAAAAGAAGTTGTTTGCAGATGGTAGGTTTGCAGATGGTAACGTAATAGTGGCTGTACGTTTGGATGTGCATTTTCATAGAGCAATTGGTAGGAAAGGTTTTCAAAAGAAAAGAAATGTCATACATTTTGTACTCAGTAGCGTGTGTAAGCCTACAACTTTAGGTTTGCATGAGTGAACTTCCATTTTAGTAATGTAGGACTGGGATGTTTTTATTAATATTATATTTTTAACGAAACTTACGGGTAAAGTAATTGATTAAAACCACTACAAATGATTCCAGTTAACTGATAAAAAGACTAATCCTAGTGTAAAAAAGTATTCCGGATTCAATGGGACAAGTTTCGTCGAATTCCGATATCATACGAAAAAAATTCCTTTATAAAACCAAAAATGAACACGCGTTTAATTTTCCACGATCACCAGATGAATCAAATCAACTTGAAACTTTGAAATCCTTAAATAATTTGTTGATACGAACCCAACGACACCAGTTTCGTCGCATTCTGAGACTGTTTCCCCGATAGGCTATTTTTACCGCGTACCGCAATACCCTTTTGAACACCAATTTTTTCGATCTCTAAAAATAACAAACTATATACCTATCCTGACTCTAATCGACGATACGAACTCAACGGAATTGGTTTCGCGGCCTAATTCGATCGTCTGCTCAAGTTATACCCAAATATCTCTTTATTTATTTAAATACACACTATAGAAAATGAACGAGCGTTTGTGGCTGCCGTGGTCACATACGACATCGGTTTTCCACGCCATTCACCACCGTACAATAATTTAACGTTACGGTCCCAATGAAACTGATTTCGTCGAAATCCGAGATCGTTTGCAAAATGGCCATTTTAAAAGGCCGATATTTAAATAACGATTTCCATAGCGATTATTTCAAATTTTGATTTGGCCATAACTTACAAATTATAACACGAAATCTGTATTTTTCTCTTTCATATGAAAATTATCGTCAATACGGTCCCAACGTGTCTTGTTTCACAGAAATCCGTCTTATATCGGACTCTGTATTCTCAGTTGAAGTTCAAAACTCGAATTTACGAACTGCACGCCATTTTCAAGCTCGATTTATAATATTATATATATATATATAACGTTCGAACTTCGTTTAAATAAAGAATTCAATATTGAATTCCATCGATATTCCAAATATAATATTTAAATTAAATAAATTAAAAATATATATTTGAGTGCCAAAAACACGGGTCGTTACACTTCTCTTCCAATTGAAACTCCAGACCGCATCGTGCTCGTCATTTCCAATCACCGTGGACACACTGTCTAAAGAGATTGATACTTTATTTTTATTTTCTTTTGAGGACAATAAACTGTCAGCTTCGCGTTTCTCTCCTTGAAGCGAAATAAAATGCAAAAACATTTTGGTGCCTGCGTTGTGTTTATATAGGGTATTGATACTTAATGGTTAAGAATATGAAGTACACTCGGTGATGTGAAGGAATGCAGTCCTATCAGCTAGCGTGTGTACAGAAAGGGGATACTTAGTGATGAAGTCAAATGTTCCATGTGCAATTTTTCCTTTTCTTAGGGTATATAGGTCTGCGTTCCTATTTATACTTCTAGTCTACACAGTACAGTGATACTTGTGTGTAAAGTAAATTAAAACACACATATATATATTATGCGTTTGTTGTGTTTTGTCCCTTGTTTTTAAATATTGTACCTAAAAATTTCCACTATTTTGATGTTAATACATTAAACAAGTTGTTGAGTCCATAAGTAGTAAGCTGTCTCCTTAATTCATTTTACCGTCGGAACACTTAAAGGCTGGGGAACCGTACGTGTATAATAACTGCCATAAACCCTTAGCATTTCTGCTACTAATTAAAACACGTGAGCCAACAAAAAGGTTTACTTAGTCAATATTCTTCTTTGATGACAATGTCAGTTGCAGTGGAATTAAATATTATGTTATTGAATGGAGCAGTTGGAGGAGCAACATATTTCATAGTCGCAGACAAGGCAGTATTGGTATCGGCTAGGAAGAACTTCATGAAGAATGCTCAAGCAAGTGAGAAATTATTTGAGATTTTAATCGATCAGAGAAAATGGAAATTGGGATATTTAGTACTGATCAAAGTCCACGTTAAGGAATATATATATTGTATGTCATCCAAATTACACAATACTGCATTTTAACCATGTTCGAACATTTTCGGAAATTAAATCTATTATCCCATTTGTTATATAAATTAATTTAAATATTCAAATATTTGAATTCAAACCATTCTGGATTATTAAACCAATATATATATATATAATTAAACAAATTAATTATTAAATCGTTATAATTTACGGGACGTTACATTCTTTCCCCCATAAAAGAATTTCGTCCCCGAAATTATCGAGGTAGAAAAATAACACTAACCCCATTTACTAGATTAAAAATCCCTTTTTTCTTTTTTTTCTTATCTCCAGTTTCAACTGAATCAATTAATTTTGATTTAATATTAATTCATTCCTACTTAGCGATAATTTTCAAAAATTCTGAAAATTCTAACACCCGCGCAGCTTCTACTTTGTATGGCTCAATCGGTACAACTACAACTCGCCTCTCTAGGCCTTCCCCAATCCAAAAGAAAATCAAACAGTCAAGTGGCTTGCCAAACTGGCTCATAAATCTCATACTCAGTATAAAATATAACTGGTACCTTTTTGTCGGGCGTTCAACTCTTTCTCTTTTATCTGTTATCACTTCAGCATATCCAAATCCATTTCCAATTGATCTCCAATCAATTTATTCTCAAATCCAACCATTCTCTTATACCTAAGCCAAATTCAATTCAAACCATAATTCCAATTTCAATTCCAACTCTTAACTTATCAATTCCATTCCATTCCAGATTATCTCTAATCCAATCAAATTTTATTTGACTTAGTTTACGTTAAATTCTAATTTATTTATTCACCTTTACTAATTTAAATTCATAAGTTAAATTTAAATTTCAGAATTCAAACCCCTGGGAGTGAAACACCCAACCTCCGTTAGGGTCACTCTCAAAGGGAATGCCCTAATTTTGGTGGAGGTTTATAAGTACGAGTCACAGATATACAAGACAGATATAAGAACACATATTTGTAAACAGCGGAAGAACAACAAACTTTTATTTCATAAAGTCAAATACGTGTTACAACAACATCCTTTCCAAAAACATAACACTTTCATAATCTGTCTTGAGTACATTATTTAAAGAAGCATAAATAAAACATAGATAAACTGCAAAAGCCCCATAGTGGATTGTCCAAAGCCATAGTTCAAAACAGGAAAGTCCAAGCAATAAATTTCTCTTCTTCAAGCTGGATGTTGAGGTAGGTCAAGCTGCTGTGTTCCCTCCCTGAGGACCTGGGGGGGAAACGGAAGAAAGAAGACGAAAGAAAAGTAGAGTCAGACATAAAGCCTGAGTAAGTCTAGTACTATTTTGTCTATGAATAAAGAACTGGGTATGATAAGTATAAACAAGAAGTGGGCAAACACTATAAACTTGGTTAAGTTGTCTAGGGTCGAATATACTATTGTACCCCATGTTAATCTCTGAACCCATATAAACTAGTTTCCAACTGGCACCCCATAATCAGGGTGATGTGATCCATTCTACGATGATCGGCTCCTACTCGCATAGTTACATGTGTCTTACGGCCCCCGATGTCTGTAGTTACCTATGTTGGTCCCACTATGGGGTGTATCAAGTCCCATAGTGGCAACCCGACACAACCTTAGAATGCACAGGTATGCTACTGGTGTCCAGTGCCTTATTTTTCTGCGCCGGAGTGTGTGCACGCCCGCACCCCGTTAGAACCTACACTGCTACACCACCGCCGTCGATTTGACCTCTTACAATCAGCCCAGTAATCGTGCCCCACCCTGCCTAGTTTCAGGGTATCCTGATACACCTTCTAGGGTTACTGCTGAAAAGGGTCCCCCGTTACTAGGTTTTCTATCTCTAGCCAACATGCTAAGTTGGTTAAGTGTTTTCTAACCTAACCCCCACCAGTCCGTTTAGTTTAGCATGTTCCATTTTGATTAAGTCTTTATTTCACTTAATCCTAACAATCCTGACTCAGCCTTAATTGTCTTATTAAGGCCCTGACCTCTCACATTAGACAGGTATTGTTGTGGCTGCCTGTTGCCGGTTGGTTCCGGGCAGTCTTACGCCACAACTCAGTCTAACCTCGGGTCCTTATTGGGCTCCATGTTTAACCTCCCACATTGGATAGGTATTGTTGTGACTACTGGACAGCCGGGCGGTTCCGGGCAGGTTTACATCACAACTCAATCCAACCTCGGGTTAAACACATCGTATGTTCTACATTTAAATATTTTGTCTTTCTTCTTTATTTTCTTATATGTAAATATTTGCGGCCCATTATTAAGTTAATGGTGTAAAGGTTACACCAATCATGGGCCCAACCCATACTTGAATTTGGGCCCTTTTTACTTTAGTTTTCATTCATTAAATTAATTTAGCCCAACGTTATTTACCCCCGTTTTTACACGTCCGTTTATGTATATTGGGCTTAGCCCTTTAAAGCCCAATTTAGCCATGCGAAAGGGGAGGCTTATGGCGTAATTACATACACAAAGAGGGGGAAGGTGAGCGCATGAACTTGCATATGACGTTGGAAATACATACTAGAAACTGGTGTACTTGCATAGTGGTAACATAGGTGACATGAATCAAAGCATGTGAACTTGCATAGGTTTAACTGCAACATGAACCTATATCCTTATTTATGCATAATGTCAAACATAAGCATGGCATAAATATTTCTAGCATAAGCATGGCATGACGTCAAACATAAGCATGGCATAATATCAAACATAAGCATGGCATAGGTATAGTTAAATTTGTTCATGGCATAAATATAAACAAGTCATGTTCATAAGGTTTCTACATGTTTACAAAGAGGATACTTTGTTACTAACACAAAAGCATAGTTCATCTTAATTAAATTTAATCACATAACGATGGTATACTTATGCATAAATATTCCTAATCGTGGTGTTTGCTTTTAACTTGCAAAAAGGGATTTTTGAGTCTTAACCTAGCCATGTCTCACATATGTCATCATATAGTTCTTTTAAACAAGATAGATTTAATCATGGATTTCAATTATGCAAAATATCATTCATAGCCTAGCCATATTCACAAGTTTTGCAAAAGCATGACTTAATACACGGATTATGGTGTCAAAATTCCAACATAGTTTCCTATGAACTATAACAACCAAACTTGTCTCAATTACTTGCAAAATGATTTATGCACAAAAATAGACATCATGATGGCATAATAACAAAGCCCCAAACTTGCATGAAATTTCAATCAACTACATACATGTAGCTTCAACATAGGTCACATAATTTGCGAATATTCCAAACGTATATTTGCATAGAACTACCGCATGTAGTTCTTTATAATTGAATGACATAATTCAGAATATCCAAACGTATATAAATTGATAAGAACGCACAATTATGAATTTTATTGCCACAATTCAAGCATACATATCTACACAATCATTTGTTCATACCAAAGTAATACTCTACTTACAATGGTTGCGGCGAATTCTCTAATTAAGCGATATGATTCCTTTGTTGAATTGATTGGCTTTAGGTTGCTTGAATTGCTTTAAGCTTTAGAACTTTCTCCTAATCCTCTCTCTCTAGTTGGCGGCTACTCTTTGTCGTTCCTCAGCAACATGGCGGCTATGTTCTTAATTTTGAATGAATAGATTAGGGTTTAGTCTAGGGTTGTTTATATAGAGGTTAGGAATTGATTAGGACCATTGATGTTGCTAGGTTAGATCGTAGCCATTCATTAGATAGAGAGACCAATTAGAACCCGCCACCTAGCCCTAATGACAAAGCAAGCTTCTGAAAATCGGCCAAACCCAGACCTGGCCAGCCAGGGCTTGACCAGACCTGACCAACAGGTCATTTTTGGCCTGGGCGCACTTGGCAGGTGCGCCAGGTCAAAAATGTACTGGCGCACTTCACAGGTGCGCCAGTGCATTTTTGTTCTGGCGCACTTCCCAAGTGCGCCAGTGCATTCTGACCCGTTTTCCGGTTTTTCGCCCAACTTCGTTCGTCCATAAGTTCTTCATACGGACTCCGTTTTTCGAAAACTCGGACTCTATTTCGCGTATTTTTCCGAGACGAACGCAATGGCGTATCCCGTTTCCCTTAGTTCTTTGATTTGAAATTGATTATACTTTAATTTGTTAATTTCACAGTTATAGAATTTGCGGGGTGTTACATTCTCCCCCACTTAAAAGGATTTCGTCCCCGAAATCTTCAAGTTAGGAGGAATGTATATCCTAACATCCAATCATCCATCTACTCATCCATCAGACACGAGCATCCATTGTCCTTAAAAGACTTCTAATGCTTCATGATCATATGCGAAGTGTGTGTGTACATGAACTTATCTAATGCAAAATCAGGCGGTCTACTGATTCAGTTGACCTCCTTAATGCGAATTATGTAAGTGCCATGAATCCATTATGTATGCAAATTTTTCCCTATTCTTGATTCTACATGAGTGCACAATCATTCAATACAAATGCAGCATCCACATGACAACACATTAAAGTTCAACCATATACGAATGCAAACATATATGCATATGCAATATGAAGTGACTGAGCCGATCTAAAACCTAGATTGTGTGTGTATATGCAACCACTAGCAATCACTTGCAACCACTTGCAACCACCATACATAACATGTTTCAACTACATGTTTCCATCCAAAAAGATTCTACCTAAAAGACACGGTCGAGGAAATATACCTAAAAAGATAGATAAAAGCACAACTTAAGGAAAAGGAAGATCAAGGATGTACCCTCGAACAGAAAAGGGTAGGCAGTGCGGATTCTAGCTTCAGTTTCCCAAGTCGCGTCTCCCTCGGCGTCGCTCCACTGGACTTTGACGAGCTTGACTTCGCGGTTGCGTAGCTTCTTCACTTCCATTCCTAAGATGCGGGTTGGAACTTTTCTTATGGTTGCTTCGCGTTCCACTTCGGCTTCTTCGAGTATATTTGGCTCTACCACTTCAGCGGACTCATGTAGACATTTTCGTAGATGTGAAACGTGAAAGACGTTGTGGACTCCGGCCAACTTCTCGGGTAGCTATAATCTATAGGTCATTTTTCAAATTTTCTCAATGATAGGGAATGGTCCTACCTAAAGGTATAGTCGAATGATAGAAACAAGTAAAAACTTTGTGCCCATTAGGCAATGTCAAAACTGGAAATCTATGCCACATATATATTGATTAGGAGAAGAATTTTCTAAGCATCAGCCCCGAAGACCGAAATCAACATCAGACTGACACCCAAAGAATTACTCAACCCAACCACTATATATGATCCTAGGAAACTAAGCATGATGGACTCCTTTTAGGTCACAAGGGAGTCCCTTCCTAAGACCAACCCGTATCCTATTAAACCCAAAAAGTTTGGTCAATCCAACGAACACCCTCAAGCCCCAACATGTGTTACTAACAGATGAGTCATACTCCCTATGGGGTTTGCAATAGAAATTGGATCAAGAATAGGACCGAGAGGATATACACAAAAGATAGCATGCAAGTGAGCTTTACAGGAAGAGAGGGATCAAGGATATACTCTTAAGAAGAGATATGATGCATGAATCTAGTCTTCAATCTTCTAAGTCGCATTTCCTTGAGCTTAACTCCATTATGCTTTGTCCGTTTTTAACTTCACAATTTCGTAGCTTCTTAATTCTTGTTTCCAAAATATGAGTTGGAACCTATTTCTCGTTCCTCTTTCACTTATTCTCCTTCTAGTATACTTGGCTCAAGCCTAACTGCGTACTCATGGTTCCATGCAAGCTCTCCAAAATTCATTAGTGAATCTTGGATCTTGTTCACTTACTAGAAGGTATTCCACATAGATGAATTATCTTTTGGAAATAAATGCCAAATGTACTTACTAAGGTGATTCTTTACAACTCATGCATAAGCGAAATGAACCTTCTGCCTTAGTGGCGAACACTACTGGAGCGCCCCATTCTGAAATGCTCCTTCTAATGAACCCCTTTTCTAGAAGCTCCTTAATCTGTTTACTGAGCTCTTTCCTTTCTCGTGGAGCCATGTGTCTAACGGGCAGCGCAACGGGCTTTGCATTATCTACAAGATATATACGGAAGTCTATTTCCCACTTCGGAGGCAAGCCCTTCACCTCTTCGAAGACATCCGGATATTCCCGGACCACTCTAACTGATTGCAAATTTTCAACAGAGGCATCTAGCGATTCAAGATAACTAAGCATAACCGCATACGAGGGATTACAAGAAATTTCCAAAGTATTACCGAGCTGGGTTAGGAGCCTAACAACCCTTTTCTCACAATCAAGGATGGCCCCATTACCGGATAGCCAATCCATACCCAAAATCAAACCATACCCCGAAAAGCCCAAAACAAAGGCACTACATAGAAATTCTACACTTAGAATAGAAATTTTCAATCCCTCACAGATCATAGACAAATGAGCTGGGCCCCCAATTGGGTTTGAAACAATTAAGGGGTCCTCTACCATACTAGTTTTTAGGTGCAGAGATTCTACTAGAGCAGACGAGATAAAGGAGTGTGATGCGCCAGAATCAAATAAAGTGCGAACGGGGTGATCATAAAGATAAACTACGCTTTCTACAGAAGTGTATGTACCTCGCTGTTGCAAAGGTGGCGCTTCCAGCACATGAACCTGTGCCCCTGAAGTGGATCCAGCGCTCTGCCCCTGTCCTCGTTTCCTTGGGCAGTCCTTAGCCCTGTGGCCTGTCTGACCGCACGAAAAGCACCCACCATTCTCCTTGGCCTTCTTTTTCTGGCAATATTTCACTAAGTGCCCCACTTTGCCACAGAATTTACACTTCCTCTTCTCTCGGGACTTGTTGTCTTTCCCGCCCTTCTCAAAGTCTGTCTTCTCAGGGCAGTCTTTGCTGATGTGTCCAGTCTCCCCACAATGAAAACATTCTCCTTGCTTTCTTTTCCTCTTTCTACAATCCTTGGCTATGTGCCCCTCCGTACCACAAAAATTACATTTCCTTTTTTCTCGTTTCTTATTATTACTGTTACGATCCTTTCCTGTTTGACTATTATTCGTCTTCCTACTCTGGGACTCTTCCGCTTGCTGGTTCACGTGGAGGAGGAGGAGTGAAAGCGTCAGCAGCTGGGGAGTAAGGCCTCCAGACATGCTGAAACAGAAAGGATAGATTCAAAACGAAGGATAGAAGAGAGTACCTATGGCTTTTGGGGAGTGGGCTTTGCCTTTTAAAAATAAAATAATATTTTTATCTTTCAAAAATGCTTCTTTAAATTTCTTTTTGAAAAATAAATTTTCAAAACTTTTTATCTCATCTGGTAAACCTATGCTCTGATACCAAGTCAAACACCCCACCTCCGTTAGGGTCACTCTCAAAGGGAATGCCCTAATTTTGGTGGAGGTTTATAAGTACAAGTCACAGATATACAAGACAGATATAAGAACACATATTTTTAAACAGCGGAAGAACAACAAACTTTTATTTCATAAAGTCAAATACGTGTTACAACAACATCCTTTCCAAAAACATAACACTTTCATAATCTGTCTTGAGTACATTATTTAAAGAAGCATAAATAAAACATAGATAAACTGCAAAAGCCCCATAGTGGATTGTCCAAAGCCATAGTTCAAAACAGGAAAGTCCAAGCAATACATTTCTCTTCTTCAAGCTGGATGTTGAGGTAGGTCAAGCTGCTGTGTTCCCTCCCTGAGGACATGGGGGGGGGGGGGAAACGGAAGAAAGAAGACGAAAGAAAAGTAGAGTCAGACATAAAGCCTGAGTAAGTCTAGTACTATTTTGTCTATGAATAAAGAACTGGGTATGATAAGTATAAACAAGAAGTGGGCAAACACTATAAACTTGGTTAAGTTGTCTAGGGTCGAATATACTATTGTACCCCCATGTTAATCTCTGAACCCATATAAACTAGTTTCCAACTGGCACCCCATAATCAGGGTGATGTGATCCATTCTACGATGATCGGCTCCTACTCGCATAGTTACATGTGTCTTATGGCCCCCGATGTCTGTAGTTACCTATGCTGGTCCCACTATGGGGTGTATCAAGTCCCATAGTGGCAACCCGACACAACCTTAGAATGCACAGGTATGCTACTGGTGTCCAGTGCCTTATTTTTCTGTGCCGGAGTGTGTGCACGCCCGCACCCCGTTAGAACCTACACTGCTACACCACCGCCGTCGATTTGACCTCTTACAATCAGCCCAGTAATCGTGCCCCACCCTGCCTAGTTTCAGGGTATCCTGATACACCTTCTAGGGTTACTGCTGAAAAGGGTCCCCCGTTACTAGGTTTTCTATCTCTAGCCAACATGCTAAGTTGGTTAAGTGTTTTCTAACCTAACCCCCACCAGTCCGTTTAGTTTAGCATGTTCCATTTTGATTAAGTCTTTAGTTCACTTAATCCTAACAATCCTGACTCAGCCTTAATTGTCTTATTAAGGCCCTGACCTCTCACATTAGACAGGTATTGTTGTGGCTGCCTGTTGCCGGTTGGTTCCGGGCAGTCTTACGCCACAACTCAGTCTAACCTCGGGTCCTTATTGGGCTCCATGTTTAACCTCCCACATTGGATAGGTATTGTTGTGACTACTGGACAGCCGGGCGGTTCCGGGCAGGTTTACATCACAACTCAATCCAACCTCGGGTTAAACACATCGTATGTTCTACATTTACATATTTTGTCTTTCTTCTTTATTTTCTTATATGTAAATATTTGCGGCCCATTATTAAGTTAATGGTGTAAAGGTTACACCAATCATGGGCCCAACCCATACTTGAATTTGGGCCCTTTTTACTTTAGTTTTCATTCATTAAATTAATTTAGCCCAACGTTATTTACCCCCGTTTTTACACGTCCGTTTATGTATATTGGGCTTAGCCCTTTAAAGCCCAATTTAGCCATGCGAAAGGGGAGGCTTATGGCGTAATTACATACACAAAGAGGGGGAAGGTGAGTGCATGAACTTGCATATGACGTTGGAAATACATACTAGAAACTGGTGTACTTGCATAGTGGTAACATAGGTGACATGAATCAAAGCATGTGAACTTGCATAGGTTTAACTGCAACATGAACCTATATCCTTATTTATGCATAATGTCAAACATAAGCATGGCATAAATATTTCTAGCATAAGCATGGCATGATGTCAAACATAAGCATGGCATAATATCGAACATAAGCATGGCATAGGTATAGTTAAATTTGTTCATGGCATAAATATAAACAAGCCATGTTCATAAGGTTTCTACATGTTTACAAAGAGGATACTTTGTTACTAACACAAAAGCATAGTTCATCTTAATTAAATTTAATCACATAACGATGGTATACTTATGCATAAATATTCCTAATCGTGGTGTTTGCTTTTAACTTGCAAAAAGGGATTTTTGAGTCTTAACCTAGCCATGTCTCACATATGTCATCATATAGTTCTTTTAAACAAGATAGATTTAATCATGGATTTCAATTATGCCAAATATCATTCATAGCCTAGCCATATTCACAAGTTTTGCAAAAGCATGACTTAATACACGGATTATGGTGTCAAAATTCCAACATAGTTTCATATGAACTATAACAACCAAACTTGTCTCAATTACTTGCAAAATGATTTATGCACAAAAATAGACATCATGATGGCATAATAACAAAGCCCCAAACTTGCATGAAATTTCAATCAACTACATACATGTAGCTTCAACATAGGTCACATAATTTGCGAATATTCTAAACGTATATTTGCATAGAACTACCGCATGTAGTTCTTTATAATTGAATGACATAATTCAGAATATCCAAACGTATATAAATTGATAAGAACGCACAATTATGAATTTTATTGCCATAATTCAAGCATACATATCTACACAATCATTTGTTCATACCAAAGTAATACTCTACTTACAATGGTTGCGGCGAATTCTCTAATTAAGCGATATGATTCCTTTGTTGAATTGATTGGCTTTAGGTTGCTTGAATTGCTTTAAGCTTTAGAACTTTCTCCTAATCCTCTCTCTCTAGTTGGCGGCTACTCTTTGTCGTTCCTCAGCAACATGGCGGCTATGTTCTTAATTTTGAATGAATAGATTAGGGTTTAGTCTAGGGTTGTTTATATAGAGGTTAGGAATTGATTAGGACCATTGATGTTGCTAGGTTAGATCGTAGCCATTCATTAGATAGAGAGACCAATTAGAACCCGCCACCTAGCCCTAATGACAAAGCAAGCTTCTGAAAATCGGCCAAACCCAGACCTGGCCAGCCAGGGCTTGACCAGACCTGACCAACAGGTCATTTTTGGCCTGGGCGCACTTGGCAGGTGCGCCAGGTCAAAAATGTACTGGCGCACTTCACAGGTGCGCCAGTGCATTTTTGTTCTGGCGCACTTCCCAAGTGCGCCAGTGCATTCTGACCCGTTTTCCGGTTTTTCGCCCAACTTCGTTCGTCCATAAGTTCTTCATACGGACTCCGTTTTTCGAAAACTCGGACTCTATTTCGCGTATTTTTCCGAGACGAACGCAATGGCGTATCCCGTTTCCCTTAGTTCTTTGATTTGAAATTGATTATACTTTAATTTGTTAATTTCACAGTTATAGAATTTGCGGGGTGTTACACCTGGGTTATTTCAAATCAGTTTGAAATCATATACATACATTTACATATAATAATAAAAATTCAAAACATTTGAATTTTTAACCACTTGTTTTCTCAAAACAATTCAAAACATTTCTTTGGTAGTAATAATTCATCACTTAGAGACTCGAAAATGAACACCGATGATGTGGCCAGCATCATCAGAATTATTTCCTAGCAAACGAAGTGAGTTCAATACTATTCCATTTTCAAAACATATTCTTAAATACTTTCATTTTGAAATCAATTCAATACCTTTAAATTATTTGAAAAACATTTACAAATCACCCAGGATCTTGGAATTTCCTTATATAATCCAAAATTCCTTTACCATTACCTTTCCAGGTTTCCAGATTCTTTTTTTAATTACAAATCTGTTTTAAATTCAGATTTAATCCACCTGATTTTATATTTACACGATTTCTGATTGGTTATTTCTAACCATTCTAATTATAATCTTATTTTATTATAACAACAACCAATACGTCCAATATATATAATTATTCCAATATACATATACTTCTTTATATTAAAATATACTTTAGATAAAATTATTTCATTTATCCTCTTTCAAAAACATACTGTTTCGACTTATCATATTCGAGCGTTTAAAAACCCCTATCGGCCTTGTGGTGCCCTACTATCGATCCAGAATTTATAATCCACTCAATCAATAAATCTACACAATATAAAACCATTTTTAATCAATCTACAAATACGTTCACTCGTATATACACACTCAAACTCAATCTAGGATATTACTAATTCCATCTCTACTGAGTTACGCCACAGAGCCAAGGTAATCACTTAACCTTCAGCTCTGATACCACTGTAACGACCCGGGGAATTTGCGACCTTGGTAATCGACATAAACCCAATGTCGACTACCCAAGCATCGGAAACACCGGATAGTTAATGAAAGAAAATAGAGGGTGAGAATAGATAAGATAGAAAATTAGAATAGAAGAAGAAGGACATAACAACATAATCAGAGCAACACGAATCTCACAGCGGAACGAATAAAATATAGTATAAAACATAACTTTGAAATACAAATCTATCATTTGTATATACATATCATCAATTAGAGTATAACACTTACATCACAGTGGAATTAAACAATAGCTATAAAAACGCAGCTGAAGCCTCCTGCTCCAGCTCCTCCTAATGTATCTGTAAATCCCGACTACTTGACTGCCCGTACAAAATTGGGCAACCAAGAGTTTAGGGGAAAAAAACAAAATAAACTCTGGGTCAGTCATGTGACTGGTGTGAGTAAACTCCAACCATTTGTTTAACTTTTTAAATCCTTTTAAAAGAAAGAATAATCGTAAGACCGATCCACGAATAAACACGGATGGTTTTTACATTACGCTAACCCCAAACATTCTTTTAAAAATCCATACTCTTCTGATATTATCATAATGTCTAAATCACATAAATAGAAATCTAGTAGAACGCTTTCATCTCACGTTCTACATATATAATATACAATCAAAAACCGAGGGATCTTATTGGATAATGAATTCCAACTATGATTAGGTATGGAACCACCTTCCGATCAGTGTACTCTAGAAGCGATACACTGGAGTTCAACAAGAACATCTTGTAACTCGGCCACACATAACCGGTCATTCATTTCGCTTGAATGTTCCAAATATATTGTCACCTTACAGTTGGTATACCAACATAACCATTCCCGAGAGATAAAGAATTGAAAGAAGTAACAAATATGAATATTCTCTAGATGGTGACAATATACCCTAATTGGGTGCAACCCACTTAGCCATGCTGCCTTCCCTATTTCTGTCATTTCCTAGTTGATGAGGCTTGAGGTCATAACGTATCTTTTAACAGATCACTCCTTTATTTACTTTGAATGCCACATTGTCATACCCGTCAAATCACAAATTGATTTCCCTAAAAATACCACGGGTATAAAGCTAAGAGAAACGAATTCCTCCCCCACCAACGTTTGAAACGTTCAACTTACATGATCTACCAGATATACTCTGTCAGACATCCATCCATTCAAGTTGTCCTGGGACTGGACAACCCGAAGGCATTATTCTGTAAATCCATCTTAGGCAATTTCTACCTAGAATTTACTGAACAGCCCTTGCATAACTCCGTCTTCAAATATCTTCAATATATTTGATTCGAATGATAATGCCCATACAGAGGGGTTTTCAGATAATAAATTTGATCCCGGTCACTTCGTATTGACAACGGAAATGGTCAAAATCTTTGATAGTCGGTGATTTAACTATCAAAGGAAAACATGTGTACAAACAACGGTCGTATTTCCAAATGGAAATCTTACCGATCAATCATCATTTCATTTCCCAATTTCCCATTTATCGTTTAAATTCCTTATTTTCTAAAATTAGAAAATATACGTTATTAACATTGGAAAACGTTTCCATTTCTGATTCACGCATTAATATCTTCCCACCTCTATCAGTCTCTAATTGTAAACTAGTAAGAGAGCAGCTTCCCAAGCACAAACCCCGAAGGCCGAAACCAACATCAGATCGATACCCAGAAAGCCATTCAACTCAACTAATTTCCAGTCAGTTTCTAATTTCAGTAATTCCATTTAAATTCCTAATTCAAACTCCAAATTCCTTTATAATATTTTATTTGCAAAATATTTACTATAATCTAATTTTTCACGTAGAATGTGAATAATATTTCTTTATATAATCAAAACAGTTTGATTTCGTATTTAAAAACTATATTTCAAACCCAAATTTATTTATATTTTTATTTGTAGAATTATTCATACAAATCTCCTTTTTATTTCTAACACTTAAATCTCATTTATAATTCCCTTTATATAATTCTATTTATTCTATATAAATCCTTTTAGTCCTTTTATATAATTCTATTTATTTTATATAAATCCTTTTATATGATGCTATTCATTTTATATAAATCCTTTTATATAATTATATTTATTTCATATATAAATATTTCATTTTCAATATTCACTTTGAAAATATCCTTTTTACATTCCAGTATTTCATATGGTATTTAAAATACCAAATAACATGACCAGTGTCATCATAATCAATCACAGATTATATATCACAATATATGAAAACAAACAGTATTATAATATTGAGGAATCCAGTTGGATCCCTCCAACCTATTTCCCTGCAACCACAGATGTTAGACAATATAAATAACATCGATTTCATTTCAATATGAAATATTCTGATAAACAGAATCAATATTTGATTAACGATTTATATATATATATATCGTTATCTATAATTTCAACCAATAAATCAGCAATTCAACCTAACAATCAATACACAACAATCAATCATCATTTATCAATACTAGATTATATTTATAAAAATATAAATTGTACAGAGTTAGTGAGATTTACTCACATTGGACGATCATCATTAAATAACGATAAATGTCGGTTGATTCAGATAGACAATTTATTTCACTGTAAATTGTAATGAACTCCAATTAACTTCCAGTCAGTTCCATTATGTAGCACTCGTCCATACAATCCCAACGGATCCTGTTTCATTGGATTTGGATAATGTATCTACCAGATATGATAATTATAAGCTATCCCACTTATTAAATTCAATTAGTTTAAATATATTTATTAATTTGTGCTTACCAAAGTCGGCCCATCATCCTCCCCCCCTCCCCCCCCCCCCCTGTATCTGACCCACTTACATTACATCTTCCCTGGTACACAGCGCAAGCTCCAGATCATATCCAATGGCCATACTCACGCATGAGTATTTCAACCCGCAACTATTTCTCCTCTTCTAAACTCACGATCCCTATCCTCTTGTACAGAACTACCCCTTCCTGCAAAATGAAAACTCCTGCTCCCCATTCAACAAGCTGATCACACCACTATGCTTTCTCCTCCTTCAATCGTGATCTACAGGCTATAAGACTACAGGCCAAACCCTTCAGTCCTCATTCCAAATCCCATGAACTTGCACCAAGCCTTGCCAAGGCGTCAATGATTTTTCCACCAACTATACAGGCCAGTCGCGACTCAAAGTTACACAAACCGCTCTCCAGTATAGTGTTCTATCATTTCCAAACCTCTACTCCACGTCCTCCCATATTGACGATATAACCTGCTCCAACAAATCCTTCCACGTCATTTCGGTAAGCTCACTTTGTTTGTTGAACGCAGTAGCCTCATCACAACATGCGTGCGTTATCAGATCCCAGTCCTTCACGTTGAAGTCAAGGCCTTCCTTTAAATCACGTTTCTCGGAGATACAGTAAAACATGCTGAAAAACAAATGTCATCCTCACCCTCGCCACGACGTTTCCTGTAAATGCTTCAAAACAGCGTGCTCCTCTTGATAAATATATACACAGCCACATGTTAAACTGCATATGTTCGAAACTGCTAAGCACCCATACTCCCATTACAAACCAACGTTCTAGATATGCAATCGTTTCCTCACCAATTTCTTTGCCAAAATCAAACCCTCCTTCACCGTTCAGCTCATAAAAATGCAAACCCATGCTCACTTAAACAAAGAAGAAACAGTCTTCTTCTCTTCCACGTGTATTTCGAACTGCTCCTCTCCTCTAACTAACTCCAAAAATATGTTTCTCCACACTTCCTCATCTCTACATCAACTTCATCATTTCATTTTACAAACGCGAGCTTTAACTTTCAACCATGTCACTCCAGATGTCCAAAATCCACGGTGAACCTGTAGCTCCTCTCTCATTCCTTCTGTTAAACTATCCCACACGCAATATATAGTAACCAACCTTTTGCTCCATCCATCTCCTTTACGAACCCGTCCACACATATCAGTTCTTCTCTTCCAATCGAAACTCCAGACCGCATTGTGCTCATCATTTCCAGTCACAGTGGACGCACTGTCTAAAGAGATCGATACTTTATTTTTATTTTCTTTTGAGGACAATAAACTGTCAGCTTCGCGTTGCTCTCCTTGAAGCGAAAGAAAATGCAAAAACATTTTGGTGCCTGCGTTGTGTTTATATAGGGTATTGATACTTAATGGTTAAGTATACGAAGTACACTCGGTGATGTGAAGGAAGGCAGTCCTATCAGCTAGCGTGTGTACAGAAAGGGGATACTTAGTGATGAAGTCAAATGGTCCATGTGCAAATTTTCCTTTTCTTAGGGTATATAGGTATGCGTTCCTATTTATACTTCTAGTCTACACAGTACAGTGATACTTGTGTGTTAAGTAAAGTAAAACACACACACACACACACACACACACATATATATATATATATATATATATATATATATATATATATATATATATATTATGCGTTTGTTGTGTTTTGTCCCTTGTTTTTAAATATTGTACCCAAACATTTCCACTATTTTGATGTTAATACATTAAACGGGTTGTTGAGTCCATAAGTAGTGAGCTATCTCCTTAATTCATTTTACCGTCGGAACACTTAAAGGCTGGGGAACCGTACGTGTATAATAACTGCCATAAACCCTTAGCATTTCTGCTACTAATTAAAACACGTGAGCCAACAAAATGGTTTACTTAGTCAATATTCTTCTTCGATGACAATGTCAGTTGCACTGGAATTAAAGATTATGTTATTGAATGGAGCAGTTGGAGGAGCTACATATTTCATAGTCGCAGACAAGACAGTGTTGGTATCGGCTAGGAAGAACTTCATGAAGAATGCTCAAGCAAGTGAGAAATTATTTGAGATTTTAATTGATCAGCGAAAATGGACATCGGGATATTTAGTACTGATCAAAGTCATCATTAAGGAATATATATATTGTATATCATCCAGATTACACAGTACTGCATTTTAACCATGTTCGAACATTTTCGGAAATTAAATCTATTGTCCCATTTATTATATAAATTAATTTAAATATTCAAATATTTGAATTCAAACCATTCTGAATTATCAAACCCATATATATATATATATATATATATATAATTAAAAAAATTAATTATTAAATCGCTATAATTTACGGGACGTTACAAATGTATTCATCTATAGAGGTATATTGTCGGGAAGGTGGTCCCATACCTTGCCAGGAAATCCATTCTCCAATAAGCGCTCGCAGTTTTAATTGTGTACTATACATGTAGAGCGTGAAATGCAAGTGTTCTGCTGATTGATATTTATTTGTATTTAGACACTATTACAATATTAGAAAAGATATTGATTTTCAAAATGTTTTGGGTTATCGTAAGGTAAAAATCGTCCGTATTTATGTGTGGATTTGGTCTTACGATTTATCCTTTTCTTTTGAAAAGATTTTGACTTTAAAAATCAAGTTGTGTGATACCTTTAAACTTAGTGTGTTTTTCTCACTCTGGTTCACCAGACTAATTCGGCGTTTGTAATGCTCGGGTTGGACCGGGTTGTACAGGTTCAGGTTATCGAATTCAGTGAAGAGATGAGCTAGAAGAGTTCAGACGTATGATATTATATAGTTGTGATTTCGTTGTGTGTTGTATATGAGGACCGATTATTATAACTATCCAGATGTGTGATGTACTCTGATGATTGCAAGTATTAAATTTCAAGCTCTTAATAAAGATTTATTTCTATATTATATTTTATTCCATTGTAATGTGAGACTCTGCGTTGTGTTGGTTCTTCTTCTTCTATTCTAATATTTCTTTCTTTCTTATCTTACCCTCTAATATTTTTCTATTAATGACCCGGTATTTTGATACTTGATTAATGACATGGTGGTTATGTAGATTTTCAGGATCGAAAATCTTTTGGGCCATTACAAAATGAAAGCATGTTGGAGGACAAAGAAAAGAAAGCAGGGACAGCGGAATGATGAAATGTATCTTTCTTGCGTTCCCGAAATAAGAAAAATAAATAAAAGTTATTTCTTGTTTTATGCGTTAAATTTATTTTTTTTAAACGATCGTTTTTCACATTATATATGCATCGTTCGCATTTTACTGTGGGCGAAAACTAAAAAAAAAAAACCAAATATCACCCAAAGTTGCGAAATTCTAAAACTAATTAAACTAAAGTACCAAAAAAAAAAAAGGTCTAATTTAAAAACGAATTCATCTTTGAAAATTTTGTTTTCAAAGATTAAAAATCTCATAATGATTTTAAATTCAAATTTCAATTTCTTTTCGTTAATACTATTTGCAATTTGAAATGTTTAAATTTTACCGTGCTTATTCTAAAAAAGAAGAGAAAAGAAAAAAAAAAGGGAAAATTTTCAAATCCTTCCTTTCAATAATCAGTAATTAAAAAAAATAGTTAATAATGATTTTCTAAAAAAAAAAAATTAATTTTTTTTTTTTTTTTTTTTTTTGCCAAAACCGACCGGTTTTTACAGTGTTCCGTAACACTCTTTTAGTAGTAAGCAAAACAAGATACAGGAGCTAAGCAACATACTTAACAACTGATGCGGTCTCCTTCCACATAGGGACAAGGGACCAAGCAAATAAGATACATAGAGAGATACTGCAACTGACATAAGACTAACATGGTGTTTTACATCAAATACATGCTGCATAATACAAAGAAACTGCAGCCACTTCTTATAAAATAAGGATATTTTTGTCAAAAGAAACATATTTCTTAATTGTAAACGGAAGGATAAAATGCAGACAAGCAAGTTTAGCATTGAAAGTTCAACAATAACCACAATTAGGCTTCAGCCTCTTGGACAAATGCAGCCAAAATTTACACATCAATGCTCATTTGCAATTTCTCTGATTCTCTCAAGAAACATAGAATTATTCAGTACATAAACATGTTTTTAGAGGAAGCCTGTTTTAAAAGACCATCTCTTGCAAGTAGCAAGGGTAATTTCAACATACTGCAGCAGTTCTAATAAACATAGTAAATACGCAAGTCCTCTTAAAACTGGAAATTGGAATATTAAATTTTGTCTAGAACCCAGCTGATGAAATGCTGTTTGTAGCTTTCTTTCTCTTTACACTAGACAAAGCGTTCTTCGCCTTCAACATTTAACTTTGGTAAAGTTTTGGCAACTTCTTTCCTGAAAATCATTACAAAAGCCTTCATAAGACAAATGCCCCCTTTTTTTTGAATAAAATAAACGCTCAAAAAGACATTTATTGAAGTCCACTTGGATAAAAATTGAAGTATGTATTTGCATCAATGCTAAATGCATTATTGGAGCATTTAATTGGATATGAAGGATAAGCGACTTGACAAATTCTATTATGCTTGGCATTTGGTCTAAAATATAAGTATGATATTACATTCAAGAAATTTACGTTTGAAAGAAAATAAAAGGGGGCAAAAAAATCACAAACCTCTTAGGAAGAACAAATTTCTCATCTGACAATGCCTTGACTAATCTCTCTTCAAATGGTGTAGCATGCCATGTAACCTTCTGATCCTGTTGCAGAAAAGTTGCTAGAATCAAAATGTGATACATTTAACCAAAATTAGCAATGAGATTGAGTGCTAAAACAATAACTAGTAACATTGACAATGAATGGGACCTGCACAATGGGTTTGATTGCTAAATCAATAACCAATCATACAACTAATGGACCTGCTTTTATCATTTGATTAAAAAAACAATTGAATCATCAAATAGTTAACAATTCAACTGCTAAAGCACTTTATGTTACACATGCATACCATGTGGGATTATAAGTGAAAGAATATGTATGCATATATTGTGTAGAATATGTCAAGTAAGCCTATTTGTGTACTGAAAACAAATAAGAGATTATCAATTGTATACTGAAAGTGACTGGTTAATGGCTGCAGTTGCTGTAAAGAAATATAGAAATGCGTTATAAGAGATGGCCCAATTTAGCAATACGAAAAAAACAAATTCCGAAAAATGATAAAAAGAACAAGTTAGATCAAAACCAACCTCCATGTACTTGGTAGTTGTATTTGGAATGCCATTTCCACCCCACAGCTTAGGTGATTCCTTCATGGCATCGTTCTCATCCCAATTCAAAGTAGCAAATCCAAATATCGGTCTTTCAACGAGAGGAGTGCTATTTTCATTGTACTTCAAATGGTTATGCACGTTATCTTCTGGTGCAAGTTTCACCCACTCTTTGAAACTTTTCAACCTCTTAAATGAATCATGGCTCCCTCGTTCAAACTCATCTCTGCTAGGACTTCTTTTTTCATTTTCATTACTCTTTTCTTTTAAAACAGGGTATACAAATTGTGTTCTGATTTTAGTGTTTTTTCTTCTTGTCTTCCCTTGAGTAGAAGGATAAACTGTGAGGGGAGTCTCCATTTCTTTGGATATTGTTAAAGGAGTTGGGTAAGGTGACTTCTTGGAAGTAAAATCTTGAGGACTTTCATCTTTATTAGGAGAAATATTTGGGTTAATAATAGACTCCAATTTTGGTTCGACTGGATTTTGTATATTGTTTTCTATGTGTGCATCAGTGCTTGTATATGGAGATTCATTTGTGGAAACAGACTTGGCATCTGATTCGATCATAGGACTATTCTCAACACTACTACTATCAGGCTTGATTTGAGTGACATTATCAGATGGCAAAGGTCCATGCTTATCATGCTTACCAAAATCAAAGCTACATTAAAAGACTAAGATGAATAAGCTTGTGCTGTTGTGCATATGGACAGTTCTATCGATCAATGCATAGGTGAAGGGTATTTTTTTATTATTCACAATTTAGTCTTAGCAAACAAAAATTTAAGTAACATAAAAGTTTAAATTTTTGAACTACCTCAGCTGTTAAATTTTTTTTCCCATCTAGAACTTATCAAGCAAACTAATAGATCAGTTCTCTGGTTCCCCTTTTAACCAATAAGATCTAGATTATATTTTTAGTGTAAAAATGTACTCCAAGTACAATGGATTTATTTCAAATCATACCAAAATATTTTGACATTATGATAGACAAAGTAATTGATATTCGTACCGGTAAGTACCAATATAAATTATTTTAAAATATCGTGATAATATCTGATAATATGGTGATATACGAGTCATGTCTATAACAGGCTATGAATGATACTGTACTATGCTATAATGGTATAGTTATGTTAAGTTTTAGATAGTTGGATATAAATTGTCAAATTACTATAATAGATTAAGATCTATCTACCATGCCATCCTATTAAACATAAAACAGGCTTAAAAACTAAGAATTTTTGTTCCACCATTCATCCAGTGATCTCTATTAGACTATTATTTTTCAAAATCCATATTCGTAGTTTCTTCATCATTTTCACTGTAACTGAATATATAATGTTAATTTGACACTAATTACTGTGCTTAGCCCCTTCCTTATCAATACAAATACATAGATTAACAATTGTTCAAATTTACGTTCGTGGTGCATAATCATGACAAAAACTAAAGAATAAATCTTTATGAGCTAAGTTACTGATTAGAGATAATAAATAAAAAAATCCACTAATAAAAGAAGTAGATCTTGCACAATCTTGTTTTAGTGAGAAGTATTCGTCCAAAATGAAACATATGAAATAAGTTTAGTTTTCTTTATTGAAAGATTAATGAACTATATATATATATATATATATATATATATATATATATATATATATATATATATAACACGTTTGGATTTCATATATGGTCTGCATTTTTCATTCATCATATACTAAAATCAAATTTTTAAGAGCATAAATATATTTATTTGTCATTTAATTCTCGACAATACTTAAGTTTAAAGATTATGATCAATATTCATTAAAAATATCAGAGATTATATATGCTAAATATCGTAGTGATATGTCGGAAAATACATGATGACACATCGCTATTTTATGTGATATTTTAGAAAAAGTATCGTCTAACGGGCGATGTGAGATATTCTAGCGATGTGCAGACTATATTGCCCAATATTAACTACATAGATTAATGAAACAAAATGAACTAAAAATCCGATCCACAAAAAAGGTGAAGGGAAGTTCATGATTATCATTCTAACTGAACAAAATTATCAGTGACATGACAGTTGACGTGTTTTACAACTACTTCATTTGTTAAAACAATTCATCAAAACCCTCTCTGGCAAACAATTTGAAAAATTAGACTAGTTTCAAAGTAATTACAAAAGGATACTTTACTACAAAACCATTTCTCATATAGTAATTTATTCTGTAATTGGTTTTGACGTAGGCCTATATAACATTGGCGAGTGACCTAAAGATTAATTTTATCCACATCATCAAAAACTGGCAAAGAACTTTCTGTGGGAAGCATAGGAAAGGACATGCAGGTTTAATTATAAAATGCAGGTATGTTCTTACATAATTGTTGTTGTAATGCTGTAAGCAAAGCATACCATTTGTTAGGATAATATGTGTGATGAAATGATTTCAAAATTCGAGTAAACTCCAAAAACATAGTGCGAAAGAAAGCAAGTTCTTACATTGCTGGACTGTTTTGTGATAGCTTAGAATCTTTGCATCTTTCATCCCATACTAGTTCCGTGAAAGGAGTATTGGTGAAATTGGAGGGATAATTAGATGCTATACAACCTATCTGAGCTGATACTCCTGTAGATGAATTTTGAAGTTCCACAGGAGTTTGTAATATCGTACCACAAGACTTGAGGAACTCAACCTGTTACACACACTATCCACATTCAAACGCACAGAATAAACAAAACAACATTTTATATAAAGAGAAAACAAGTGAAAATAATTTGTCATTTAAGATTCACAGTCCCCATATGCTTGTTTGTCATCAGAAGACGGTAGAAAAGAATTGCGGCCTAGATGAAAAAGACACCTATATGTGTATCACTGTAGCGACAGATCCACATTCTTCATATGATCATTTGTTACCAGAACACAGTAACTGAAATGTGGTATAAATAACCAGACATGTTAATTCTAGGCTTTGTGTGTATCGCTGTAGCGACAGAACTAACTAATGTGTGTGTGCACGCGCGCGCACGCAAGTTTTCAGATCTCGAATTTTGAAGAAAATCTCGGATTTATATCCCGGTCAAAATGAGCGATATTTAAAACACTTATAACTAAAAATGCTGTCAAATCTCGGATCTCGGGTAAAATTAGGGCTGCCAACGGATACTTTCAGACGCGGATAGTGTCATACCTGCATCCGCATCCGAAATCAATTTCGGATATTGGATATCCGCATCCGTGGATACAGACGGATATTGGATAATTATCTGCATTAAATCAATGAATATAAATGAATTTTTTAGCTTAATATTAAGTTTTTTCAACCCAACTAATTACTAAAGTACTAAAAATAAACAAATATGATGATAATATATAATTTTGAGTAATTAGCATGCGTTTAGTAGACCTTCAATTTTGCAAAATAATAATTAGTGTACGTAATTATGTTAAAACACACATAATTTAAGCTATAATCATGAAAAAAACGGACGGATAATTTTCGGATGCGGATATGTCTATATCCGCATCCGTTTTTCCGGATATCGGATATTTATCCGCTTTTCGGATGCGGATACGGATGGATTTTTCGGGTACTCATTGACAACCCTAGGTAAAATCTCGGATTTTCATCTCGGGCGAGATTTAAAACCTTGTGTGTGTGTACATGAGTCACGTTCAATGGTACTCCAAAAATGGAGCACCCCTTGACCCCTCTATATCCAATTTTCAATTATATTAGAATAAGGTAGTGGAGGGGGAGAGAGTTAGTAGAGTGAGAGAGAAAATGGATGTGTGGTGGAAAACAGGAAGGGCTAAAGGGGTGCTAGCAATGTTTGGGGTGACACTGAACGCTCGGCAGCCATATATATATATATATATATATATAGTTTAGTATTAGAACTAAGCTAAATTCAGGTGTTTGGTTCCAAGAATAACCACACAAGCAAGTAGATGTACTCTATATGTATGAAGTGTTCATATCAATGCAAACCTGAAATTGCAAAATTTAGGACAAATCTTCATTTCTCAGGATCTTATCATGATTGCTGAGATTACAATTTCTAAAATCACTCGCAAAAGCTAATATTTGATACAAACTGTGACATCATACGAGTTACAGGAGCATACAACTAAGCTCAAACCTAAACAAACCAGAATTGCATCACAAAACGAAGGCCGGCTAATAGAAAGTACCTCATCTCTGAGTTCTTTTTCTGAATTATCTTGACCACTGCCTCCTTCATAATTCAAATCCAAAGCTTGCTTATTTAAATTTCCTGTTTCACACCCAAAAGAGAGCTTATTTTCAACACATGGAACCAAGCTTATGATCAGAATCAAATATTCCTATTACCTTCGGTCACGAACACGGAAACAAACTGGTCATTTGCCAACAACGGTTCCTAATTCCATTCAATAAACCAAAGTTAATCACCAGAGCTGAAGAAAAACCAGAAAAAGAAAACACAGATTAAATTCGATTACCCTGGTTTTGGAAGGAACGGGACTTGATTTCAACTGAGCTTTGTTTTTCCTCCTGTCGAATCGAAGGCAGGCAAGTATGCAGCCCATTTTCGAAGTCGAATTCAACGTTGGGGTGGTTTAAATAGATCTACTTGAGAGGAGAGATCGAGTGAAGAGAGAGGGTAACATTGTTGGGATTAGGGGGTTTTAAAGAATTTGTGATTCAAATGTTCGTGATTTGGCAGAGGTGATAGTAAGAGAGAGGAAGAAAGAAACAGACGGTCAGATGTAAATGGAATTTGAATTTGGGGTCACGTTGGATGTATTTTGTAACGGCAGAGGTTAATGTGAAAATTTGACCGTTTATGGCTAGAATAATCTGATTTAGCTGAAAATTGTATTCATTGCATTAAGGATTGAGCGCAGAAACGACACAGGCCAAAAAAAAGGCCAGAAAGCAAGTATCAAAATTTGAGATTCAGACCTAGGCAGCATAAAAAGCTGAAACCATGAATTTTGACTCTGTTGACGCGTAAATTTGGCATCACACTTAAAGATTTTCGAATTAACTAGAATAAAGTTTTGCGTACGAAAAGTAAAGTGCGGAAAGCAGAAAGACAAGATTTATAGTGGTTCGATCCGAGTTGAATCCACGTCCACTTTGAAGCTTCTGACGATTTTATTCACCATTAAAGGATTACAATAATGGACATCATCATTACAATGCTTTAAAATTATTCACTACGTTTTCGGGAGTCAATGTTTGAAAGTTCAAAGCCATGAGAAAAAATTACAATTTCCCCCCTAAAACTCATATGGACATTAATGGTGTACAAGGTCCTCTTAAGGTGTCAAATTAAGCAAATGCCAATCCTCTTCAAGTGTGAGATAAGAAGATATTTGTAGGTAGTGAAGTACGTGAGAAATGGGAACCACAGACCGAAATTCGCATCCCGAAGTAGCAGCATTGGTTTTAATTCGTATCCCAGGGAGGGATACGAATTTCGTATCAAGGAGATACGAGTTTCATATCCGTGAGATACGAAATCTTGTATCTAATGCCCCGATGGATACGACATGCGTATCCCGAGGATACGAGGTTGGTATTGGGAGCACTTGTGGGATGCAAAATTTCATGCTAGTGGGATTTTTGTGGAGTTGCGAGGTCTATGCTCGTGCGATTCCCTTCGGGCCTATATCTCGAGTATCTTGACGACACTTCGACTATTGTGTCGCACGACGGACCGAGTCATATGGGCCTGAAATGCTCTGGAAACCAGACCAAAAGGTCAGTTAATATTTGCCCCCCAAAGTATGTTTTATCTTGACATGATGTGTTTTGAGTTGAGTAGAGTATTTCTGGAAGCTAGAAAGATCTCCAGTTGTGATAAGCGCTTAGTCGCGATCTTCCGTTGAGCACATCGAGAATTCTGATATCCCAGTCCAGGAATCGTCTCTCGTAGCTTTAGCAAACATCTAATCCCCATCGACTCAAGAAATTAAATGTTTGTCGTCGACTCCCACTTACATCAAAACGTAAACGGATCGTTGTCAACATAGTGTCACGGATGCACTCACACTTTTTTATGTGGTTTTACGGGATGCGATCGGAGTTTGCAATAGAACATAACCAGTAAGTATGTCTTCGGCTTACGATTGCGTGAGTTGGCTTTCGAAAACGATACCGAATCGTGAACCTGATTGCTTGGCATATGCTCTTAAGTCGTCCAAACTCATAAGCATGTGGTTGGTTAGCGAATCGATTTGGGCTCAGTGATTGTATTTCCGAAAGTGTGTGCACGTAGTCGCAGCTGGAGTAGCAAGATGGGAATCTTGGAGGTTGGGATTTCCCTTCTCATTCTTATTTTCCTTTTTAAAAAAATGTTGGTATCCCTTGAGGGATGCGGAAATCGAATCTAGGGGGATGTGAATTTCGTATCGCGGAGGATACATTTTCTCATCCTAACTCGTACTCCTTCTGTAACAACCTAGAATTTTGGTAATTTAAAATCTGAATTAAAAACCATTTTAATTATAATGACCCAACTTTTCCTTACCATTTATGTATCACCCCTTAATTTTAAAGAACACTAAAATGATAAATTAAAGGATACTTAATTAGTATTGGGAATTAAGTAAAACGGACTACGCCATTGCGTTCGTCTCGGAATTCTGCTTAAGATAAACTCCGAGTTTGCGTAAAACAGACACAGTAAGAAGAAGATATTAAAGTTTGAAGTTTGTATACATATGAGCAATATATATATATATATATATATATATATATATATATATATATATATATCTTGTCCAGAATCAAAAATCAAACAGCGGAAAGAGGAGAGAATTCAGCTCGCTTGGGGTCGACCCCATGCCCCATGGGTCGACCCCTACACGGGGGGTCGACCCCAGCCAGATTTGGGGCAGATCCAATTCTGTGAACACGTACTCGTTTGTTGACCATATTCATTGACCGTAGGCTATAAATAGAACCACATTTCTATTGTTTTATTCACCAAAAACAAAGGAGACAACAAGGTGCTGCCCAAACTCAGATTAAATTAGCCTATCCTTCTGCAACAACAAGTTATACATATTCAAGAATCTCTGCTACAACATCAACAGTCAATTCTCTGTTCTTTAGATCCAATCAGAGTGATTTTATGTTATTTTTAAATGTAAACATGTAAAAAGTAATCTTGACATGTTCATAAGTCGGATCTAAATTGGTGCCTGTTAATAACTTAAATCATAACTAATCAGATTTGTTATTACTTATTCACCTAGTCTACTGATTAGTTCTCATATGTCTATTCTTGATATGCCTGTTCTATTATCATGCCTAATTTTGTCATCATATGACCATTCTGCTACTATGCCTATTTCTGTCACCATATGCCTATTCAGTCAGTATGCCTATTTCTGACATAGTATGCCTGTTTTGATATTATGCCTATTTCTGTTCTCTTCTCTCCCTCCTTCCCTTTTTATTTTTTATAGCCAAGCTACCTTCGAGCCTAGGCCTATCGCTGAAATATGCGAATGCACGAAATTGGGAATGCTTGAGAATGTTAAAATTGGGGCATAACTTGTATTGGAAAACATGATGGGGGTTTTCGGGGCACAACATATACCGTGATCTAAGGCTTTAATTTGGGGCATAACCTATGATGAACATGAATAATTGGCTAAGAACGAATATGCCTAAAACTATAGTGAATAAAGACTGTAACTACACTTAGACACGAGGTTAGATTACACTTGTGGTAGAAGTCTGCCTAGAACAACCCGGAAAATCCAGCAACCACAAGTGGTTAATATAATGTGAGGAGTTGAGTGCGTAAATGTACACGTAACGGTGCTAAGATACGAGGTTAAGTCCAACTTGTGGTAGAAGTCTGCCCAGAACCGCCCGATATATCCAGCATCCATAAGTGGTAGACTTAATGTGGGAGGTCTAGTCCATTAACAGCCATAAATGGAAATAGGATAATGACTTGTTATCCTGAAATACTTAACCTGAATAAATCTGTTGGGTTCCATGAACCTATCGAGTTGAGGAGGGGTTACGTAAACTTGCTTGAATAAGTGGGGGTTAAGTTAAACTTGTTAAATCTGTGAGGGGTTATATAAGCCCGACAAACTTAACCTGTATTACATGTTGGGGTTATGCAACCTTGTTAAACTATTAGGCATAACCTGTAAAAATCCTAACAGTGGGGATGCAATCCTGGGGGGTGGCTTGTATCATCTGTTGTGTGGAACCCGTATCAGTCAGTAACCCATCTTGGTATCAAACGGGGAACCCCGAGGGGTCAGGGCACACTTACTGAGTTGATTGTTAGAGGTTCATATAGGTGTTGACAGCGCGGGATCCAACGGAGTCATGTACGTGCATGGGTTTGGCTTGCTCGGGAAAATTAAGATGTTGTGACATCAGTAGATATGGCTGTGCATCTTGAAAATAATGGAGCCAGCATAGGGTATCTACGGGATAGGGAGCCGATCGATTGGGGTAGTAATTAGGGTACATCTAATCTTTCTTGTTTAGAAGCCCATTATTATCGTTGGGGGTAACACATATCATTTATGTTGGGCTGTCTATTACTATTATTAGGGGTAAAACCCGTCGCTAGAAGTACACCTAAGTCTACCATCTGTTTCTGTTAGGATCATCTTGTTTTTGTTATAATAGTATTAGTGCAGAGAAAAATTATTAGACAAGCGTAATCTATTTTGTCCTGATTACTCTGCTTATCCTTCTCATTCTGTTATACGTTTCTTATGATACTGTTATATCTATCATCTAGTTTATATGTCTGTCATGATGCTTTTACTTATTTATATGCAAAAGTAACTGGACTCGCCAGACTTTATGTCTGACCCATTTTGTTTCCTCTTCTCCCTCTTCCGTTCCCCCTAGGTTATCAGGGAGGGAATACTTAAGGCTTGACTTGGATTCTCTCTTTCATTCTGCTTGGAGCTGCTTAGATGTACCGCTTTGATTTCCTATCTTCTCTGATATGACTATATTTTGGGGACTATGCTTTTTATATATTATTGTACTCTGATGATTTTAGTGCAAGACATAAGTTTTAATTTGATGTAATGGGTTTTACATATTTCAGACTTATAATGTAACTGGGTTTTGGACCACGATGTTTTCTATTTAATAAAATTTTAAATTCCGTTGTTCTTTTATATCTATCTTATGATGTTTCTGTTTCTATTTACCTATAACGCTTCACGAAACTTAATTCATTATGTTAAAGAGTGACATTAACGGACGTAGGGTGTCACATTTGGTATCAGAGTTGAAGGTTACCAAATTGGATAAAAGATTTTGAAAATTGTTTTCAAAAGGTTTTTAAAAGAAAGCATTTTCAAAAGAAAAGTCTGTTTTGAAAAACATATTCTCCGAAGCCATATGAAATATCTTTCAATTCTCCACTTGAATCCCTTTTCCTTTTCTTTTCAGCATGTCTAGGGTACTGATTCTTCCTAAAAGGTATCCCCATTGCGGCATGGTTCTGTAGGCATGTTAAAACTACGACACATGTCGAAAGGCAAGGAAGTACCCAACCTCCATCTGTAGTCGCAGTAGTTCCGCATACGGCTAATTTCCTCTCAAGCTTACTAAGGATTTCCATGCGATGGAGGCAGCTTTCGAGAGACTTGTTAGCATGTTACACAAGGATGGTAAAAAGGAGAATAAGTGTGTCAGGGCTAAGGAGCACAGCCCAAGGATGAGAAAAATGGTGGCCTGAGGAGGGAACATAGATAAAAGAAGGAAAGGCTGATAAAGTTCAAATAAAGGCAAGAAGAAATGTTATAATTGTGGACGCGTGGGTCATTTGAGCAAAGATTGCAGAAAAAGAAAGAATGCTTGCTTCTAAGGTGGAGAGGTCGGACATCTTATTAAGGATTGCTCGAAGAAGCAAGGACATAGCCAAAGGACAGGATCTTCTGGAGGGATCATGCATGCTCTCGTGGCTAGTGTACCAGATAGCGGTAGGAAAGTTTCTGTTGAAGGTTTGATTTCTCTTTCCAATCTTCCTGTTAAAATACTTTTTGATTCTAGCGCTTCACATTCTTTTATATCTGATTCTGTGGTTGAGTCTCTACAACTTATTACTACTATGGTTTCAGATCCCGTTGTTGCCTCAAACCCCATTGGGGGCTCAGCTGATCAGTTTGTGATTTGTCGGGGTTTAAGGATATCTGCGTTGGGCGTCGAGTTTGAGTGCGACGCCTACCTTATTTCATGGGCTATGGCTTGATTCTAGGAATGGATTGGCTAGCCATGTATGGTGTCATTCTAGATTGTGAAAGGAGGGTCATTAGACTTTTGACTTGCCATGGGAGGACTCTCGAGATTTCTTGTGGCCCTAATGGGTCTATCATGCTTAGTTTACTATAATTACTTGATGCATCTATCGATGATTTACGATCTGTACCAATATTTTATGAGTATCCTGATGTTTTTGAGGAGGTTCAGGGCTTACCTCCAAGGCGTGAGATTGATTTTGTATATACTTCGTGGACAATGCAAAGCCAGTTGCATTGCCTGTGCGCCATATGTCTCCAAGAGAAAGGAGGGAGCTCAACAAGCAAGTAGGGGAGCTACTAGAGAAAGGGTTTATTAGGCGAAGCATATCTGAATGGGGTGCTCCAGTAGTATTCACCACTAAGGCGGATGGTTCGCTTTGCTTAAGCGTGGATTACAGGAAGGTGAATAAGCTCACTAAGAAAGATAGGCACCCACTTCCGAGAATAGATGATCTGTTTGAGCATCTTGTTGGTGCATCTGTTTTCTCCTAGTTAAACTTGGCCACGGGCTTTCATCAGTTAGGGTAGCCGAGGATAGTATAGACAAGACTTCTTTTAAGACTCCAGATGGTTTCTTCGAGTGGCTCGTCGTGCCTTTTGAGTTGACGAATGCACCCGCCTATTTTGTTGATCTGATGAGTAGGCCTTTTCGGGAGTTTCTAAATAAGTTCATTGTGGTCTTTATTGATGACATCTTAATTTTCTCGAAGAGCGAGGAAGAGCATGCCCTACATTTAAGGGAGGTTTTAAAACTCTCCGAGCACATCAGCTAAAGGCAAAATTCTCCAAATGCCATTTTTGGAGAAAGGAAGTGAAATTTCTAGGGCATGTGGTCTCTAAGGATGGGATAGTAGTGGATCCCAGGAAAGTAGTTGTAGTTCAAGATTGGCAGACCCCAAAGAAGGCAACAGAGGCGAGGAGTTTTCTTGGTTTAGCAGGCTATTATAGGAAGATCATTAAGGTCTTCGCGAAGATATCAGCCCCACTCACCAGACTGACGAAGAAGAATCTGGTATTTCCTTGGGACGTTGACTGTGAGGATGCTTTTCGGAAATTGAAAAGGGCTCTGACAATAGCCCCAGTCTTGACTTTGCCTAATTGAAACAAAGTGTTTACAGTATACACCGATGCATGTGGTACAAGGCTTGGTGTTGTTTTAATGCAAGAGGGAAGGGTAGTATGTTATGGTGGTAGATAGATAAGAATCTATGAGAAGAACTATCCAACCCATGATTTGGAGTTAGCTGCCATAGTATTTGCGCTTATGATTTGGCACCATTATCTACTTGGAGAGAAACTCGAGTTGTACGCCGATCGTAAATCTCTCAAGTACTTGTTCTCGTAGAAGGATCTCAATTTGAGGCAACAAAGATGGATCGAGTTCCTAGCATCATATGGCTTTGAGATTGCTTATACCCCTGGCAAGGGTAATGTGGTGGCGGATGCACTGAGTAGGCAGAGGATGACCTTGAGTCCTCTATTCGTAGAAAGACAAAGCTTGAAGTATATATCGGATTTTGATTTTAGACCCTCTACCGAGTTCACACCTAGTTTATTGGCATCATTAGAGGTGCGACCTACTCTTTTGAATCAAATAGGAACTTCGCAGCAAGAGGATCCATATACATCAGACATCTTAGATAAGCTCAGTAGAGGGGAGACTTCCAGTCACCTCAGTAGATATTCCATGGATGATAGAGGTGGTTGCCATGAGATGGAAGGCTTTGTTTTCCCTGAGTTAAGAGTATGTTGAAGACAGTCCTTGAGGAAGCCCATCATTCTAGGATGACTATTCATCCCGGTGGTGATAACATGTATAGAGATATGAAGAGGGTTTTCTTTGGACTGGGATGAAGAAAGATATAGCGGAGTTTCTTTCTCGATGTTTGATTTGTTAGCAAGTTAAACCTGAGCAAAGGAAGCCCGGTGGTTTACTTCATCCTTTGGAGTTCCCATAGTGGAAGTGAGAGAGCATCTTTATGATTTCATTGATGGTTTGCCTAGATCAAGGAAAGGCAACACCAGTATTTGGGTTATAGTTGACCGGCTTACTAAGAGCACTCATTTCATTCCTATTAAGAGTAAAAGGATGATAGCATAGTTGGCAGTAGTTTATCTCCGTGAGATAGTCCATTTACATGGAGTACCCTCCAGTATAGTAAGTGATCGTGACCCCATAGTAAGCTTTGGAGGAGCTTACAAGAGGCATTATGTAACAACCCGGAATTTCTGAACCAATTTAAATTTTTTATTTTAGCTATTTTAATGGATTTTTAATATTTAAAATGATTTATTTTAAATAACAACGACTACAAATTTGTTTAAACCGAAGTTAGCATGTATAAATTTATATTAATTATAAAACGAACTTGAAATGGCGCGGTAGTTTGAAAATTCGATTTTTAATTTCAAATGAATGTACATAATTCAAAATAAATTGGATTTCAGTTAAATAAGGAATATTTTAATCTGTTTAATTATATCTTTCTAACGAATGTGAAAAATTCGAATTTCATAATATTGTGTGAATTGGATAATTTAAGATAAATAATTGAGTTTATATTTGAGTTATAATAACGAATATATTATTTAAATGACAATGGAACATATTAATTATAATATGATTATAATCAAGCTCGTAACGTCACGGTAGTTCGTAATATTCAGTTTTGGACTTCAGCTGAGTGTATAGAATTCGTTATAAGTCAGATTTCTTCGAAACAAGAAACGTTCGAATCAGTTTAACTATATTTTTCTGATGGAAATGAAAAATCGAGATTTCGTCTTATCAACTGTAAGTTATGTCCAAATCAAATTTCCAGAAAGTCGTTATGGAATCGTTTATAAATCATAACGATTATTTAATATAATTAAAATATTGATTTCGAACTTGGATAAGATTTTTAAGACTTATTCTTATTTAATTTTTAGATTATTTTTGTAACTCTTGTTTTGGAAAATAAGCTTCTTTTTGTTTAAAGTATTTTACATCCTATATCAGAATTTTTGGGATTTCACAATATAAGATAATTTGTCTATTTTATTTTATTTTTGGGATCGTGCCACATTGTTCGTCACAACGATATTTTTATTTTTGTCCATAACGATTCGCGTTCAAACGGAATTTTATATATCGGGGTACGCTAAATTTTATAACTCAAACCAAATTAAACGTTGGTATATACATTGCCCCTGTTATACAATAATTCCCATGGTTTTAAATGTATTGTGTTTTTGTCTCCCATCATATTAGTTTTGTTTACAAAAACATGCTATTGTACATTAGATTTAATTGAAAGGAAACAAAAGATAAATACTCTTTATGAAAAGTAAGCCTAGACACCTAATTTAAACCTTGTTTTGTGAACGTTTTATGCTCACCAAACTAGAAATAATAAGTAGACTTAGGCCCATGGATGAAATTGAAATTTCACGTCATGGATCTTCGCACTGTACGGTGATTGATGCAAACAAAATGTACAAAATATACATCTTTTGTTTCCTTGCCTACCAAAACTACATCCTCTTTTCAATGCCTAACATGTACAGAATGCAGACTACCATAACCAAATCACCATCACGCAACTTTCTATTTTCAAATCAAAGCCGACCAACTACTAATCATCCATGAATTGTTAGTCGACCTACCTAAAACTAATCCAGCACCTAGGGAAGTGAAGTTCTTCTTATCTTCTCGTCGCATATAAATAAGCAGGCATCATCAGTTCATTTGTTCTTCAGGAAGTTAAAACCGAAAACTCCAATGGCTTCTAAATTTTATCTCCATCCTCTATATTCAAGAAAAATCCAAATAAAATATAGGTAATTTTTATTCTAATCCACGGTTTTAATAAGTTAATCCACCATTTTGCTCTAATAAGTTAATCCACAACTATTTTGTAAGTTAATCCATGAGTGGATTAACTTAAAGATTTCACTCTATTATATAGCTAACAATCGATTTTGTGCTTCTTCTTTCACAATTCTACGTTATTTCACAAATATTTGTGCTGAATTGTCCCTACCGTTTGATAAAGTAGTAACAAATAAATATGTGTTAAAAATAGAGTTGATAACACTTGAATTCAGCAAAGAAGCAATCAATTAGGTACAATTAGTTCACTAATTATCTCTGAACATGATCAGACATGATATAGTAGTAGATGATTTTGAAAATAAAAACTATAAGATCAAGATTCCAGTAGAGGAGTTTGCGTCAAATGTTTTCAAATAACTTAATATTTTGAAGATACATCACCAACTGCACCGGGCAACAACAGTAAATAAGAACTAAAATCAAATTCAAGATCTACATATTAGACAAATAGAAAGTAATTAAACAATACTAACAAATCAATAAAAGAGAAAATTGTATATTATAATTATTTGAGAGTATAACTACTTAGGGGGTATAAATAGTGAATGTTATCCAAACAGTCTATACTCCTATTATAATATTTAAATAAAATTATATTCTACTAATGTACAATTTTTTCAAGATTTCAGAAAATATATAATTACAATAATATGTGATAATGGTGATATTAAAAAAAAACAATTTCGTATACAATTAATCAATTTCAAAAAAAAAACTACTTACTGTTATTACGTTGAATTACTCTGTTTAACCTTGGATTTAGATGCTAGGATTCCAGAAATAAGAAGATGATGGAAAACACAGAGAAGAAGACTGAGAAGGGAGAAAATAAGTATGTTTTTTTGTGGATAAACTGATTAAAATCTAAATTTTAGTAAAATTCAACGATTCTATAAAATAGGGTGGATTAACTTACTAATATTGTGGATTAGAATAAAATTTACCTAAAATATATATAATATTCTGTAAGAGCTTGTTTAAATATAAGCTTCATATCAACATAAATTAATAAAAGTGTGATGACCATTTCCTGGGATCATCAGCACAACAATGAACCATGGTATGGGTTCGGAGAAATAGACCATGGCCAGGGGAGGTCGAAGTTGCTGCAGTGTTAGTGGGAGGGAAGCACACCGGTTGCCAGTTTTGGATGGCCACCAATGTCATGTTGACCAGAGGAACTTCGGCAGTGGCGAAGTTTAAAGTTGCAGGTGGTCAGTGAGGAGAGATGTTGCATGAAAAGATGGCTTGAACATAGGATAAAGTGAAGTATGTCTTCGGTTTTGTGAGGGGAACTGCGCCTAGCTGCAAAATCTCCATGGAGAACAAGACTGGAACAAGTCAGATGTTGCTACATTTCAGTGCCGAAGTCGAGTTTGGGAAATGGCATCGAGTTGGACTTCTTGGTACGGGACGTAGAGAGCTCGGTAAGAGAATGTTGAGAGTGGTGTTCATTTTGAAATTAAGGAAGAAATTAGTTCGTGAAAGTTGATGAAAAACAGGTTGGTCTATAAACAATATTTATAAATGAAAAAAAATAATTATTATAAAAGAATTTGGAAATAAAAATTGAAGAATGAATTAAAAAGGGGAAATGGAAAATTCTTCAAAGGAAATGATGAAATTATTTCGATGTTGAAAATATGAATAGAATTAAATAAATCCATAAGGATTTATAATTATAATTCGGCGATGTTGAATGTTATTTAAATAATTTATTTCTAGAGATGGTATATTATATATTCAGAATTCGACAAGGTATTTAATATTTGGATTGAAATCAATAATTTATAATTGAATATGAAATTGAGATTAAGTTATAAACTTAATATATAATTAACAAGAAGTTGACTTGTAAATGGAGCTTATGAAATGGAATATGAATATGAATTTATAAAGGAACTAGATAGATGAAATTTTAAACTGTAATAGTATTTATTATTTGAATCAAGATTTGATTTAATAAAATGAGTCCAGATTTCTGTAGAGAAATAATATTCACATTTTAAAGTGAATAATGATTTAAAATGCAAACGGTTTGCAGATTTAATTGGTTATAAAAGGAAATTGGTAAATATTTGAAGTGATAAATTCAAAAGTGATTTATAAATTGAGTTGACCTGAAATGGTGAATTATTCTGAAATTCAGAACGTTAATCGAATAAATTTTGTTCGAAGGAGAGTTAGACGTTGGAATTAGGAAAGTAATATTTACTTTCCGTTTATAAATGAAGATAATTTATTTTATTTATTCAAAGTAAAGAGTCAAAGTTATATTTTAATGTTGGATATTTTGGAAACAGGGATTACATTGTTATCGTTATAATCAATATTTTCCGTAAAAGAAGTGGATTCGTAAACTGAATATGAGAGTTGCGTATGTAATGATTTGATAATAAATTAAGAAATGGGATTAAGGAAATTAGAAACTAACTGAAGATTAGTAATGTTGAATAGCTTTCTGAGTGTTGATCTCATGTTGGTTTAGGCCTTCGGCATTGATACTTAGGAAGTTGTTCTCTTACTAGTTTATGCTTAGGGACAAATGAATGGGGAAGGATAATGATGCATGAATTAGAAATGGAAAAATTTTCCAATGTTAAAAAGGGATATTTTCTGGAATATAGAAATAAATAGTATAATAATTGGAAACATTTTTCCGTGAATCGTGAGAGTCTAAACGAGATGGAGAAATCTTTTGATAAAGATATTTAAGAGAAATTGGGAAATGACCAAAGGGCTCAGTGTTGATTTATGATTGATCGATATAAATTTTTATTTGGAAATTAGATCGTTGTTTTTTGTGGATGTTTTCCTTTGACAATTAAATAACTAACTATCAAAGTTTTTGACCACTTTTTCATTGTCAATACGGAGAGACCGGGACCAGATATATTATCTAAAAACCACTCCGTATGGGAATTAGCATTGCGAATAAAGGAACCAAAGGAAGAAAAATAATATACTAAAACAGGAAGCAATATCTTCCAGTTTCAGATTTTTTTTGTGTGACAACTGTCGGGAGTATATGTTTTTAACCTGAAATCACGTCTAAAATTGTATGTTTGCAAGTTTCAAATACTTCGAATGATCATAAGAAAAAAAATACAATAACATAATTGCCATGCGAAACAGCAGTTCAAATTTCAAAGAACTTCAAAGAAGACAAAAAAAAACGACTGAGTAGAGCGGTAGTGAAAGGTAAAGATTAGATTGCAATATTAATTTATCAATTGATCTTACTTGCATAACCTACAATCTCAAAATAGGTTGATACCTTATAGATTTGAATTCCGGAATATGCTTTGTTAACCACAAAATGAAAAGAAAACATATACAATCATACAGTATAAATGAAAATCAAAACATATACAATTATATGCAACTGTTTTAACTTAGAATAAAAAGAGAAAACCGACTATGTATACAGTTGTTTGTGTTTACATACGTATACACGTTAATATATGTCATTACATACATGTGCATTGATCTCAGTTTGAAAATTGCTCATCTAAAATAACCAAAAATTTCAACATAGTGTAATAAGAAGATGTTGAATGCTGCAGTATTTTAGCTTCCTTCTATATATAAACTCACATTGTTTTAGATTTAACTATTTATTTCCGAAAAGTAACATCTCAAATGCATCTCATATTGTTTCCATTTTAAATGTCCAATGCTAGCAATTGCAGGTATTAATCCACATTGTTGGGCTCATATAAAGTGAAGCCTCAGTTTTCTTTCAGGTAGCCAAATCCACTATTTTCTTTGTAGCTAGCAATTTACTATGTTTACGTTTATTTTAGTTACTTTCCAACCTCATTGACGTATTGTGATTAAAACATATATGAACCATGTACATATGTTTAGCCATCGGACAATTATACAAGGGGCACATTCAGATTTATGTTTCATTGGAGGAGACCAAACTTTTAGTATAATTCTATTTAAACACTTAAATTAAATATGCTAAGCAATCCAGTGAGATTTATAGAAAAAAAAACGAGGTTAGAATAGTATTTATATTATCTATTTGTTGTTTTTTTATTTCATCATCATTTTAATCTATGCTTGGCTAATGGATCGCGAAGGCGGTAAAATTCAAATCTAACAGAACTGAAAGAGATAAAACTTGAATTTCAAGTTTTGACTTTTTTTTTGTTTTTTTTTGGTTATCTGAAAGAGATAAAATAGAACTGAATAATTGAATTAGAATCAGCCACTTTAAATAACTCGTAGGCAGGGGTATAATTTTCTCAGTTTTGTCGAGGCTATTTCGGAAAACAATTGTGTTAAATAGAATCAACCAAAGTTCAGTTCGTTTCCTAGTAGAAAAAAGGATTACATGGAAGCTATCTGGTTCCAAATACAGTACGTTTAGCAGTACCATGTAGCTGGAACTCTTCCAGCCTACGTTCCCTACCGTTGGGATGCTATAATCTTTAGGAACCCAATAAAAAAGGCCTATTTTGATTTCTAAATTTAAACATAGCCTAATCACCTCATCCAAACTGATGAACATACCGTGCCAGACCAGATGGTATAATTTATAGCAAAAGAGAGAAAACTGGCATAAGCAAATTAAAAGTTTCTTAGGTCACTTAACTTCCAGAGCACCATTTCTAAAAGATCAGAAACTCAAACAAAGCAACTATAACATGAAAGCAGTACTCAGATGTCTCATACATAGCAATTGTAAATGATTATAAATCATAAAGAAAAATTTACTGATATTTAACAAGCTAAGAAACGCATACTGCTTCGAAGCTATACATTAAAGTCATTAACAAGAACATTCCACCCAAAACACAGAGAAACGAGATAGAGGCGAGAGAGACACTAAATTGACACAAATTCACCAATCATAGAAGGGTTACAAAATATATATCGCTTGGAAAATCAATGCATCAAACAACGAAGACAATGAATTTTCGTTCCCTGCTGCCTGAAATCTTGTGCTGCACGGTACAAAGATAACATTGTCCTTTATTTTGTTTTGGTTTGCACAAGCTTTTGCAACCGTGCGATATGAGCTAAACATATCTAATACTCATGAAATCTAATACATTGTATTTATTTTTCATGATTTCTAAATTTTTCTATCATACATGTATATTGCTTGAAAGATAGAGAAATATAGAACATTATTTAGTTAAATGGTTAAAATAGAAATTGAGTAGTAGAAGATTTCTGTCTGATCGCGTGTGTAAGTTCTTGCTCCAATACTACCAGTCGTTTCATTCTTTTGTATATGTATAATATTCATTTCCCCATAATTTAATGCTATATTTTATGGGGATTATTAAAGGAACTCCACTTTTGGTTGAGGGGAGGACAATTTTAAGGGGACTCCACTTTAAAAATAATTTGTTAAGGGAGGGTTTGGTTTTTTTTTATTTTAGACAAAACATGGACTAAATTAACCCTTATCACAACATACAATTCACTATTGTTCTTTTTATATTTCGCGCTGCTTTGCATACAAACGAATACAATTTCTTATCATTTACAAGGCGCAAAAACATCCGCATATCAATTAATGTTCCAATTATACATATTCGATTAGATTTGTTCATGAATATTTAAATATTTTAAATTGAACCATCGAATTCTAAAATGATATTCATTAACTTACCTGATCTGATATCTTCTGATCCACACAACTTTCTTATGTCTCCATTATGTTAACTATATCCTATTTTTTATTTCATTAAATTGTGCTCATTATTTAGTGTTTAGCTTTTAAAGTTTACATTAAATAAAATTATGGGGTTAATATTGGAATTTTTAATTAAATGTTTAAGGGAGGGCTAATTTTTTTGATCCTCCCCTTATAAATTGAACAATAATTTAAATTTTGTCCTCCCCTTAACCAAAAGTGGAGTCCATTTAACATCCCCTATTTATTACTAAACATGTAATATGTTAACTATAGAGACTTACAGGATGTTTAGTTAGATAGGTGTAGTTTCTGACTAGTCGTATATAACAGTTTTTGTAAGGTGACTAACTTAGAAATTAAGTCATGACCTATTTATCCCATCTGTATTTTCATTGTATTTTCATTCACAACTAAGAAAATCTGATGAACTTCAAAATCAATATGGTTTAAGATTATGCAGCTTCACAGATAAAAATAAACAAATAATACAGTACTTGAAGTATAACTATTTCATGAAAATCACTTCTCGTCGAGTTAGGTTTTTAAAGACGGCATCATCATCCCATCTGTAAAATTATAAGAGAAACGGTCGTGTTTCGATCGATAGTTAGTCATTTCTAATGTACTAATGAACTGTGTATTATTGAAAGCTACCTTCTCTTAACATCTCATATGGTTTAGATTTTATGCAGGTAGGTGATGATAGCGCCATACACATGCTAGCTCAAGAAGAATAGCAACATTAATGTATGATATATGAATAATTAATATAGTATTATTGTGGTGAAGTTGAAATATGTTGTAATATTATTTGGCTACTGCTATTGAACTTTAGAATGCACAGTAATATTAATTTTGTTACTGCAAACTATTAGAAGTTTAAGTTTGTAATGTATTGTTTGTTATGTAACGACAGTCGGAACAAATCCCCCTTCCTTGCACACATATGAGCTGGCACACAACTCCCATATAACAAAAGGGATCCTTGATGTTACGTGCCTACCATCTCATATTTATACACAATTCCTTCAATATATTCCATGATGTGAGACTATTGTATCCAAACCACCAATCCTCCTTAATAACATGCGAGACAATCCCAACAGTCTCCCCCTTGACTCGCATCCTACGAGTATCTTTTGAAAGCACTGCCTTGCCTGCATGGCCCAGTCCGAACCTTCCGCTCTGATACCACTGTTATGTAACGACGGTCGGAACCAACTGTAATGTCACGCAAATCCGCACTATCTGAGTTGACTAAACATACCACACGTCCAACCCAAATTGCATAAAAATACGAATCATTAATAGAAAGAAGTTAGAGGATGAGAAATAGAAAGAAAGAAAAATTAGAATAGAAGAAGAAGAACAGAAACACAACACAGAATCTCACATCGCATCGGAATAAAATATAATGTATAACAACTTTTGAAATACAAAATTTGACTGTATATACATAACATTATCATCAGAGTACAACACTTATAATACAACGGAAATAACACTAGATAACTAACATTGAAGCAACCTGCTCTAAGCTCCTCCAAGAATATATGTAAATCCTGAACTACTTGACTGCTCGTACAAATTTGAGCACCCAAGAGTTTAGGGAAAACATAGAAAATAAACTCCGGGTCAGTCATGGAACTGGTATGAGTAAACAGTTTAAACAGCTTGAGGAAATAATGATATCTCATAAGACCACGCCGTATAACACGGAACGGGTTTTCCCTTATGAGAATCCAAAATAATCTTTATATCAAAACTCTTTTGATATTATAATAGTGTCTAAATCAAATAAATAGAAATCTAGTGGAACGCTTGCATCTCACGTTCCACATATATAATATATAATCAAAACCGCGAGCACTTATTGGGGATTTGATTTCCAACTATGACAAGGTATGGAACCACCTTCCGCTAGTGTATCTCTTGCGGAGAATACACCGAGTTCAACAAGAACATCTTGCAACTCAGCCACACATGACTGACCACTCATTTCGCTTGAGTGTATCGAATGTACATCACCAACGGTTGGGATCATCTACCGTTTCCCAATAAGGGACAACATTGATATAGATTAAAGAAGTAAATGAATATTCTCTAGATAAGTGATAATACACCTTAATGGGAGCTAACCACATAGCCATGCTGCCTGCCCGATTTTTGTCATTTCCCGGTTGTTGAGGTCTGAGGCTACGATTACTTTCCATTCATTGATAACACGATCACTTTGAATGCCACATTATCAGATCTGTTAATCATTAATTGATTTGCACAAATATTCTAGATATTATGCTAAGGGAATAAATCCGTTGCCACCATATATATTTGTACAGTCCAACATATGCGATCATTGGAAATATTCTTCATACATTCGTCCAAATAAGTTCGTTCTGGGACTGATCGAAACCGAAGGCACTATTCCATACATCAGTCCTAGGCAATCTCTACCTAGGACTTATACAACAGCCCTTTCACTTTACTCCATCTTCAATTTCTTTGGCATATATGATTCGCAATGCTTATGCCAATACAGAGTGGTTCTTTGGATAAGAATCCAACTGGTCTCTCCATATTAACAACGGAAAAATGGTCAAAACTTTGATAGTCGGTGATTTAACTATCAAGTGAAAAAATGTCCATGTACACACAACGATCTTATTTCCAAATGGAATTATCGATCACATCATCAAACATATACATATATATATATATATATATATATTCATATTTCCTTATTTTCTATATTAAGAAAATATATGTTATTTTCTCTGGAAAACATTCCCATTGCATATTTACATATCATTATTCTTCCACATCTATCAGACTCTAAATGTAAACTAGTAAGAGAACAACTTCCTAAGTATAAACCCCGAAAGCCGAAACCAACATCAGATCGATACTCGAAAAGTCGTTCAACTCAACTAATGTCCAGTCAGTTTCTAATTCTACTTAACTCTATTTCTTCAACTCCATTTGATTAATTTCTTATCAACACGATCATTTTAAATCTGCAAATCATTTGCTTTTAAATCATCGTTCACTTTAAAACTTATATCTCCTAGGATTTTTTTTTCTAATTCCTTTTCGTTTATAATATCCTATTTTTAAGTTCGTTTCATTATCGAATTCTATATATATCGATATATCGATTTCTAGTTTATCAAATCTTCTTAAAAATATTCTAACTCCTTAAATTCCCGGAAAAAATTGCCATAACCTCCTTTATACCGGGAGCATTGGGAAATCCCCAAATCGCCACATAGGACTTCTCCAATCAAAAAGAAAAAATAAAAGCCAAGCGGCTTGCCGATACGGCGCATAAAATCTCATATTCAATTTTAATACATACCTTTTTGTCGAGCATTCTATTTATATTCTTCGAACACTTCCTTCCATGTCTGTCTTATGTATATCCATACATTTCTTATTCATTTCAACTTAATACACTCGTTTTAACTCAACTAGTTAATTAATTTGTTAATCAACTATTTTGCCTATTTCACTTTCATATTTGAATATGACATGTTCAATTATATTTTAACTTACTTATAAACCAATCCAATTCCACTTTTCAAAATCAGATTTCATATTCGATTTGAATATGAATTCACAAGTTTAATTTACTTATTCAAAGTTGAACTCAAATCTTAAACATAATTAACCAATTTTCCTTTTGCTTAGTTAATTCTATTCAACAATCAAAAATATGATTTTCGTTCCAGAAATCATTCCATTTACTTCACTTGGGTTCATATTCATGTTATTCAATTTGTGATTTTTCCTTTTTATTTACAAACCCCATTTATTTTACTTGTTTATATATTTAGACAAGTCTCGATTTCAAATTTCATTTGAAATAAATATTTCTACTTTGTAAAAATAAATTTCCCTTTTCAAATTCACACTTGTATTTATATTTCCTAAATTATCCGATGATAATTCATTTCACTTCCTTTATGAACTTCATTTATAAATGAACTGCTTGTTTTAATTATTCAAAACAAGTTAATATGTTTGTTCTATTCAAATTTCAAATTCTATTTTTAGAAAAAAAAATAGAATTTCCTATTTAAAACTGGAAATTTCCTTTTCACGATATTTTTAAATATCAACATTTAGGCCCAGTGGTATTTAGACACACAAAAACACCTAATTTAACAATCACAGGTTTTTTACATTGCATATATGATGATATATATGAAAACAATAATAAATATATTTGAGGGATCCAGTTGGATCCCTCCAACCTATTTTCCTGCATCCACAGACGTTAGCACATAAATAATACCATCCTGCTTCGAGGTAGGATATCGCGGTATGAAGGTCATCCACTAATATATATTTGTGGGGCGCATAGGGAAATCATCCGCTAATGGTACCGCGGGCATCCGCTAATGAAACTGCGGGAACAATCCAACCACCAAACCAATATATATATAATAGTCAAGCCTAAATAACTAATATATAATCAACACAAAAATATTTAAACGCATCCAAGCAACAATCAATTATTTTTAACAACTAAAAATAATTCTAATTAAATGGTGAGTGAGATTTACTCACCAGGATTATTTTCCCAGTTTATTCTGATGCCCGTTTTAAATTCAACTTAAGTGATCCGCAACCATGAATTTTCTTGACTGACTTCATTTGAGAAAATCTTTCAAAATCCCTCTTTTAAACACTATCAATAGCTCCTGCAACATCCATTGCTTTACTGCCTACTCTTCAAACCATACCCCAACTCGATAATTACCAAACAATCCCTCCTTCCTGTTCGAATTCCCTTCACCAAAACTCACATTATTTCCAATGCTACTCCATCTAGTTGACTCAGTTTGCCACTAACATCTCAGAGTCGCTCACCTCCCTTAAACATAACATCGCACCATTCACAACGCGGAGATCCCCTTCTGCACTTCGACAGTCCTCCCAAGAAAAACCCATGCTGTACCAAATTCCATCGCCATCAATCTTAACATCAATCACAACATTCAAAACCAATCTTCACTACTCTTCCTTCATTGATTCACCAAGAACCCAACACCCTTATCTTTCTGTTCGAACAGATAACCCCAACTTCGGCCCATGTTTGCACTGCGAACCCTGTTGCAGTTGCGACCCTCCAGCCTTCACCAAATCGCATCAGAACCCCTCTACAACCTCTGCCTCGAATCCAACATCAGACTAAACTCGGCTGCTTGAAATCCGCACCACATCGTACCCTCGCGTCACGTTGTTCCACGTCGAACCCTGGAAATCGAAATCGCATCTCCCACAAACCCAATGACATGAAGATCCTGCTAATTCAATCTCAAAGCCGCCCTCTAGAGTGACTTCTTGCTTTAGAGAACATCGCGTCATCAATCGTGATTCCTCTCTACATCGCGCTTCAGGAGCTTTGATTAAATTGATTCAAAAATAGGTTTTTGATTTGTACATTTTCTTCGATTTGTTTTAACACTTCAAAGGTTGGCCATTCGATTTGAAGCTTTGATTCTTCGAAGATGATGGATGTTCAGAGGAGCAAAATGGAAATGAGAAAGGGTATTCACGATTTAAAAGAAAGGGGTGCGGATTTGAATCGAACAGCAAGGCCATTTATTTTGTGGAGTTAAAGAAGAACGCGCGTTTTAAATTTGGCCATTTATTTCTTTCTTCCTTGTTGTTTTGTTTTCGGTCCACACAAAAAGGATTCACTTTTAAAATATTTTATTTTATTTTAAATTCGTTAAAAATTGGTATCCTTAAATTTATATTACTTTGTGATACCTAACTCCTTTTTGAACCCATCAACAGATAAAATTTAGAGTTATACTACCATTCCGGACACACTGGAATGAGCTACGAAGTCTAATTTTATCATCTGAAGGAGATATAAATTTAAACCAATATCAATTAAATTTCAAAACAATTTATTCTTCAAAAATAAATTAATATTATTATTCTGATTCAAACAGAAATTCGTATTGATTATTTGAACTGACTTTAGTTCAGTTTTAAATTTGAATTCAATTTACTTCGTATTACAATAATTTAATCTATTCGATATTAAATCGAAATTGATTATTAAGAATTGATAACTTAATATAAATGATTCATTTATATTATCAACTAAATATTTAAATCCGTATTAAATATTTAAAATTAGTTCGACAGAAATCTGGGTCATTACACAAAACCCCCTTCCTTGCACGCATATGAGCTGGCACTCAACTCCCATATAACAAAAGGAATCCCTAATGTTACGTGACTACTAGCTCATATTTGTATACAATTCTTTCAATACATTCCGTGATATTGGACTATTGTATCAAAATCATCAATCCTCCTTAATAACATGCGAGGCAATACTAACATTGTTGAACTTTGAAAGTATGTTAATTTGGCCTTCATGTGTTGAATTTATTGGAAATTTTTAGTTTATTGATATTTCTTTGTGGTATTAGGTTAAATCTTTAAACATTTGTACTGAATAATATGAAATTTTCAATTTATTGGAAGTAACGAAGAAGACAGAAGCTAACTTTTTTTTAATAATATGAATTAGCAACGGCTAAAAGCCGTGGCTAAATACAAAACAGCAACAGTTTTTAGCCATAAAATAAAAAATTGCAACGGACTGAGGCCATTGTTAAATTTTGCAACAGCCCACAACCGTTGCAAAATATTAGCAACTCCTGAAATAGCAACGGCTGAAAGCCGTTGCGAACAACATTTTTGGTGTAGTGCATACAAGTGACATTTTAAATGGATTTCATTTGAATTTGAAACTTTGAGAATTATAAGTTAATGGAGTTTATGTAATATTGTGAAAGGAAGCTTAAATTTAAAATGTAGCATGAATTGAATCTATCGAACTTGAATCGTTTTAAAATTTTAAAATAACTATCCATCTTCGAAATTCACTTTAAATTTACTTATAATATAAAGTGGCATTTGAATTATGGAATCGAGGTTATAAATTGAAATAATTCCAAATGAGAATATAAATTGAAGTTGAATCGAATTATTGAATTAATAAAAATTGAAGTTGAATCGAATTGAAATATCGAGATTGAGTCAATTTGATTTGAAACTAAAACATGATTTCAAGTTATTTGAAATTTGAAAGAACCAATTCTAACTGCAAACTATAATATTCTAAATCATTTTAAATTATTTACTTATAAACTATATTTCTTCATAAACCATTTTTCCTTATAAACTATTTTATTTTAATTATACATATGATTGTTATTTTAAAATAAACTATTTTAACAACAACTATCTATTTTATAAACTTTTTTTCATATTTAACTATATATACATTTAATTAAATTTTACTAAGTTAAATTTTTATATTCAAACTCTTTATGTAAACTTTTATTTTCCTAACCATTTGTTTTCAAACCGTTTCAAATATATGTCTAAAATGTTTTAATATACTTTCAGTAATTTTATATACAACTTATTTTAGGATTGGAATTGTTTCAACATTCTGAGTGCAGTCTGAGTAGAGATTTCAATATGAAAATATATTCTATTTGAATATGAAATGTTTAAAAAGAAAATCTGACATGTTGATATTAAGAAAGAACCTTTGTGACGACCCCAAATCCCGTACTGACGGTGACAAGAGTAATCTTTGGAATATAACACATAAACAGATAAAAGCAGAACAGAAATAAATAAATAAATACACCAGATAATGAACAAATAATACACTAGATAAACGTAATCATCAGAATTACACAGTATACAGGATCATACTTAGTACAAATACAGTTCAGCTATACATAAATGTCTACAGCGGAAACAAACATAATATGTACAATAGGAGTTGAACATCATAAAAAGAGATAAATGATATAATCCATCTTCAGCTCCAGCTATCCAGAAAAGCCAGCTAAAACTTGAATACAAGGCTGCCCGCGTAGAAAAAGGGGCACCCGAGTTTGAAAGTGAAACAAACTACGAGTCAGTCATGGGGACTGGTATGAGAAATCTACTCAACACATTTAAAATATGGCTAGTCACAGGACCATGCCACTTTCGCGGAACGGGTTTACCCCACTGGATTGCCAGTGCTTTAAAATAACTAATTCTTTTAAACATCGCAATGCTTTTTATAAAAATGAAGCCATTATAAGACTCAATTCCCATCACACAATGCAATGCAAACCGGAGGATAGAGTTTTTACCTTATAATGGCCAAAATATGCTTGATACGAATAAAACAAAAGCATTTGATATTATAACTAGTGTTTATATGTTTCAAAAACAATTTCAAATCATAAGTATCAATCATAGACGACATTAATGCCCCATACCACTATGTCGCCATATATAGGTATACAATCAAAACCGCACAGTCACGTATTTGGAAATTGGATTTCCATCATGAACCAAGGCAAAAGATAGTACTTACCGACTTCGAGACTGCCTAGCCCAAGTCTCAGGATCAGAGCTCGAGTGACCCTTGGATCGTCAGGGCCGGTCCACCGATGTGGATTAAAATTTTTGAACACTGCATTTCCCCGCCCTTTGGGGCGTAAGTGAGCCAACGAATAACTTCATCGGTCCCGGATCGACCGATATATCCGAGGCGCCTCGCAACAGCAACAACCACATAGGTGAAAATAATATAAATGTCAGCCAGTTTAAGCACTGACACCACCTCTAGCTAGGAAGAAACGCATGCCCTCCCTGAGGTCCTTCTCCCGTTTCTGGTTCATACCAGGGTGTGAGGTTCGTGAATTCACGTTATACACAAAGCTACGCCACACAGGCGGTGCTTTGATCATCGCCACAAGACTTTGCTTTTCAACAGAAGCCTTGATCTTTTGCCACTTAGGAATACCACACTAGCAATTCATGCCATGCGACTGATGTCCATCGATATACAACCTCTGAGCTCGTGCATATCAGAGAAGGGCGTTAAGCAAAAGAATAAATTCTCCGCCGCCAAACAGATGTATATTTAATAGAGATCAATCAACACAGAATAAAATCCAATGTCAGACACACAGTCCATTTACAAGTCCGTTCTGGGTCTGAACGAAACCGGAGGCACTATATACCTCGCAAACCCATCGACCTCCACGTATGTTTGGACGATCACCACTCATTATCCATATTTCGGGATGTCTCCCAATCAGGACATCAGTTACCATCCAAATGAGGTGAAGATCTCCGGTCTTCGACCACCGTCTTCATCTTCGATTTCTCATCGTCGATTCAGTTATTCAAAATGGGATAAACCTGGTCTTTCTGAACAGCTCGCGTATGCAATAAACAAATGCTACACAAACACGAGACACGCTTCATTTCAATTCATCAATCACTAACCGTAAATCAGTAAGAGAACGATTTCCGAAATATTAACCCCGAAGGCCGAAACCAACATCAGATCAAAACCCAGGAAACCATTCGACTTAGCCAACCTTCAGTTAGTTTTTAAATTTCACATCCACATCGTTTATAATATTTTATAATGATTTACCACTATTTTTATTTATTTTAAAATAGCCAATTTATTCAAACGACGCTTCGGGCCATAACGCGACCATGGCGCTGTTTTTCTTCAGATTTGATTTACACATATCTGAAAATCTAACTGTTGGATCTTCACAAAATTTACATCATTAGAAAGATCTTTTCGAAACGAATCCAACGGTTCCAGTTTTGGGAAAATCCGACGGTCGGATCTCCCGGCACACTCGTTTGAAGTTTCGATTTCAAAATACAAACTGCAGCGTCGTTATTCGATTTAATTTGATTATATTCATATATATATATATATATATATATAATCGATTCTGGCGCTGTTTTTCTTCATATTTGAATTAAACATTCCAGACTATCCAACCATTGGATCTTCACAAATTTGGTGTCATCGGAAAGATATTTCCGAAGCGAACCGAACGGTTTCGGTTTCGGGAAAATCCGATGGTCGGATCTCCCGCACTAAGCGTTTGAAATCACGTTTTCAAAATACGAACTGCAGCTTCGTTATTCGATATATTTCAATTCTATATATATATATATGTACATATATATATCGATTCTTCGATTTCAAAACTATTTTCTTTTCATACATTTGATAAAAATGATATTTTTATCCAACCGACAATTATTTCAACAATTCGCTATTTTTAACTATTCATGTATATAATAAAAATGTGATTTTTATTGTGAAACAATTTATTTCAAAAGATTATTATTTTATATAGTTCATATAGGTGATAAAAATATGATTTTTATTGTAAAACAATTTGTTTAAAAACACGATTATTTTATATAGCTCATATAGATGATAAAAATATGATTTTTATTGTAAAAAAATTATTTCAAAACACGAATACCATTCAACACATGAATTTCTATTCAACGAATGAATTTCTATTCAACACACGAATATAGTTTCAACACATGAATATAATTCTAACACACGAATATTATTCAAAATTTCAGTAGCATAACGGTATGGTAGTTAAAACCGGGGCCGTCCCTAGTACGGCTCCTCGCTCTACCTTAAAGCCTCGCAGCTAAAGACAATGGGGATTCATGCATCTAGTTCGCACGCAGGCGGCATGTATATTTTTTCATTTCCACAAACTAATCCTATGTGGTTTCAACCACAAACGAGTATTTTTCAACCACAATCAATCAATTTCAACCACAAACAATTCTAATCAACCATTCGCTATCAATCAATTTTCACACCAATCACAAACAATAAATATCGTCCTTGGTTTGTGGACGAGGGGCGTATATATATAAGCATTTCACTTCCATTTCAACACATATATTATTTTTACAAAGCATATATAACTTATATATCGAACGTACAACTTATACAATGCTTATACAAGAGGTGTACAACGCTTATATAACTCATACATCGACTATATAATTTATACATCGTCATTTTCCATATCGTTTATAATTTAGAAATCTCACATTGGGTTCCACTCCACCAAAAATAGCAGAAGGCTCAAAAAAATATGCGGTCTCTTCTAGAATGTAGAAGACGTCCACACGAGTCCACTGTCTCTTGTTTCACTGAATTTTGTCAAGAAACGAAAAAGATATGATTTTTACAGTGAAACCAAAACGGTAGCGCTTAGAAGTGCTATTATATAGTTATTTAATATAACAGCCGTTAACTCACACGTTTTTTCAAAACTAGGTTTGCACTTTTCTCGAAATCCGCGCAACTATATGATGATCGGCCTGCGCCACCTTGAAGGGCTTGGAGAGGGCTTCAGGCGCGACGTGGAGGGGGTCGACTCGATCGTGGCAGGAGGTGGGGGCGGCGAGTTGAAGTCGCCAACTTCCAGGCGTCGATTCTCCCTAACCACACAACGAAAAAATCCAAACTATATATAGACTTGAAGATCTTCTCGAGCACTACAAAATTATCCAGAGGGGCACTAGTTTTTATTGAGCGGGTTAGAAGAAATCGAGGAGGGAAGAAAGGAAAGGGTTTCCGCCGTCGTCGTGTTTAATCGGGAAGAGAGAAAACTTTGACCGACCAATCGGATTTTTTTGTTTATTTATATATTTTAAAAAATCCGAAAATACCCCTTGTCACACACGAACACCAATCCAAACCCAACGACTGTCGTTCCTAGCGTTTTACCCCCATTCCGAACACAATGGGATAGGTTTCGAAGGCCCATTCGACTGTTTCAGTCAGTTTTCATTCAATTTAAAATATATAACCTTCAATATTCAATTTGTACGTACATTTCAATTTGCCAGGGCCACAAACTGATTAGAAAAATTCCAGAAAAATAAATCTAGCTATGTTTTGATGATACGGTCCCAACAAAACTAGTTTCGTCGAATTCTGAGACCGTTTGCAAAATGGCCCATTTCTGGTCGATCCGATTCAGCTGTAATTGACCAAAACACGTTTTTCTTTGCCACGCTCACAAACTAGCATAAAAAAATTTGAAATTTGAAACCTAGCAAAAACTTCACACCCCGGATCCAACAAAAGTGGTTTCGTCGAATTCCGAGGTCGTTTGCAAAATGGCCCTTTTCACGGGCTATATAATTTCTACAATGACCTTTCTGAAAATTCTTTTGGCCATGACTTTTGCTTCCTACTATGAAACTTCGATTTTTCAGATTCGTTAGAAAGATATTTACTAACAGATTTAAATATTTTTGGTTTCACTCAAATCCGTTTTGTTTTGCACCCGGTACAGTCAGTCAAAGTTTGAATTCAAATTTCGAAACTGCCACGCCATTTTAGGCCTTGTTTATAATTCAAATTAATTATTTTCATTTTCAACATCGATTCAAACATACATTTCATCGCTATTATTTAAAATATTTATTTTAAATACTTAAAATTAACTAAAATAGCCAATTTAAAAAAATATAAATTGGTTCAGATTTTCCGGGTCGTTACATTCTCCCCCACTTAAAACTTTTCGTCCCCGAAAAGGAACAAAGTCGAAAGTGGGTTGATTAATCAATTCTACTTCCAATCTGGCTTCCATTCTCCAACTTTTCAGTTTCTAAGAATTTTCAAATTCTTCAAAAATTTGGCTAACACCCGGAATTTTCAAAAAATTTCGCCATAACCTCCTTTGTACGGGGAGGGGTTTGGAAATTTATTGGGCCGTAATAGGTACCCAAAAAATCCTATAAAGCATACACATATTTATAGTGATATATTCTGGTGTTTACAGGGGAGCGTGTATAGATAATAATTCCAGAGAATAAATTCTCGTCACCCTGTCAAAGCCTGAGGGAGTGTGTATTTTAATTACTCCAGAGAATAAATTCCCATCACCTCGTCCCATGTGGGAAATAAATAATCCATGTGCCGTATCAAATGACTAGAGATACGTGATGATTGTCAACTCCAGACCCGTGTGGGGTTTTTATTAATCTGGCAATTTATCGTTACAATTTTATATGGCTATATCAGTCATCAGTGCAACCTGTCAAAAATAGTCATCGCCATACAAGCCTCTCGCTCGTATGGTAAATCTTCCACCTCGTCACACAAGCTCCAGATGCTTATGTGGTATATGATGAAGTATGCCTATCTTCAAGAAGTATGCCATGTAGTGTAGTTCAAAATTAATTGTTACTATCCTATGGCGATATTTATTATTACACATAGAACAACCAGCAATCTGCATCCAATGGCATTCACAGGAGTTGATATAATAATAAAATTTCGCATCTAACTCATTAAGGTTTACCTATTTGTCGGGCAAGCAAATAAAATCTTTACTCAACAGCTGATCCAATTACCTGTTCAAACATATATAATGCACAAGTATATATTTCTATCTATTTTTAAATCAGTTCAATGTGTGATTCAATCGAATAAATTCTACCATTCATTCTCTTATTGATTAAATTAGCTATCGTTCTAATAATTTAATTAATCAAATCTACTATCACACAACAAAAACAACAATCAATTTGTTTTTAACCTTTCAAAATCATACACATTAATTCATACACTCTTTTTAATTTAATCAGACTATAGAATTAAAAATGCACATCCATGGAAAGAAAATAACAACAGAGTAGAGAACTAAATGGTAATGCAAAGCATGGTAAATGTACCTGGCACTGGAGTCAATCAAAGATATCCAACCGACACTTAGGATAGGCTTTCTGAATGCTCTCCTCAGTTTCCCAAGTACAATCTCACGGATCTCCACTCCATTGCACTTTGTCTAAGTGAACTTTCTTGTTCCTCAGCTCTTTGGTATCTTTGCCGATAATCTTTAGCGGCTCTCTTCTCACAGCCAATTCGGGAGTAATTTCAATATCTTGCTGTGCGGCCTCTTCCACAACCAAGTCTGGGTCATGAACATGCTTTCGAAGTTGAGATATGTGAAATACATCATGCACTCCAGGCAACCAATCAGGCAATTGAACCCTATAAGCGAGAGTTCCAATCCGTTCAAGAATAGGAAACGGACCAATGAATTTGGGCGCTAATTTCCCTGTTTATGGCAGTTACTGCATATGGCCGTCATTACTGGTTCTTTTTCAGATCTGGCCCTTCTCCGATTCACTTTAGGCTTCTTACTGACCTCAGACATTGTACTGGCCTCAGGACGATCAGTTTCAGACTCAACTTTATTACTAGAACTGACCTCCTCTTCGTAGCGTAACATACCTTTCTTGTCGAGATCCTCGTACTGGTAAGCTATGTATATCATATCAGAAAAAGGAAGCTTCACATTCCTCATTACACTATTCTGATATTTTCTTTGAAGCCCGTTGATAAATCTCAGATTCTTCCTCTTTGGATCTTGAATCAGATGAGGAGCAAAGTGAGAAAGTTCGTTGAATTTCTTATGATATTCTGGAATGGTCATATCTCCTTGTATCAGATAAGCGAATTCATCACATAACCGCTTAGTTGCTTCGGGAGGAGTAAATCTTTCTAGAAAAAATCACTTTGAATCTATTCCAGGTGATATCACCTTCTGGATTATCTTTGATAGTCGAATCCCATCAAAACAAAGCTTCTTCTTTGAGTGTCCAAGATGCCAGTAATCTTTTCTGATCATCTCTCAGCTTTAAACCTTCAAAGATTTTCTCTGCAGAACAGATCCAAGCGTGTGTTTCCATAATGGACTCTTTGCCTAAGAATGGCGATCCACCCAGATTTCGAAACCTCTTGAATAGAACTTCTATATCTGATTCTGGTTGCGTGAGCACAACTGGCTCATTAGCTTATCGAGCCATACAATTATTTCTTCTGTTCATGTCACTCGTTATCTAGTGTGTCTGCAATTAGCAGACAAAGTGTCAGGTCAACAGAAAGGATATTTCAAAATATAGAGACAAATACTTCAATGTAAATGTGTCTACTGGGGTGTATTTCATTCCGCTTTACTCATACTAGGATATTATTGATCCTATCTGTAATGAGTTATTCGTCCTAGAACACTACTGGTTATATTTCTGACGAGTTCGTTCATATGTTATATTCCAGCACTAAGCTTAACCAAAGCTCTGATACCACGATGTGAAATTTCATACTGACGGTGACAAGGGTAATCTTTGGAATATAACACATAAACAGATAATAGCAGAACAGAAATAAATAAATACACCAGATAACGAACAAATAATACACTGGATAAACGTAATCATCCGAGTTACACAGTATACAGGATCATACTTAGTACGAATACAGTTCAGCTATACATAAATGTCTACAGCGGAAACAAACATAATATGTACAATAGGAGCTGAACAACATAAAAAGAGATAAATGATAGAATCCATCTTCAGCTCCAGCTATCCAGAAAAGCCAGCTAAAACCTGAATACAAGGCTGCCTGTGTAGATAAAGGGGCACCCGAGTTTGAAAGTGAAACAAACTACGAGTCAGTCATGGGGACTGGTATGAGAAATCTATTCAACACATTTAAAATATGGCTAATCACATGACCACGCCACTTTCGCGGAATGGGTTTACCCCATTGGATTGCCAGTGCTTTAAAACAACTAATTCTTTTAAACATCGCAATGCTTTTTATAAAAATGAAGCCATTATAAGACTCAATTCCCATCACACAATGCAACCAAACCGAAGGAAAGAGTTTTTACCTTATAATGGCCAAAATATGCTTGATACGAATAAAACAAAAGCATTTGATATTATAACTAGTTTTTATATGTTTCAAAAACAATTTCAAATCATAAGTATCGATCATAGACGACATTAGTGCCCCATACCACTATGTCGCCATTTATAGGTATACAATCAAAACCGCACAGTCACGTATTTGGAAATTGGATTTCCGTCATGAACCAAGGCAAAAGATAGTCCTTACTGACTTCGAGACTGCCTAGCTCGAGTCTCAGGATCAGAGCTCGAGTGACCCTTGGATCGTCAGGGCCGGTCCACCTATGTGGATTAAAATTCCTGAACACTGCGTTTCCCCACCCTTTGGGGCGTAAGTGAGCCAACGAATGACTCCATCGGTCCCGGATCGACCGATTTATCCAAGGCGCCTCGCAACAGCAACAACCACATAGGTGAAAATAATATAAATGTCAGCCAGTTTAAGCACTGACACCAACTCTAGCTAGGAAGAAACGCATGCCCTCCCTGAGGTCCTTCTCCCGTTTCTGGTTCATACCGGGGTGTGAGGTTCACGAATTCACGTTATACACAAAGCTACACCACACAGGCGGTGCTTTGATCATCACCACAAGACTTTGCTTTTCAATAGAAGCCTTGATCTTTTTCCACTTAGGCATGCCACACTAGCAATTCATGCCATGCGACTGATGTCCATCGATATACAACCTCTGAGCTCGTGCGTCTCAGAGAAGGGCGTTAAGCAAAAGAATAAATTCTTCGCCGCCAAACAGATGTATATTTAATAGAGATCAATCAACATAGAATAAAATCCAATGTCAGACACACAGCCCATTTACAAGTCCATTCTGGGTCTGAACGAAACCGGAGGCACTATATACCTCGCAAACCCATCGACCTCCACATACGTTTGGACAATCACCACTCATTATCCATATTTCGGGACGCCTCCCAATCAGGACATCAGTTACCATCCAAATGAGGTGAAGATCTCCGGTCTTCGACCACCGTCTTCATCTTCGATTTCTCATCGTCGATTCATTTATTCAAAATGGGATAAACCCGGTCTTTCTGAGCAACTCACGTATGCAATAAACAAATGCTACACAAACACGATACATGCTTCATTTCAATTCATCAGTCACTAACCATAAATCAGTAAGAGAACGATTTCCCAAATATTAACCCCGAAGGCCGAAACCAACATCAGATTAAAACCCAGGAAACCATTCGACTTAGCCAACCTTCAGTTAGTTTTTAAATTTCACATCCACATCGTTTATAATATTTTATAATGATTTACCGCTATTTTTATTTATTTTAAAATAGCCAATTTATTCAAACGACGCTTCGGGCCATAACGCGGCCGTGGCGCTCTTTTTCTTTAGATTTGATTTACACATATCTGAAAATCTAACCATTGGATCTTCACAAAATTTACATCATTAGAAAGATCTTTTCAAAACGAATCCAACGTTTCCAGTTTTGGGAAAATCCGACGGTCGGATCTCTCGGTACACTCGTTTGAAGAATCGATTAAAAAATACGAACTGCAGCGTCGTTATTCGATTTAATTTAATTATATTCATATATATATATATATACACACACTGTAACACCCCACGTCCATTAATGTCACTCACAAAGGGAATGCATTAACTTCCATGGAGGTTTTAAGTGAATATAGAACAGTAAAATTACAACAAGACAGATATAAAATAGTACTTGGAAATTCAAAAACTTTATTTCATTGTAGCAGAAGTCAAAACATGTTTGATTACATCATAACACCATATTCAATGTCAAGTACAATATCTATCTTGATAAAACAAGTACATAATCCCATTACATGAATAGCCATTAAAAAGAAAGATAACAAGCTGGACTTTACTTCAGCAGTCCAAGCTTTCCAGAAGATAAGCGATCCAACTAGACTCCACTAGAACTTGGCCCAACTTGCGGACCTGAAGGGAGAAAAAGGATGGAAAAGAGGGGGTCAGACATAAAGTCTGGTGAATATGATAATTCTACAATACTATTACCAAAATAACTGGACTAAGGCATAAGCTGGAAAACAAGAAAATGTCTATGAAGAGCAGATTAAGGACATAGACAATCGCTAAAGGCAACGTTATAGGCGCTCCTAAATACTAAAGGATAAACACTATACTGCACCACACCAGTCACCCTAAAGATTCATCCCACTTAGCTTCACTTAGAAACTTTCCCAATGGCTTTACGTACCCCTAGCTGACTACATAGGTGCCGCCTGCCCCTATCTCCACTAGGTGTACCCTACTTCCCATTATTCGATCGGCTCCCTAACTCGTAGATACCCGTGCTGGCCCCACAGTGGGGTGTATCACTCCCCTAAAGTGGCAACCTGATACAACGGACATGCACGGCTTATACCTACACGATGCAACAACGTCTTACCTACCAGCTCGGGTCCACACACGCATATGAAACCCGTTGGACTTGCGTTGCCACCGCTCCCTGTTTTGGCCTCTTATAGTCAAACCCAGTATGCGTGTCCCGTCCTCGACTTGGGTCGAGCCCACAAAGATACATTTTGGGATATTGGTTGAAATGGGCCCCCACTATTTACCACAAGCATTCCACCTAAGCTTGTCCCCATTAGTCCATCCCACTTAACCCACTTAGTCATGTTCATTTACATGTGTGTTTGGTTAAGTCTAATCGTATTTCAAATGCCTCTAAAGGCAACCACCATATTCCTCATGCCACCCAAGGCACCTACTTAACCCCCATGTCCCACCTTACATGATTATCTGGTTAAGTATTTCTTAGTTCATTAAGGCCATAACCTCATAAAGACCTCTCACATTAGACTGGCATTTATGGCAGCTGGATTTGCCGGGCGGGTCCGGGCAGTCTTACACCATAAAAGAGTCTAACCTCGTGTCTTTAAAACTGTTATGCTTTATTTTGGGCCTAGGACCTCTCACATTGGGCCGACATTTGTGACTACTGGATTTGCCGGGCGGGTCCGGGCAGGTTTACATCACAAACGGGTCCAACCTCGTGTCCTAAGCATTGATTTTTAATAATAATCCACTTTCCCCCAATTTTAATAATTCCCTACTTGAATTATTAATTACTTCCAATTTTTAACAATGTCCATAATTGACTCAATTATGGAAATTCATTCATGGTATGCAACATCTTACAAAATTGCACCCAATTTATTAATTCCTAATATTACCCCTACCCCACGTTTGAACGTTTATTCGCAAAATATATGTTAGACTCGAATAGCCTAACTCATAGCATAAAAGAGATTATCATAATAACAACATGTATGTGTGACCAAATGAATCATAATAAGGGGTGAAACTTGCATATGTCCAACTTGCATAGATTATACATGTCATGGATCTAAAGGTGTCAACTTGTTCAAAATTCACCTAATATGATCTCAATCAATTTTCATAAACTTACATATGAACATGTGTGAATCAACATCATCTAATTTTTTTACAACATGGTTTTATATGGGTACACCTAACTCAATAGGCAAATTCCCATAATCAAGCTAATTATAGTTTCAAGTTTATGGGTACACCTAACCTAATAGGCAAATTCCCATAAACAAGATCCATTTAAATTAAGAAAAGAAAAAAAAACATAACTTTAAGCATGATCCAACAACATCATGATTTTTCAACATAATATAGCATGATTTATAACATGGCATAGTATGATAGTATAACATAGCTTGACATGATTCTCAACATAGCACGACATAGCATAAGAGAATTTACAACATAACATGACATAGCATATATAATTTACATCATACGACAACATAATAACATAATAAGAGATCCACAATATATAGAATTTACAATTACAAATCACATCACTTTCTTGTGATCCATTCATAACTGAGTCAAATTAGTTTGTAATAGTCTTGTGAGAATCATCATACTCACCAACAAAAGAAAAGAATTAGAGAAAGAGAGATCTTTTGATTTGATTTGTGTAGATTTAGTTGTAGATGATTAGGCTTCCTCTTCTTAGTTTGTGACGGCTATGCTGAACTCCATGGCAGCAGCATGACGGTAGCTTCTCTAATTTTACAAGTGATTTAGGTCTAGGGTCTACCAACTTATTTATAGATTTTAGAATTCATTTAGGCCATTAGATTTAACCTAGAAATAACCGCAGCCGTTCAGACAAGATGGGGTTTATCTTGTTGACTCAGCAATGAGTCAGAAGTGACTCAGCAAACACTCAGCATATTAATAAACTTCTATTCATGTCATAAATATATATATTTTTTCTACAATGTACATATTAGATACATCCCCCTTTACTTATTATTGTTTTTATATACATATTAGATACATCCCCTCTCTCACACACTTATTAATATTTTTATATTCATATTAGATACATCCCCTCTCTTACACACTTATTAATATTTTTATATTCATATTAGATACATCCCCTCTCTTACACACTTATTAATATTTTTATATTCATATTAGATACATCCCCTCTTCTACACACTTATTATTATTTTAGCAACTTTAGTGTTAATAGAAAATTCGGGGTGTTACATTCTCCCCTCCTTTTAGGATTTCGTCCCCGAAATCTTCAAGTCTGGAAGAATGTATATCCTACCATCCAAACGTCCATCTACTCATCCATCATACACAGGCATCCATTGTCCTTAAAAGACTTCTAATGCTTTATGATCATATGCAAAGTGTGTGTACATGTCCTTACCTAATGCGAAATCAGGCGGTCTACTGATTCAGTTGACCTCCTTAATGCAAATTATGTAAGTGTCATGAATCCATTATGTATGCAAAAGATCCTAATTGCTTACATACTACTTCTATATGCGTGCACACCCATTCAACCGAATGCAGCATCCATATGATGGTACAACCATTATACATCCATTATACTAAATACATCCATATATATGCAATATGCAATATGAAGTGACTGAGCCGATCTAGTGCCTAAAGTGTGTGTATATATGCATCCAGGAGCAACCACTAGCAAACACTTGCATCCATTTTGCATCCATCATACATAACATGTCTCAAACACATGTTTCAACCATAGGATTACCCTAACTAAAGGTCAAAGATACTAATGAGAGGACATACTAAAGATAAGATAAGATAAGCTAAGCGATAAAGGAGAAATTAAAAGACATACCCTCAAAAAGAAAAGGGTACAACGAACGCATCTTCTCTTCTGTCTCCCAAGTTGCGTTGCTCTCATCATCTCCCCATTGCACTTTAACCAGTCTGACCTCTCGATTCCTCAACTTTTTGATCTCCGACCCAAGAATGCATGTAGGAGCTCGTCTAATTGTTGCATCACGCTCTATTTCCACCTCTTTAAGCAAGCTCGGCTCTACCACCTCCGCGGTCTTGTGCAAACACTTCCTCAAATGTGATACATGGAATACGTCGTGTACTCCACTAAGTTTCTCAGGCAACTCCACCCTATATGCCATCTTCCCAATCCTGTTTTTTTACAGGAAACGGCCCTACAAACCTTGGTGCTAATTTCCCCACGGACCCAAAGCGAACAACATTCTGTAACGGAGATACTTTGATAAAAACCATGTCCCCAATGTCAAACTCAAGATCTGTTCTCCTCTTATCAGCATACGATTTTTGCCTATCTTGTGCTGCTTTCATCCTCCTTCGAATCAACTCAATCTTCTCCGAGGTTTCCCTAACCATATCGGGCCCAAGTAGGATTTTATCGGTAGATTCCCACCAACATGTAGGCGAACGGCAAGGCCTTCCATAAAGAGCTTCGAAAGGTGCCATGCCAATACTAGACTGAAAGCTATTATTATATGCGAATTCTACTAACGGAAGGTGCTCTTCCCATGTACCCCCAAAGTCTAGGATACAAAGCCTTAAAAGATCCTCTAGAATGCGATTCACCCTCTCGGTCTGGCCGTCTGTCTGAGGATGATATGCGGTGCTCAAACGTAGCTGAGTCCCTACCACCTCTTGTAAACTCTTCCAAAATTCGCTAGTAAAGATGGGGTCACGGTCGCTTACTATACTAGAAGGAATACCGTGCAAACGAACTATCTCCTTAATGTATACAGAAGCCAACCACGGAGCAGTCCTCTTACTTTTCACGGGAATAAAATGGGCGCTTTTAGTAAGTCTATCTACTATAACCCAAATCCCCGTGTTACCCTTCCTTGATCTTGGTAATCCATCCACAAAATCCATTGAGATGCTTTCCCATTTCCATAGTGGAACTTCTAATGGGTGAAGCAACCCACCGGGTTTCTTTTGTTCTGCTTTAGCTCGTTGGCACACCAAGCATCTAGCGACGTACTCGGCCACATCCTTTTTCATACCGGCCCAAAAGAAAACCCGCTTCATATCTTTGTACATCTTATCCCCGCCGGGATGAATGGTCATTTTTGAGCGATGAGCATCATCAAGAATGGCCTTCCTTAAGTCTTCATCTTGTGGTACACAAAGTCTATTATCCCTTCGTAACCAACCCTTATCGTCTAGGGTATACCTACGAAGATGGCTTGACGACTCCCCCCCTTTGAGCTTTTCTACTATCTCAACCAACTGTGGGTCGTCTCGCTGTGCCTCACCAACCCGTCCTAGAAGTGTAGGTCTAACCTCCAAGGATGCTAACAGACTGGGTACTAAGTCAACGGAGGGTCTAAAGTCAAACATAGAGATGAATTCTAAGCTTTGTCGTTCAACAAACAACGGACTCAAGGACAACCTTTTCCTACTTAAGGCGTCTGCCACCACGTTACCCTTGCCCGGGGTATATGCTATTTCAAAATCGTAGGAGGCTAAGAATTCCATCCACCGTTGCTGCCTTAAATTCAAATCCTTCTGAGAGAATAAGTATTTTAATGATTTGTGGTCAGTGAACAGTTCGAATTTCTCACCAAGAAGATAGTGACGCCAAGACTTAAGCGCGAAAACAATTGTGGCTAGCTCTAAGTCATGCGTGGGGTAATTCTTTTCATGAACCCTCAACTGCCTTCCACCATAGGCTATTACTCTTCCATCTTGCATGAGGACCGCGCCAAGTCCCGTCCCACAAGCATCAGTATAGATGGTAAACGGTTTATTCCCGTCTGGCAGCACTAAAACTGGGGCTGAAGTTAAGGCTCTCTTTAAACGTTGGAACGCATCATCGCAATCTTTGTCCCACGTAAAAACCAGGTTCTTCTTCGTTAACCGTGTTAATGGAGCTGATATTTTTGCGAAGTCTTTGATAAACTTCCTATAATAGCCAGCCAACCCCAAGAAACTTCTTACTTCGGTTGCATTTTTAGGGACCTTCCAATCTTGGATGGCCACCACCTTTGCGGGATCCACTGCTATCCCTTCTTTGGAAACCACGTGCCCTAAGAACCGTACTACCTTCCTCCAGAAGTGACACTTAGAAAATTTTGCCTTAAGGTTATGCGCTCGAAGGGTTTCCAACACTTCCCTAAGATGTAGGGAGTGCTCTTCTTTATTCTTAGAAAAGACTAAGATGTCATCCACAAAGACTACCACGAATTTGTTAAGGTATTCCCTAAACACCCTACTAATCAAATCAACAAAATATGCAGGGGCGTTTGTCAAACCAAAGGGCATCACTAGCCATTCATAGAATCCGTCAGGAGTCCTAAAAGCAGTCTTATCTATACTATCCTCAGCCACTCTCAGTTGATGAAAGCCAGTGGCTAAGTCCAACTGCGAAAACACTGAGGCGCCAACTAACTGATCAAAGAGATCGTCAATCCTCGGCAGTGGGTGTCGGTTCTTTTTAGTAAGCTTGTTTAGTTCTCTATAGTCCATACAAAGTCTAAGAGACCCATCCGCCTTTGTGGCAAAAACTACTGGAGCACCCCACTCCGATATACTACGTCTTATGAACCCCTTCTCAAGCAACTCCTTTACCTGCTTATTGAGTTCCCTCCTTTCACGAGGAGCCATGTGGCGCACTGGCAAAGATACGGGTTTAGCATTATCCACAAGATAAATTCGAAAGTCTATCTCCCGCTTTGGAGGTAAGCCCTTCACCTCCTCAAACACATCCGGATATTCCCGGACCACTTCTACCGATCGTAGGTTCTCTACAGACGCGTTAAGTGATTCAAGATAACTTAGCATAACGGAATTTATGGGATTACAAAAGATGTCGAGAGCATTACCAAGGCGAGTCACAAGCCTAACTACTCTCCTTTCACAATCAAGAATGGCCCTATTTCTAGACAACCAATCCATTCCTAAAATTAGCCCATAGCCCGTGAAGCCCAGTACATAAGCATCACATCTAAATTCAACGCTAAGTATAGAGATTTTCAAATCCAAACATATCATGGTCAAATGAGCCGAACCCCCAATTGGATTTGAAACGACCAAGGGATCCTCTACTAAACTGGTGTTCAAGTGCAGTGATTCAACTAATGATGCAGAGATAAACGAATGAGATGCGCCAGAATCGAATAAGGTACGGACAGGATGATCAAACAGAAAAACTAAGCTTTCAACAGAAATTGTTCTACCTCTTTCTTGCAGCGGTGGGGCCGCAATAGCCTGAACTTGCCCCCTTGCCTGCCCTGGTGCCATAAGAGCCTGCACCTGTCCTCCCGAGGTAGACCCTGCCCTCTGCCCCTTCTTTGGACAGTCCTTCACTAAATGTCCCGCATCTCCACAATGAAAACAACTAGTCTTCTTTTTCTTTCTACAATCTTTGCTGAGATGGCCAGGCGTCCCACAATTGAAGCATTTCTTCTTCCCTTTGCCATTATTGTTTTTACCACCCTTCTTATTTTGCTGTTGGGGTTTCTTCTGATCCCCTTTCTTTTCAACTGCCTTATCCTCATGCATAAGTGCCATTTCTACTAGCTTTTCAAAGGTGGCTCCCATAGGGATGTGGGTCATAGCCAACCCTTGCAACGGTTCATTCAAGCCTCTAACGAACCTCAAAGCTTTCTTCTCTGGCGTGTTCACCAACTCCAAGCCAAACCTTGCTAACTGATTAAATTTATTGACATATTCCTTTACTGATGAGCTCCCTTGCTTTAGTGCCAGGAATTTTTCCATATTTAAGTTCTCCTCTGCCCTTGAAAGAAACTTTGCCTCAAACCTTCGTCTGAAATCCGCCCATGAATCAACTGGACGTTCCCCGTTAGTGACCTCCCACCAAAACGAGGCCTCTCCCTTCATTAACCAAGCAGCTAAACGGACTTTCCTCCCATCTTCCACTTCAAAGATATCCAACAATTCCTCAGTCTCCTTAAGCCAATCTCTGGCCTCCACAAACGTCTCAGTCCCTTGAAAAGTTTTTCCTCCCATAGCCTTGAATTCCTTGCACGTCTTTGCAAAAGTGTCAACACGAGGAGGAGGAGGAGGAATGGGTGCAACTAGGGGTGGAGGAGTATCCGCTGGGCCTGCAGTGGTGGCCCTAGCCTCCAAGTATCTCCTAAACCACCCTGGAATCGTCACACCTTCTGGGAGATTAAGATCTTCAGCCATGCTGAAACGAAAAAGGAAAGATTCAAAATGGAGAATTCGAAAGATAAAGATATGGCTAATCGGGATTATGTTTTTCATAAAAACTCTCTTTAAATAACGTGTTTTTTTTTGAAAGCACTTCTTCCAAAAATACTTTAGAAAAAAAAATATTTTTCTAAAAAAAAAATTTATCTGTTCTGGTAACCTTATGCTCTGATACCACGTGTAACACCCCACGTCCATTAATGTCACTCACAAAGGGAATGCATTAACTTCCATGGAGGTTTTAAGTGAATATAGAACAGTAAAATTACAACAAGACAGATATAAAATAGTACTTGGAAATTCAAAAACTTTATTTCATTGTAGCAGAAGTCAAAACATGTTTGATTACATCATAACACCATATTCAATGTCAAGTACAATATCTATCTTGATAAAACAAGTACATAATCCCATTACATGAATAGCCATTAAAAAGAAAGATAACAAGCCGGACTTTACTTCAGCAGTCCAAGCTTTCCAGAAGATAAGCAATCCAACTAGACTCCACTAGAACTTGGCCCAACCTGCGGACCTGAAGGGAGAAAAAGGATGGAAAAGAGGGGGTCAGACATAAAGTCTGGTGAATATGATAATTCTACAATACTATTACCAAAATAACTGGACTAAGGCATAAGCTGGAAAACAAGAAAATGTCTATGAAGAGCAGATTAAGGACATAGACAATCGCTAAAGGCAACGTTATAGGCGCTCCTAAATACTAAAGTATAAACACTATACTGCACCACACCAGTCACCCTAAAGATTCATCCCACTTAGCTTCACTTAGAAACTTTCCCAATGGCTTTACGTACCCCTAGCTGACTACATAGGTGCCGCCTGCCCCTATCTCCACTAGGTGTACCCTACTTCCCATTATTCGATCGGCTCCCTAACTCGTAGATACCCGTGCTGGCCCCACAGTGGGGTGTATCACTCCCCTAAAGTGGCAACCTGATACAACGGACATGCACGGCTTATACCTACACGATGCAACAACGTCTTACCTACCAGCCCGGGTCCACACACGCATATGAAACCCGTTGGACTTGCGTTGCCACCGCTCCCTGTTTTGGCCTCTTATAGTCAAACCCAGTATGCGTGTCCCGTCCTCGACTTGGGTCGAGCCCACAAAGATACGTTTTGGGATACTGGTTGAAATGGGCCCCCACTATTTACCACAAGCATTCCACCTAAGCTTGTCCCCATTAGTCCATCCCACTTAACCCACTTAGTCATGTTCATTTACATGTGTGTTTGGTTAAGTCTAATCGTATTTCAAATGCCTCTAAAGGCAACCACCAGATTCCTCATGCCACCCAAGGCACCTACTTAACCCCCATGTCCCACCTTACATGATTATCTGGTTAAGTATTTCTTAGTTCATTAAGGCCATAACCTCATAAAGACCTCTCACATTAGACTGGCATTTATGGCAGCTGGATTTGCCGGGCGGGTCCGGGCAGTCTTACACCATAAAAGAGTCTAACCTCGTGTCTTTAAAACTGTTATGCTTTAGTTTGGGCCTAGGACCTCTCACATTGCGCCGACATTTGTGACTACTGGATTTGCCGGGCGGGTCCGGGCAGGTTTACATCACAAACGGGTCCAACCTCGTGTCCTAAGCATTGATTTTTAATAATAATCCACTTTCCCCCAATTTTAATAATTCCCTACTTGAATTATTAATTACTTCCAATTTTTAACAATGTCCATAATTGACTCAATTATGGACATTCATTCATGGTATGCAACATCTTACAAAATTGCACCCAATTTATTAATTCCTAATATTACCCCTACCCCACGTTTGAACGTTTATTCGCAAAATATATGTTAGACTCGAATAGCCTAACTCATAGCATAAAAGAGATTATCATAATAACAACATGTATGTGTGACCAAATGAATCATAATAAGGGGTGAAACTTGCATATGTCCAACTTGCATAGATTATACATGTCATGGATCTAAAGGTGTCAACTTGTTCAAAATTCACCTAATATGATCTCAATCAATTTTCATAAACTTACATATGAACATGTGTGAATCAACATCATCTAATTTTTTTACAACATGGTTTTATATGGGTACACCTAACTCAATAGGCAAATTCCCATAATCAAGCTAATTATAGTTTCAAGTTTATGGGTACACCTAACCTAATAGGCAAATTCCCATAAACAAGATCCATTTAAATTAAGAAAAGAAAAAAAACATAACTTTAAGCATGATCCAACAACATCATGATTTTTCAACATAATATAGCATGATTTATAACATGGCATAGTATGATAGTATAACATAGCTTGACATGATTCTCAACATAGCACGACATAGCATAAGAGAATTTACAACATAGCATGACATAGCATATATAATTTACATCATACGACAACATAATAACATAATAAGAGATCCACAATATATAGAATTTACAATTACAAATCACATCACTTTCTTGTGATCCATTCATAACTGAGTCAAATTAGTTTGTAATAGTCTTGTGAGAATCATCATACTCACCAACAAAAGAAAATAATTAGAGAAAGAGAGATCTTTTGATTTGATTTGTGTAGATTTAGTTGTAGATGATTAGGCTTCCTCTTCTTAGTTTGTGACGGCTATGCTGAACTCCATGGCAGCAGCATGACGGTAGCTTCTCTAATTTTACAAGTGATTTAGATCTAGGGTCTACCCACTTATTTATAGATTTTAGAATTCATTTAGGCCCTTAGATTTAACCTAGAAATAACCGCAGCCGTTCAGACAAGATGGGGTTTATCTTGTTGACTCAGCAATGAGTCAGAAGTGACTCAGCAAACACTCAGCATATTAATAAACTTCTATTCATGTCATAAATATATATATATTTTCTACAATGTACATATTAGATACATCCCCCTTTACTTATTTTTTTTTTTATATACATATTAGATACATCCCCTCTCTCACACACTTATTAATATTTTTATATTCATATTAGATACATCCCCTCTCTTACACACTTATTAATATTTTTATATTCATATTAGATACATCCCCTCTCTTACACACTTATTAATATTTTTATATTCATATTAGATACATCCCCTCTTCTACACACTTATTATTATTTTAGCAACTTTAGTGTTAATAGAAAATTCGGGGTGTTACACACACACACACACATATAATCGATTCTGGCGCTGTTTTTCTTCAGATTTGAATTAAACATTCCAGACAATCTAACCGTTGGATCTTCACAAATTTGGTGTCGTCGGAAAGATATTTCCAAAGCGAACCCAACGGTTTCGGTTTTGGGAAAATCCGATGGTCGGATCTCCCGCACTAAGCGTTTGAAAGCACATTTTCAAAATACGAACTGCAGCTTCGTTATTCGATATATTTCAATTCTATTTATATATATATATCTATATATATATATATATATATATATATATCAATTCTTCGATTTCAAAACTATTTTCTTTTCATACATTTGATAAAAATGATATTTTTATCCAACCGACAATTATTTCAACACTTCGCTATTTTTAACTATTCATGTATATAGAAAAAATGTGATTTTTATTGTAAAACAATTTATTTCAAAACATGATTATTTTATATAGTTCATATAGGTGATAAAAATATGATTTTTATTGTAAAACAATTTATTTAAAAACACGATTATTTTATATAGTTCATATAGATGATAAAAATAGGATTTTTATTTTAAAATAATTTATTTCAAAACACGAATACCATTCAACACATGAATTTCTATTCAACGAATGAATTTCTATTCAACACACGAATATAGTTTCAACACATGAATATAATTCTAACACACGAATATTATTCAAAATTTTGGCAGCATAACGGCATGGTAGTTAAAACCGGGGCCATCCCTAGTACGGCTCCTCGCTCTACCTTAAAGCCTCGCAGCTTTTGACAATGGGGATTCATGCATCTAGTTCGCATGCAGGAGGCATGTATATTTTTTCATTTCCACAAACTAATCCTATGTGGTTTCAACCAAATGTTTCTCAACCACAAACAAGTATTTTTCAACCACAATCAATCAATTTCAACCACAAACAATTCTAATCAACCATTCGCTATCAATCAATTTTCACACCAATCACAAACAATAAATATCGTCCATGGTTTGTGGACGAGGGGCATATATATATATATATATATATATATAAGCATTTCACTTCCATTTCAACACATGTATAATTTTTACAACGCATATATAACTTATATATCGAACGTACAACTTATACAATGCTTATACAAGAGGTGTACAACGCTTATATAACTCATACATCGACTATATAATTTATACATCGTCGTTTTCCATATCGTTTATAATTTAGAAATATCACATTGGGTTCCATTCCACCAAAAATAGCAGAAGGCTCAGAAAAATATGCGACCTCTTCTAGAATGTAGAAGACGTCCACACGAGTCCACTGTCTCTTGTTTCATTGAATTTCGTCAAGAAACAAAAAAGATATGATTTTTACAGTGAAATCAAAAACGGTAGCACTTAGAAGTGCTATTATATAGTTAATTAATATAACAGCCGTTACCTCACATGTTCGTTCAAAACTAGGTTTGCACTTTTCTCGAAATCCGCGCAACTATATGACGATCGGCCTGCGCCACCTTGAAGGGCCTGGAGAGGGCTTCAGGCGCGACGTGGAGGGGGCCCACTCGATCGTGGTAGGAGGTGGTGGCGGCGAGTTAAAGTCGCCAACTTCCAGGCGTCGATTCTCCCTAACCACACAACGAAAAAATCTAAACTATATACGGATTTGAAGATCTTCTCGAGCACTACAAAATTCTCCAAAGGGGCACTAGTTTTTATTGAGCGGATTAGAAGAAATCGAGGAGGGAAGAAAGGAAAGGGTTTCCGCCGTCGTCGTGTTTAATCGGGGAGAGAGAAAACTTTGACCGACCAATCGGATTTTTTTGTTTATTTGCATATTTTAAAAAATCCGAAAATACCCCTTGTCACACACGAACACCAATCCAAACCCAACGACTGTTGTCCCTAGCGTTTTTCCCCCATTCCAAACACAATGGGTTATGTTTCGAAGGCCCATTCGACTGTTTCAGTCAGTTTTCATTCAATTTAAAATATATAACCTTCAATATTCGATTTGAACGTACATTTCAATTTGCCAGGGCCACAAACTAATTCGAAAAATTCCAGAAAAATTAATCTAGCTATGTTTTGATGATACGGTCCCAAAAAAACTAGTTTCGTCGAATTCTGAGACCGTTTGCAAAATGGCCCATTTCTGGTCGATCCAATTTAACTGTAATTGACCAAAACAAGTTTTTCTTTGCCACGCTCACATACTAGCTTCAAAAATTATGAAATTTGAAACCTAGAAATAACTTCACACCCCAGATCCGATAAAAATGGTTTCGTCGAATTCCGAGGTCGTTTGCAAAATGGCCCTTTTCACGGGCTATATAATTTCTACAGCGACCTTTGTGAAAATTCTTTTGGCCATGACTTTTGCTTCCTACTATGAAACTTCGATTTTTCAGATTCGTTAGAAAGATATTTACTAACAAATTTAAATATTTTTGGTTTCACTCAAATCCGTTTTGTTTTACAGCCGGTACAGTCAGTCAAAGTTTGAATTCAAATTTCGAAACTGCCGCGCCATTTCAGGCCTTGTTTATAATTCAAATTAATTATTTTCATTTTCAACATCGATTCAATCATACATTTCATCGCTATTATTTAAAATATTTATTTTAAATACTTAAAATTAACTAAAATAGCCAATTAAAAAAAAAATTTGGTTCAGATTTTCCGGGTCGTTACAACCTTTTTGAAAGGTAAATTAACCAACCGGTGTGAAATAAGTGTTTGGTTGAGAGACTGGGATCAGATATTGTCTTACTCTCTACTAATACTGAAAACCATTTTAACAACTGTGCACATAGTGGAGAACCAGAATGAAGTAGGTTGATTTGGAGGCGATTACTGGATTTAAAGTAAGAGAACGATGATGGATGACCTTGACCTTCGGGTCATAATTAAAATGACCAAAACATATGCTATACCATGACCAAGTGGGGTTAGCACCGCCATCGGCAACACTTTTTCCATTATTACTATAGTCCCTTGGTGATTGATATGATTTGATGCTCATCCTCGATTTGGGAGTGTTGTTTCGAGGTGGGCGGTAGCAGCAACTATGCGTTACCACCAGTCCGTGCATGTAAAGTGTAGATTCCTACCCTGGGCATTCCTCGTGTGCCTTGTCATATTTATTCTGATCGCGCCCACTACGATTTTGTTTTGTGTTGTACCTATGGAGTGCTCCGATCTGGTGGAGTTTACAGTACTGTATAGACTATAATGTTTATAAATGGTGTAAGGGTAATAATGGTAATCCCGCTTATGCTATTTTGATATAGTACTTTATTGATAGACAATACTATAATATCAAAATTATATTATATAGTATCTAGTCTGACGAATCCTTAGGAGACGGAAATTCCCGTAACATCTCTTAAGTTATTGCACTCACGAACACATCAGATAGGAAATGTGAATTACCGTAGGCATCTCTGACACCGTGACACTTATATTATTACCTGATTTTGATTTAACTGATATAAGAATATTTTAGTTCTGATAAGAGTATTTTTGTATTTTCATTGGTGCTCCGGTTAGCCAGAGTATTTCAGTTAGCGAAGACCACGTTTTTTTGAGGATGAAGATGGAGCTTGACAGACGTGAGTATTAGTATTATTCCGCTGCATATATTGGTATGTTTTATGGTGGTTAACTCTGATGTATTGTTGTAATGCATAATCAAATGTATAATTTAACAGCTTCGTGAACCGTTATTTGATTATTATATTTTGTCCTTCCGTTGTGAGATTCCGTTATTGTTTTTCTTCTTTCTTCTTTTTCTTATTTTAGTCCCAATAACTATCTGGACTTTTGATTTGTTTGAGTCGACATGTGAGGAGTATTATCGATTTGAACAGCCAAAAATGCGGGTCGTTACAATTATAAACTTATATCATACTTTTTAAACATGTAGTAACTTGTTTGAATCCGTAATATGGAGATATTTGAACTTAATTGATAATGAGTGATATGAAATTGTGATTTTTGTTTTTTTTTTGAATATGTAGATACTGGTGCTAATTTTGATGGTGATATAGTGTTTCGGATCAATATAGTCTTTGACGAAAATAAATACAATAATATTATGTCAAAATTGCTTCAGGAAAACGCGTGGGAAAGACCTAAGTAAATTCGATCCATTCCTTTCAATTCTTTACTTAAGTTGATAAACAACTTATTCTGATAAAAATATATTTTATCTTTATAAACTTGTAATATTTCATCCAAAATCGTTTCAAATCATTTAACATAATTTCTCCCTATTTCTGATCATTTAAAAATAGGCCCTTTCAGTTAAATGACGTTTCAGGTCATTTAGCTATACTAACGGTGTTTTTACTTAAATTTGAATTAAACATTTCTCAAAATCTATCCATTAGATTTAAAATCTCTTATTATCATTCGAAAGCTCTTTTCGATACAAAGCCAACGGTTCTGGTTTCAGGATGATCCGACGGTTGGACCTCCCGTTACGTTAATTCAAAGTTAATGGTCGAAATTCGCAAATGGTCTGTTTGAACTATTTAAATATATATAATATATTTCGTCGATTTCCATTCAAAACGTATTCTATAAAACTTTTATAAATTCGTTTTAAAACGATTCCAACTTCCATTTCAATTTTAAATCAAAATTGAACAATCCATGTCGTTATAATATTAAAAGGATAATATTTTCAAAATGTCATATTTTGAAATCTAATTTTTCCATATTCATTATAAAAATAAATAAAATCGATAGAGAAACCCGTTCGGGTAAAAATGACGCATATCTACTTAACTCGGCTTCATATTTCATTTTATTCGTGTCTATCCAAAATCGGACATCAAAATCATATTTTGATACTTCACTGAATATTATTTTAAAATATTCGTTTTATATTCTGAATTGGAATGCGACTCAATCCATTATCTTATAATTTTAATTACATGGATTTCATACATCGCATTATTAAATGATAACGATAAACAGCTATAAATCATCCAATTCACATCCAGAGTGCATTCACAACTGTATAAGCATTAAATAATATAACAATGCTTATACCGATCTGTTAGTCAATCAGTTGACATACAATTAAACACAAGGGAGATGTGTAAATTAATTATCATCCCAAGACCCGTGTGAGGTTTCCAACCATCAACAATGATTATTATTTGAATACTTGGGCGATGTGTAAAATTATCGTCCCAATACTCGTGTGGGGTTTACATCACGATCCATGTGAACATATCTACATATTTGGGAGACGGATGGGAAAATAGTCATCCTAAAATCATTTATAATATAATCGTTTTATTTAAAAACATTTGTAATCACAGTTTAATACTGATAACATTAAAACTGTAAACATCCATTAATCAACAAACAAATATTGCAATCACAGGAAAACAATATATATTCAGTTATAAAAATAAACAACTATACAAATAATTTGAGTGAGAGAGAGTTCTCCCCAATAATTTTCACTCCATCAGTCTTTAATTGACGATTTTACATTGTTTGGATTTAAATTGGTTTCAAATTCTAGTTTGCTCTATTTCTATTCAAATCTATTCCATGGCGTAGTGCTCGACGATGCGATTCCAGCACATCTGAAATTGTCTAATTCTGATTTGGTATGGAAGAGATATTAACATTATAAGATTTTATTTAAAGAACACGTCATTAGTGATTAATTATAATTAATTAACCTTATTTCCCTTAATTAACCTCCCCCTTCCATCGTTACTTCTGAAACCACGAACCCACCGTTCGACTTTCCAAAGCCGCCGCACGCAATACGAGATGCCGGAGGATGATCGGAGGGCTCCACCGGAGGCGGCGTGGCGTCGCCGGCTACCGCCGTGAGGAGCTCCAAGCTCGGTGGGCCCCAACGGCCAGAAAACGGCTTCGAAGCCGGTGCCTTTGAGTGCGAAAATCGAGAAGCATGCCACCCCAATCCAAAGCACCACCGCCCAATTTGTTGAGTTCTCCGAGCTAATCATCTTTCGTGTTAGAAGATTTTAATTTCAATGCATGGATAGTGAGATCGGAGGGGGTGATGATTGGAGGACGAGGGCCATGGATTTAATATAACGGCGGCGGCTGATTTATGGAGTTAGGGTTTGTGCAGATGAATACATATATATATTTAAATAATATTTAATTTACTAATTAACTCAATTTCGTCTGAACTCCAAACGAGACCCAATGACAGTCGCCTCTAACTAAATACCCTCATTCCGGATACAATGAGATATGTTTTGTAAGCCAACTCGACTGTTTCGATTAGTTTTTATCGAAATTAAAATATAAACTAATATAATGTTCAAAATTGATTTTCAACGTACATTTTAATTTATTATGGCCACATGCTAACTCCTAAAATTACGAAATTTGGAATCTAGCAATAATTCAATATTTCGGATCCAACAAAAGTGATTTGGTCGAAAACTAAGGTCGTTTGCAAAATGGCCAGTTTTAACGCGTATATAATATCAATAAAATATTATTAAATTCTATAGCGACTATTTGGAAAATTAATTTGGTTATAACTTACAATTTAGAATACGGAATCTAAATTTCTTACATTCTTTAGAAAGATATGATTAATTTGATCCTAACATTTCTGGTTTCATCAAATTCTAATTTAAAATGAATTATATACATTCATTCAAAGTTTAAATCTAAATTTCCGAACTACCGCGCCATTTCAGGCTTGTTTTATATAAAATTTAAATTTATTAGTTACAACTTCGTATTAAATAAATTTTAAATCATTTTTTCTCAAAATAAATTGTATAAAGTATTTAATTCTCATCAAAATCAATTAAAAATAAATTTTAAATTGGTTCTGAAAATATGGGTTGTTACAATCCGCCTCGAGTAAACCATCTAATTACGTCTACGATCCGATTACCATTTCTAGGCCACTCCGCCTCGAGTAAACCATCTAATTACGTCTACGATCCGATTACAATTTCTAGGCAGCTGCCTAAAATCTTTCAAGCTGGAACCAGTGCCCCTAGCGTCCATGCTAACCTGAGGCATTGTTGATTTCCAACTTGAAAATCTGGTTCAATCGGAATATGAGGAGTTGTCGCGTGTGCAAACCTAACCTATGGAGATGTAAGAGTTCTTCCAGCATCTATACCTTCATGCACTGACGCTTGTGTAACAGTTCCAGCTCCAAATCCCATAGCCAAACTAACCAAAGCATCACGAATCACACTACCATCAGGATTGCGCGAATTCCTTCTAGCCGAACCAGATTGGCTTGGGGATGAGTTGAGGGAATCGCCCCTAAGTCCTGCATACCTTGAGCGCCTTACTTACTCGTTCTACCTTGAGTTCCTTGGCCTATAGGCCTTCCAAATCCTTCCATCTTAGCAATAAAACCGTTCATGGCATCCTGTTGTCTTCAAAAAAGTTATTTTTGTCATTCAAGGCATGTATTCAAATCCTTAACTACTTTACCTGTCTCTTCTCTAGTTAGATAGTTTGATGGATTTCCAGTGGAGGAAACCTCTTGGGTTCCTACTATTGCCGCTGGTTAGGAACGAGTAAGAGTGACATCCTTCTTCCTCTTAACCATTCTTAAATTTGCGAGCAATCAAAACTCTAAGCAATCCAAAGTTGTGTCTGCCCCCTTCCTAGCACGCCAAAATGTTGACGTAGGAGAGTGGTCCTCTTACGCCAATACCTAATTACCAAATATTCCAAATGCAAAAGTACGAAAAAGTAAATGGTATAGAGAATTTATAGTGGTTCGACAAGCTATGCCTACGTCCACTTCGAGATGACTTGTATATTATGTTATATAGTTACAAGTACAATCCAAGTCCAATATTTTTGTTTACAAAGTTATGTAAGTACTAATGACAAAGTTCTAACTCAAAACTAGTACATTCTGCATCCTATAGTCTAAATGTCCAAGAAGAAGAAGCTATGTCCAAAAATAAGTTCCAATGCCCAAGAGAGCCCAAGAATTCAACCCAAATGCCAATTGAAAGTTCACAAGTCTAAAGAATTTTCCATGGAGGAAGAAGCCATGAAGGAAGCCATTAAAAAACTCCAAACTCCAAAATCCGGATTACAACAGAAACGAATAAAAAGATCCCAAAATAACCAAGTAAATAGGTGTTTATAAATATGTAGGGGATATGAGATTCGTATCCCCGAAATTCATATTTCGAGATCGGTACCGAACCCAGGACTTAGCCAAATCCATCGCTTCGCTTCGAAGCATTCTATCCCACTGTCTTTCCATCTTCTTCTCGTATCTCATGATACGATTTATTCAAGCCGATTCCTGAAAATCATTTGAGTTTACTCTGATCCCCACGAAACAAAGCTTGGGATACAAAAATCGTGAGTGCAAGTAAGGGATACGAAATCCCAGATGTGAACATGGGATACGAAATTCCCTATGAGCCACAAATACCGATCTCGCGATCGGTCCTGCCAATACCGATTTAGGAATATTTAGCCAAATTTCACCATCTTCTGAACTTCTGACTAATGTATCGATTCATAATTGTTATTGACACTCCAAATATTGTTAAGGGAAGGTCAAATTTTAAAAACACTCCCATCACAAAAATAATGTTAAGGGGGGCCACGTACTTAATTTTTTACGTTCCCTTTTACCCTCATAATAACGTCCGGTAATAACATCAGTTACCATCCCAAATCCAAATCAATTTCAAATGGAAAAAAACCCTAAATTATTTAAAAAAAACGATTGTTTGAGGAAAAATAATGGTATGAACAAAGAACGTAATACCATATTAAAAAAAAATTGTTCGATATATGTATATCGATTTCCTATCAATGATATATTTTCATCTGATCTGACAAATGAAATTATTAATAATACAGTTCGACTAATATACCATATAAATTTTTTTGATTAACAAATAAAAAAGATATTATTGTAAAGAAGACTAATCTGGTAAAATAAACTTTATTTGTTAAAGGGATGCTCTCTCCACTGGTACTCTCTTAACAGATTTTATTTAAAAAAAGTGACCTTCCCTTGACAATATTTGGAGTGTCAACAAGAATTCTCTTTGAAACACTTAATCAAACATGCGAGTTTTGAATTGTTTCAAACTTTGGAGAGTTTGTACTGAGTTCTAAACACTCCAATATCCAAAAAAACTGACGTCTGACTGCCTCGCAAAACGCGGTCCATAACCACCATTTTCTCAATCATCTGCTCTTCTGATTGAAAGTCGAGTTGTACGATGATGTGAAACCTGAACCCTAATAGCTAACTACCATGTGAGTGCCATGAAACCGACTTCCACCACAGTCCACCCTTTCCACGGCCTGAATCGCAGGTACTGCCCTAGATACGGGTAACCCTAACTCATTCTTATTTTGATTAGTCACTAACTTTGCATAATTTATTCACTGAAAGATTTTGAATGCATAGTTACTAATGCTTATAAATTTGTTCACTGAATGCTTAAGTTTACTAGAATATGTGTATTAAATGCTTCTCTACTGAGGAGCCTAATTTCTTTGCTGTTTCCTAAATTGCCTAATTTATTTACTGGTTCCAATTAATAGACTATAGAGTGCTTGATTTAAATTATGCTTATGCTAATCCATAATGTTATGTTCAAAAATATAACAAGTATGGATCTTTGTATGAAGTTTTGTACTACATTGGCTTACCACATTTTTAGATATTGTACTGAATTTCAAAAAGTGAAATGTCTTTTTTTGTGCTAAGTAAGGAGGGAGATCCAGTAAATGGTCTAAATATATTGCATGCCACAATACAATTTTATTCGTGCATCTGTCGTATTCGATTCTTGTAAGTTGTGTATTTCACTAGCTTTAATTTTACAGAAGATAAATGCTGCTATTTCACCAATCTAATAACTTTTATAGTTAATAAATTAAATTAAAAGGACATGAGATTTCGTAAAATATAACGGAGTTGAGAATAAAACGTGAGTGATGGCAACACCACTCCTTTCAATGTACCATTTTAGCATGTGGAAATGCTTTCAAACCAAACGCTACAAAATCAAAATAATCGCTTCTAATTGTTCATTGTTCCAGTGGAGGATCCCGAAAATTCAAATGGGGGAAGGGGTTCATAATATTAATATAACATCAAAAGTATAAAGATTTAAATATTGTTAGCACATTGAAATATAGTTTAAATAAAGTTCTAAAGCTACATAGAAATATTGAAATGGACTTAGAATTGACCTCTATGATTTTTCATTTTTTGAAAATAATTCATGACAACATCATTAGATAAATTCTTAAATACATTTTTTTAAATGTATACAACCAAACTATCATTCAAACATTGATCACACATTCGGTTGCAGAGTCAATTCTTCACTATCTTCATTGCAGAAAAAGCTCGCTCTACAGTAGCAGTTGCAACTGGTAGCATCAAAGGCAAAGTAAAAAAGTTTATAAACTAATGGATATGTCATATTTCTTTTACTTTTGTCCATCATTTGAGTAACATCCATCAATCCTTTTAAATCTGAAGAATCAACATTTGTTCGTACATTAATAATAAAAGTCTCAAGTTGATTTGACAATGCTAAAATGTCAATGGTAGAAAATCTTTTGGATAAAATTGAGCCAATCGAGTCAAATTCAAAGTTCAAACATTGCTGTGCAATTGCAGATGAAAGATGGAGCAAGTTGTATGACTTTTTCCCCAAATTATCAATTCCAGCAACAATAAATATACAATTGCCCCTAATTTCAATTTCTAAATCCCTAATTTCAAACAAGTATAAGATGAAGCAACAATACCTTTCTATTCTAGCCACTCCGTCGGAGAATAGCAAAGACGATGAAGAGATGTTGGGTCGGATAGGTGATGAATGGAAGAGTCGGCTCTGATTTGAAGAGACGTCGGTTAGGAGATGAAAAGATGTCGGTCGAAGATGAATATCTAATTTTGATTTGAAGAAAGATTAATAATGAGAGTGGAGAGGAATGATACGTTAGTTTTTGTATTAAGTAAATTTAGGAATTAGGGCATTACCTGTAATTTTTTCAAACTTCAGGGGGATCACTTGACTCTCCTTGCCTCTTATTAAATCCGTCAATGCATTGTTCCCATTAATATTTTGTTTCATTTCACAATATTTTATTTGTAAAAGGCATCTAAAAGGTAGCATCTCCATAATTAAATTGTTTTTATTTGGATGATGTGATCTAAGTACAAATTTTGTACTACACTAGCTAATCAATAATTTTATGTAAATATTTTTGAGAGGAACGTTTTTGGCATGGATATCTATTTTGCACTACACTAGCTTACACTTTTTTGGATAAAGAAGTGTCCCTTACAAAGAGGAGGACAGTCAACAAAAAAACTATTAGCTAGCAATACAATAAGCTACCAATATGTAGGTGACACAATGAACAAAAATACATGAGCATGCAAAGCTAATGGGTATATACTAGTAAGCGATTAGCAATTCAGATTGATCAAGACAAAAAATTATGATATAATACTCCACTCATATATATATATATGTATATATATATGGGAAGTCTATTTGAACATAAAAATAGACACAAATTAGATGATACAAAATCTCCACCATCAGTTACCCCCCGATTACCACCCCACATAAAGGCAAACTAACCCAACTGCTCAGACGTTATGTCAACTTTTGCATCTAAGTACGCCTATATATATATATATATGTGTGTGTGTGTGTGTGTGTGTGTGTGTGTGTGTAGAGAGAGAGAGGAGCTATCCGGGGCACCATTGTTTTGTAGCACCCTTTTAGCGCCCCCGTCCGTTTGTAAGCTACACCAATGGAAATCCAACAAGAATTTGTAGATGTTCAATCCACATATATAAACATCTATCCAAAATTTGAGCTCGTTCCGACATTCGTAACATAATATATTAGATGTTTAAATTTAACGATTTGAATAAATGTTTTAACAGTGAATAATTGAGCTAACATTTTCAGATGTTTAAATTTAGCGGTTTGAATAAATGTTTAAATAGTGAATAATTGAGCTAAGATTTTGAAAATGTTACAAATGTCGGAACGAGCTCAAATTTTGGATAGATGATAATATATATGTGAATTGAACATCTACAAATTCTTTTGGATTTGGATTGGTGTAGTTCACGAATAGGTAGGGGTGCTGCAAAACAGGGGTGCTCCGGAACGCTCCTTATATATATATATATATGTAAAAACAAATTGATCCAACGGAGATGAGATTTTTTCCGATTTGTGTCAAACTTCTGTGTTCAATTAGCCACCCCCATGTGTGTGTGTGCGCGTCTCTCTCTCTCTCTCTGTATATATATATGTATATATATATATATATATATATATGGAAAGGTGGGTTTGATGCCGCATTATATTTTTATTGCTGAAGATAAGTAGCTAACCATTTTCAATGGTTGATCGAAGCTGATGTGAGAAACAGAGGTGATGTTGATCGTGGTTTGGTTCATTGCAGCCTAGGATAGCCTCAGTACCATTCAGTCCAATTGTTGATTCGTGGCAGCTAATACTTGAGTAGGTTTGCACTGTTTACTTGATTTCTTATAGTTGGCTATGATGCATATTTATTTGATTTCTTATAGTTGTTTCATATTGGTGTTTATAACAGTGACAATGACTTGTGTATAAGGTATTAGTCTCTGATTTCAGTATAGCACCACGATTTTACGTTCATGTAAACTTATTATAAGCGATCAACATTGGTGAAATAAACATAAATTTGACCTGCATATATTTATCTTTGGGACTTCGTAGGAGAAGTTGTTACGGTTGTGGATGATATTTTACATTACAAGATCATGGAGATGAGTATTTTTTAGCTAAATTTAGTTGGCCCACTAATTTTAGCTGCTTATCTTCATATTTGCTAGGGAATATTTGATCCGGCTTAAAATACCACCGCTTTCTACAATTGACTCCATTACCATGTATGCTTTTTGATGTAAGGTTACTTCAGGTTAGTTTCAAATAATACCTTATATATAAATCGATTATTTCTTGTTATAAAGTAGTATAAAATCATGTACATATACTTCAGTTTATTAATCTTCTAATCAAATATGATCTGAATGCGAGGTGGTTTGAAACCGACACATAGGCATTCTTTACAGATACTCGCTTTCTCTGTGCTTGTATTAGTTGTTGTTGTTTCCTTATTTATGTGATTTTTTAATTGGTTTAGTTTTCTACAAGAGTGACAGAAATTATGTGATAGGTTACCCCATTTTTCTTTAGTGGAAGATGACATTTCTCCAGGCAATATATAACAACATTTCAGGTCAAATAAAAGAAACATTGATATCCAATTTGGTATAAAATTTTGAAAACGTATCAGAGCTAATGCCTGAGCCATTTTGCTTTTAGCTCTGTTTGATTCTTCTATTATAATCCAGTCATGGTACCTTATTATAATTAATATTCAAATTGAAGCCATGTTTTCATTGCTGTTATTGCAGAATGAACTAATGAGCAAATAAGAATGTCTCAAGGAATTTGTTCCTGATGATGCCCTTCTACTTGGTGGCCCATTGATTTTTGCGACATCTAAATGAAGCTTGCTTCATGCTAGGAAAGAAAGTTTATATTTTGCTGAGTTTACTATATAAACTTACATCCTTTTCAACAAATTTTCCACCAATAAGTGGCTAACGTTCAATTATTTATTATTTCAGGATCTTGATTCTTTCCTAGAAGATGAAGTACCCATTTTAGACACTTGCGGAAAGTCAGTCTGCAAGAGTTTTCTAAATCAACAATGTTAGCCTACTTTGTGAACTAGGCTACACAAAGTGGAGATATCGAACCTTGAAGAACCCTACTTCCTGAAGTGAGTCGGATCGGATCAGATGGTTAACGCCAAGACGGATCAGAATGGAGCAGAAAATGGATGAGCTTGAATTCAACGCAGGCTAAATCGGATCGGATCGGGCGTAGTCAGAGAAAATCAAAACGAAACAAAGTGAAGGAAGGCAAAATTGAAACCGAATCGGATCGGATGGGATGCTCCGATCCGAACCCCATTTGCTACCCTGTCCGAACCGAACCCAGTGTACTTTGCTACTTCACTCCATGATCTCCTGGATACTCGGGGCGGTTACAACCACTTTCTAACCATGATGACCACTAACTTGATGCGTTGGCAACACCAGAACTCACCCGATCCCGAAAGTAGCGGAGAGAAGGCCATGTAGCTCCGATCCGAACCGAATCCAGGAAGATTTTCCACCTATAAATAGACCCCCAAGGGTCATTTGAAGGGATCTTTTGGCACTTTGAGAGTTCATATACCTTTGATAACCGAATTCCAGCACTTCCAAACAATCCAAATCATCATACACAGTGTATTTCCACATAATTGAGTGAATGTATATGAAAAGTGAGCGAGATTGAGCGAATATCTTGTTGTATTTTCATCTATATCATCAAACAAAGTGTTATAAAGTGGACGTAGGCTCTTTAACGCCGAACCACTATAAATCTTGTGTCTCTTTTCTATTTTTTGATCTCATTTTATCGAAATTTTAGTCAATTTGGGTGTTAGAACCACTTTTTGGTCTAACATTTTGGTACTTTCACTGAGAATCATTTGAATTCTCTGCTTTTTTGGATTATCGTTCTACTTTTTGGACCGTTGAGTTCGAAGAAGTTATCCCCACTTTTCGACACTTTTAAATACTTGTTGGTTGATTGTTGAAGAATAATGGGTAAAGGAAAAGGCAAGGAAGTTCAAACCAGTCGAGGGAACGAAGTTGTTGAAGATCAGCAAAATCCGGTTGTGACGAGGTCTCGTGGGTAGAGTTCGGGAGCGGATCGGACAGGTTCAGGAAATCCGAACCGATCGCATAGGGTGAGCTTTGATCCGAACTGGATAAAAGACGTCGAAGAAGTGTGCTCCCCCAACCCGAAATGATCCGGCCAAGTCACCTTGCTTCGATCCGACCCGACTCTAGGTGATGCTGGAACCTCTACTCGAGCCGTTCCAAATGCTCCGACTCTAGCCACGAGGACCAATGACCATGTAACGACCGGGAATTCCGCTCGATCCGAATCAGTCGCTAAACCGATCAAGACCGTTCGAAATTCCTAATTGTTTTGAGAACACGACAAAATAGAACGCAGATGGAAGAACATTTCATTGTTAATTACAACAATTCATCAGAATACAAGAATATACAAAGTATAAATGAATATTACATTTGATAAATATCAGAGATTACAATACATTACATAGCAGCGGAAAATAATACAATACACAACTAGAAGTAATACGCGGATACAAAGCTTTCCGAGTATCGTTCCAGCTATAAATCAGGATCCTGTGAATATAAATCTGCAAAACCAAAACTACTAGCTGCCTATGTCAAAATAAGGGCACCCAGTGTTTAGGTTAAAACAATAAAATATAGGTCAGTCATAGGACTGGTGTGAGAACTAAAACAGTTATTAATCTTTATTTTAAAGTTAGGTAAATCAAGGGACCACACCGTATAATACGGAACGGGTTTCCTCCCAAGAATACCTGTAACGACCCAGAAAATCTGAACCAATTTAAAAATTTTAAATTGGCTAAAATAATGGATTTTAAATATTTAAAATAAATATTTTAAATAATGGCGATGAAAACTGAGTTGAATCGACATTTGAAAACGAATATAATTAATTATAATTATATATAGAATTGAAAATGGCGCGGTAGTTCGATAATTCGATTTCAAACTTCAATTGAATATACTGGGTGCAAAACAATCTGGATTTTAGTGAAACCAAAAACATTGGTATCTAATTGAAGATATCTTTCTAACGAATCCGACAAATCGAAATTTGATAGCGGGAATCAAAAGATATGTCCAGTTGAAAATTCTGAATAGTCGCTATGGAATTCAGGCCCTTAAAAATGGATATTTTGCAAATGACCTCGGATTTCGACGAAACCACTTTTGTTGGGTCCGCAGTGTCAGGTTATTGCTAAGTTTCAAATTTCATAATTTTTCGAATCAATATGTGAGCGTGGCAAAAGAAAACGCGTTTGACCGATTTCAGTTGATTTTAATCGATTGGAAATTGGCCATTTTTCAAACGGTCTCAGAATTCGACGAAACTAGTTTTGTTAGGACCGTATCGTCAATACGAAGCTAGAAAATATTTTTCTGGAATTTTTCTAGTTAGTATGTGGCCCCGGTAATTTGAAATGTACGTTTAAAATTCAATATATTGATTTAAATGAAAATTCAAAAGGAAACTGATTGTAACGATCAAATCAGCTTGCGATACATATCCCATTGTGTTCGGAATGGGGGTTAAACGCTATGGACGACAGGCGGTGGGCCTCGTTTTGAGGTCATACGTGAAAGTCAACCCTTTTGCTAAATTAAATAATTAAATAAAAACAAAAAAATAAAAAAAAATCATTTCCCTCCCCCCCTTTATCCTCGTTCTGGCCCCCCCCCTTCTCATTTCGATTTATACAGAAAGATAAAAAAAAAAAAAAAAAAAAAACCCATCGAAGACGGAAATCTCCTGCCTCCGACGATCAGAGAAACCCCCCCCCCCGCCTCCGCCTGTTCTTCCTCCAAGCCTACCGTCCTTCTTCACGCCATCGACCCTCCCTCCACTGCTCAACCCGAACCCGCTCCTCTCGAAACCCTAATCGACCGAGCACCTGAAGCCGCGTGAGTTCAACCGCCACACTCCCCTTTCGCTCCACCTCGAGACATCAATAACCCCTTCGATCGAAGACCCAGCCCCCCCGAAGCTCGCGAAGACGCAGAGCCAATCCCTCCCTCGAAGCCCGCGAAGACGCAGCGCCACCCCCCCCCTTTTGTAAGTTTTTATTTTTATTTTTATTAGCTTTGTTATTTTATTTTCTTAAGATTTTAAAACTGTAGTTTTTAAATAGATTTTAAAACAGTAATTTTTAAATAGATTTTAAAACAGTAATTTTTAAATAGATTTTGAAACAGTAATTTTTAAAAAGGCATTTTTGAAACTGAAATTTTTTAAAAGTATTAAAACTGTTCTTTTTAAAAAGTATAAAAACTGTTCTGTTTAAAGTAAAAACAGATTTTTGTTAAAAAGTTTAAAAACTGATTTTGTTAAAAGATTAAAACTGAATTTTAAAAAAGATAAAAACTGATTTTGTTAAAAGATTAAAACTGAATTTTAAATAAAATAAAAACTGGTTTTAAAAGCAAAATAAAAACTGTTTTTGAAATAAAGAATAAAAACTGCATTTTCTATGAAGAATAAAACTGAATTGATTTTGTAAAAGAATAAAACTGATTTCTTTTAGAAAAGTAAAAATCATATTTTTATATGTTGAAAGCAAAAGTAAAAATCATATTTTTATATGTTGAAAGCAAAAGTAAAAATTCGATTTTTATATATTGAATAGCGAAGTCAAAATTCGATTTTTATATATTGAATAGCATAGTAAAAATTCTATTTTTACATGTGTAGAGAATACGGGCGAAAGCAACAAAAGGCGAAGATTTCTATTAAGAAGAGTCTTGAAGTTGGATAGCTATTGGTGAGATTTCTGATTTAAAAATAATTATATATATGTGTTGACAATGAAAGTGAATAGCTATATATAAATTGCTATATATAAATATATATATATATATACGCCCCTCGTCCACAAACCATGGACGATATTTATTGGTTGAAACTGTTGTGAAAATTGAATGATTGTTTGGGATTGTTTGAGATTGATATTGGTTGATTGAGGTTGAAAAATACCCATTTGTGGTTGTGAAATATTTGGTTGAAACCACTTAGGATTAGTTTGTGGAAATGAAATAAATATATACATGCCGCCTGCGTGCGAACTAGATGCATGAACCCCATTGTCAAAAACCGCGAGGTTTTAAGGTAGAGCGAGGAGCCGTACTAGGGACGGTGCCGGTGTAACTACCCTGCCGTTATGCTGCCGAAATTTTGAATAATATTTGTGTGTTTGAATTATTTTCATATGCTTAAACTATATTTATTCATTGTATAGAAAACATTCATGTGTTGAATTGATATTCATTCGTTGTTTAGAAATTCATGTGTTGAATGGTATTCGTATTTTGAAATAAATTGTTCGATAATAAAAATCACATTTTTTATCTATATATAAAAACTATTGAAAACATTCATGTGTTGAATTGATATTCATTCGTTGTTTAGAAATTCATGTGTTGAATGATTTTCATATTTTGAAATAAATAGTTCGATAATAAAAATCACATTTTTATCTATATATAAAAACTATAGAAACATTCATGTGTTGAATTGATATTCATTCGTTGTTTAGAAATTCATGTGTTGAATGGTATTCATATTTTGAAATAAATAGTTTGATAATAAAAATCACCTTTTATCGACTATATGAACTATATAGAAAAATAGTGTTTTTGAAATGAATCGTTTTACAATAAAAATCACATTTTTATTGTATGCATAAATCGTTAAAATGTGAAGTGTTAAAAATAGCCACTTGTTCAAAATAAACATATATGAGTTGAAATATTCATTAATTAGCTAATGAAATGATTTGCACCTATTTATGTAACATTAGAATGAATGGTGTTTTTAAACCAAATAGAAATCGAATATGAAATCGAATAGAAAATGAAAAATGATATGAACTGTATATATATGTACATGCAATATTCTTTGAACAGGTTATAGCAAAGGGGCTAGAGAAGAGGAATAAAATTTTGTGCCCGACAAATAGGTACACATTTACTGATTTGTTTGGGTGATGATTTTGAGCCTATTGGCTAGCCGCTTGGCTTCTTCTTTTTTTCTTTTTAAGATTAGAAGGACCGGGACGCTATTTGCGATTTCCCGACGCTCCCGGTACAGGGGAGGTTATGGCGAAATTTTTCCAAAATTTAAGGAGTTAGAAAAATATTTGAAGTGAAAACGATATAGAAATCATTGAATGAACTATATTTATATAACTATATAAATATAAATAAAATTAAAACGAAACGAGGCCGTGCAGTTCGTATTTCGAAACCGTGATTTCAAACGACTAGTACGGGAAATCCGACCATTGGATTTTCCCGAAACCTCAACCGTCGGGTTCGCCTTGGAATAATCTTTCCAACGGCACCAACCTTGTAAAAATCCAACGGTTGGATTGTCTGGAATGTTTAATTCAAATCTGAAGAAAAACAGCGCCAGAAACGATTATATTTATTTATATATATAAATAAAATTATATTTAATCGAATAACGACGCTGCAGTTCGTATTTTGAAATCGAAATTTCAAACGATTGTACCGGGAGATCCGACCGTCGGATTTTCCCGAAACTGGAACCGTTGGGTTCGTTTTGAAAAGACCTTTCTAATGATGTAAATTTTGTGAAGATCCAACGGTTAGATTTTCAGATATGTGTAAATCAAATCTGAAGAAAAACAGCGCCACGGCCGCCTTATGGCCCGAAGCGTCGTTTTGAATAAAATGGCTATTTTAATTTAAATAAAAATAGCGATAAATAGTTATAAAATATCATAAGCAATATAGAATGGAAATAAACTGAATTTGCTTAATTTATGTGATGTTTGATGGTTGAATGTGTTTGGTGTGAAAATTACATTAAAGGACAAAATTGGTGTTGTCGAATAATTTAACCATTGAAATAAATCGATTTGAAATTCTAAATATGCGTGAATTATTTGAAAAGGCCGAGTTAATTCTCATTTCGAATAATCGACCGACGATTGAAATTCGAAGATGAAGACGATGGTCGAAGACCGGAGATCTTCACCTCGTTTGGATGGTAACCGAGGTCCTGATTGGGAGGCATCCCGAAATATGGATAATGAGTGGTGATCGTTCAGACGTACGTGTTGATCAAAGGGTTTGCGAGGTATTTAGTGCCTCCGGTTTCGTTCAGACCCAGAACGGACTTGTAAATGGACTGTGTGTCTGACATAGGATTTATTCTGTGTGGCATGCTAAGGTGCAGTGATCAGGGCTTCTGTTGAAAAGCAAAGTCTTGTGGTGATGATCAAAGCACCGCCTGTGTGGCGTAGCTTTGTGTATAACGTGAATTCGTGAGCCTCACACCCCAGTATGAACCTAAAACGGGAGGGGACATCAGGGAGGGCCTGCGTTTCTTTCTAGCTAGGGTGGTGTCAGTGACCTACCAGCCCTGACATTTATATATTTTTCACCTATGTGGTTGTTGCTGTTGCGAGGCGCCTCGGTTTGATCGGACGATCCGGGTCCGATGGAGTCATTCGTTGGCTCGTTGACGCCCCAAAGGGCGGGGAAACGCAGTGTTCAGGAATTTTAATCCACATCGGTGGACCGGCCCTGACGATCCAAAGGCTTGACTGAGTACTTGCCTGGGACACGGGCTAGAGCGTCTCGAATTCGGTGAGGACTATCTTTTGCCTTGGTTCATGACGGAAATCCAATTTCCAAATACGACATCGTGCGGTTTTGATTGTATATATATATGGCGACATGATATATGGTACCCATGCCGTCTATGATTGATAGTTATGATTTGAAATTGTTTTCAAAACATATAAACACTAGCAATAATATCAATTGCCTTTGTTTTATTCGTATCAATCATATTTTGGCCATTATAAGGTAAAACTCTATCCTCCGGTTTGCGTTGCATTGTGTGATGGGAACTGAGTCTTATAATGGCTTCATTTTTTATAAAAAGCATAGCGATGTTTAAAAAAGAAAGATTTGTTTTAAAGCACTGGCAATCCAATGGAGTAAACCCGTTCCACGAAAGTGGCGTGGTCCTGTGATTAGCCATATTATATATGTGTTGAGTAGATTTCTCATACCAGTCCCATGACTGACTCGTAGTTTGTTTCACTCTCAAACTCGGGTGCCCCTTTTTCCACACGGGCAGCCTTGTATTCAGGTTTAGCTGGTTCTTTCTGGATAGCTGGAGCTGAAGATGGATTCTATCATTTATTTCTTTTTATGCTGTTCAGCTCCTATTGTACATATTTTGTTTATTTCCGCTGTAGACATTTATGTATAGCTGGACTGTATTTGTACTAAGTAAGATCCTGTATACTGTGTAACTCTGATGATTACTTTTATCCAGTATATTTTGTTGTTCATTCTGGTGTATTTATTTAATTCTGTTCTGCTATTATATGTTTCTGTGTTATATTCCAAAGATAACCTTGTTTCCGTGGGAACGGGAAATCGGGTCGTCTCAACGTGGTATCAGAGCTTTGGTTAAGCTTAGTTCTGGAATATAACATTTGAACGAACTCGTCAGAAATAGAACCAGTAGTGTTCTAGGACGGGTAACTCTATATAGATAGGATCAGCAATATCCTAGTATGAGTAAAGCAGAATGAAATTACACCTCGATAGACACATTTACATTTCAAGTATTTGTCTCTATATTTTCAAATACCTTTTCTGTGACCTGACACTTGATCTGCCATTTGCAGAAGTACTAGAAAATGAGTGACAGGAACAGAGGAAGTAATCGTATGGCTCGACCAGCTAATGAGCCAGTTGTGCTCCCGCAGCCAGAATCCAATATAGAAGTTCTATACAAGAGATTTCGAAATCTTGGTGGATCGCCATTCTTAGGCAAGGAGCCCATTATGGAAACACAAGCTTGGATTCGTTCTGCAGAAAAGATCTTTGAGGGTTTAAAGCTGATAGACGATCAGAAAAGGTTACTAGCGTCTTGGGCACTCAAAGAAGAAGCTTTGTTTTGGTGGGATTCTGTTATTAAAGATAATCCAGAAGGTGATATCACCTGGGACAGATTCAAAGTGATTTTCCTGGAAAGATTTACTCCTCCCGAAGCAACCGAGAGATTATGCGATGAATTTTCTTATCTGATACAAGGGGACATGACCATTCCGGAATATCATAAGAAATTTAATGAACTTTCTCACTTTGCTCCTCATCTAATTCAAAATCCGAAGAGTAAAAATATGAGATTTATTCACGGGCTGCAAAGGAAATACCAGAATAAAGTATTGGGGCATGTGAAGCTTCCTTTTTCTGAAATGATATATATGGCCTATCAGTATGAAGATCTCCATAAGAAAGGAATGTTGCGCGACGAAGAAGAAGTCTGTGGTAGTGACAAAGAAGAGTCGGAAACTGATATTCTTGAAGCCAGTAAGAAGCCCAGTGCCAAGAGAAAAAGGGCTGAATCTGGGAAAGAACCAGTAACAACTGCTATTTGCTCTAACTGCAATAAGAAAGGACATTTGTCGATAAATTGTGGGCCCTTAAATAAAAGAATCAAAGTTGGGTCTAAAGCCATTAAGAAACAAAAGAACCCCCATGGGAAAAGGAAATGCCATAAGTGTCACCAAGCAGGTCATATTGCACGGGAGTGCCAACTCTTAGAAAAATCTGAAACAGTGCACATCAACGAATTGGCAGCGATTTCCGAGCCCTCAGCTAGTCAAGAAAGGGCTGATGTCTTAGAAGGCACGCTCAATGTCAAGAACATCCCAGTTAAAGTACTGTTTGATACTGGCGCGTCACGAAGCTTTATTGCAAAGAGTGCAGTCAAGAAGTTGGATTTGAATTTGAAGAAGCTCAAAGAGCCAATGACTGTCCGAAATCCAGTTGGAGGTTCCATCAATCTCAGTTGGGTTTGTGCAGTACCCGTCTCTTTTTCTTGCTATAAATTCCCTATTATCTCTGTCGTCATGAATTTTGATGAATTCGATCTTATTCTGGGATTGGATTGGTTAACCAAATATGAAGCAGAGGTTAGATGCGCCGAGAGAGTTGTTAGGGCTAGGATTAAATCAGGGGGTTATATAACCATTCCCTGTGAAGGTCAGAATGCTAATAGAAAAGACTTCTGGGCAGCTTTGAATGTTTCTCCAGTCCAAATTGAAAATATCCCTGAAATCACTGAGAATATTCCTGACCTCATTAAAGATATTCCTGTCGTCAAGAATTATGCGGATGTGTTTGAGGAAGTCGTTCGCTTACCTCCGCAGAGAGAAATAGATTTCAAGATTACTTTGATTCCCAATGCAAGGCCGGTAGTTCACGCTATTCGAAGAATGTCCTTGAAAGAGAAGGAGGAATTAGACAATCAAACACGACAGCTAGTATGGAAAGGTCTGATCAGGCCTAGTTTCTCTGATTGGGGAGCAGCAGTGGTATTTGTCCCAAAATCTGACGGTACTCTACGGCTATGCGTGGATTATCGTGATCTGAACAAACAGACAATAAAGAACAAGTATCCATTGCCGCGGATTGATGATTTGTTAGATCGATTAAATGGCGCACAAGTATTCTCAAGGATGGACCTAGCTACAGGTTTCCATCAACTTCGTATTGCCGAAGAGTGTGTTCCAATGACAGCGTTCAGAGGCCCCGACTTATTCTATGAGTGGCTAGTAATGCCGTTCGGCTTATGTAACGCTCCTGCTTACTTCGTCGATCTAATGAACAGAGTATTCAGAGGAGTATTGAATAAGTTTGTTCTGGTTTTCATTGACGATATTCTAATCTTCTCTAAATCAAAGGCCGAACATGAAAAGCATCTGGAACAGGTGTTAGAAATCCTCAGGAGAAATGTATTAAAAGCCAAGTTTTCCAAATGTATATTCTGGCAAGATGAAGTGAAATTTCTGGGCCATGTCGTATCGAAAGATGGAATCGCTGTGGACCCAAGCAAAATCACAGCTATTCAGAATTGGAAACAGCCCAGTACTCCCACTGAAGTCCGCAGCTTTCTCGGATTGGCTAGCTATTATCGGAAGTTCGTTAAAGACTTTTCGAAGATATCTGGTCACTTAACGAAGCTTACAAAGAAACATTCTAAGTTTAAATGGACTCAAGAAAGTGAGGAGGCTTTCGAAGAGCTAAAGTTGAGATTAACAACTGCTCCAGTGCTAACCATCATCGATGGCAACCAAGATTTAAAAGTATGGACTGATGCTTCTAGAGAAGGCCTTGGCGCAGTGTTAATGCAAAGAGGCCAAGTGATTGCCTATGCTAGCCGTCAACTGAAGCCGCACGAGAAAAACTACGTAACTCATGATCTTGAGTTATTGGCTATCATATTCTCGTTGAAAATCTGGAGACACTATCTTCTGGGCGAGAGATTTGAACTGTTTACAGATCACCAGTCGTTAAAGTATCTGTTCACTCAGAAGGACTTAAATCTGAGACAGCAACGCTGGCTGGAGTTTCTTGCAGCATATGACTTCGAAATTATATATACTCCAGGAAAAGCCAATGTCGTGGCTGATGCGTTAAGCAGAAAGAATGAAATGATCGCCAGTTTTATTATCACGACTTCATTGCTAGATAAGATATCTGCTCTTCAGGAGGATGATCACTTCATTCAGAAGATCAGAGGGATAATTCAACAAGGCGAACCCTCGAGTTTTCAAGTTGATAATGAGGGGATTCTAAGGCTCAGAGGTCGAATATGCGTTCCTAACATTCCTGAACTTCGAAAGGAAGTATTGGATGAATGCCACAAGTCAAAACTCAGTATCCATCCGGGAGTAAGCAAAATGTATAATGACATCAAACGCACCTTCTGGTGGAAGTCGATGAAAAGGGACATTTCCTTATATGTTAGCCGATGCCCCACTTGCCAGCTAGTAAAGAGCGATCAACAGAAATTGGCTGGATTATTACAACCGCTAGAAGTTCCTGGCTGGAAGTGGGAACATATTTCTATGGATTTCATTGATGGTCTGCCCAGAACCAGAAAAGGAAATGACAGTATTTGGGTGATCGTAGATCGTTTCACGAAGACCGCCCATTTCATACCTGTCAGATCAAACAGAACCGCTCAGAGTCTGGCGCAGATGTACTTCAGGGAAATAGTTAGACTACATGGAGTGCCGCTCAGTATAGTCAGTGATAGAGATACGATATTCACTAGCAAATTCTGGGAAGCATTTCAAGTAGAACTGGGGACGAAGTTAAACTTGAGCACCGCTTATCATCCTCAGACAGACGGTCAGACTGAGAGGGTGAATCGCATTTTAGAAGATCTATTGCGGGCTTGTGTTATAGATTTCGGTGGATCATGGGAAGACCATCTGCATTTGGCTGAATTCTCTTATAACAACAGCTACCAGGCGAGTCTGACAATGTCGCCATTCGAAGCATTGTATGGTAGACCTTGCCGATCTCCTGCTTGCTGGGTCGAACCAGGAAATAGACTTGTGTTGGGTCCCGATATGATTCGAGAAGCTGCCGACAAAGTTGATTTTATCAAGAAGCGATTACTCGCCGCTCAAAGCCGACAAAAGAGCTATGCTGATAAAAGAAGAAGAGATATATCCTTTGAAGTTGGCGACTATGTATATTTGAAAGTATCGCCGATGAGAGGAGTTATCCGGTTCGGTAAAACTGGAAAGCTAGCACCCAAATTCATTGGTCCGTTTCCTATTCTGGAACGGATTGGGACTCTCGCTTATAGGGTCAAACTGCCTGACTGGTTGCCTGGAGTTCATGATGTATTTCATATATCTCAACTTCGAAAACACGTTCATGATCCAGACTTGATCGTGGAAGAAGCAGCTCAGCAGGACATTGAAATTACTCCAGAATTAGCCGTAAGGCGAGAGCCGCTAAAGATTATCGGCAAAGAAACCAAAGAGCTGAGAAACAAGAAGGTTCACTTAGTCAAAGTGCAATGGAGTGGAGATCCGCGAGATTGTACTTGGGAAACCGAGGAGAGCATTCAGAAAGCTTATCCTAGATGCCGAGTAGATATCTCTGATTGACTCTGGTGCAAGGTACATTTACCCTACTTTGCATTACCGTTTAATTCTCTATTCTGTTGCTATTTTCTTCCCATGGATGTGCATTGTTTATTCTATACTCTGAATATTAAAAACAAATTGGTTGTTGTATTGTGGGATTGTAGATTTATCAAACCACTTTCGACTTTATTCCTTTTCGGGGACGAAAAGTTTTAAGTGGGGGAGATTGTAACGACCCAGAAAATCTGAACCAATTTAAAAATTTTAAATTGGCTAAAATAATGGATTTTAAATATTTAAAATAAATATTTTAAATAATGGCGATGAAAACTGAGTTGAATCGACATTTGAAAACGAATATAATTAATTATAATTATATATAGAATTGAAAATGGCGCGGTAGTTCGATAATTCGATTTCAAACTTCAATTGAATATACTGGGTGCAAAACAATCTGGATTTTAGTGAAACCAAAAACATTGGTATCTAATTGAAGATATCTTTCTAACGAATCCGACAAATCGAAATTTGATAGCGGGAATCAAAAGATATGTCCAGTTGAAAATTCTGAATAGTCGCTATGGAATTCAGGCCCTTAAAAATGGATATTTTGCAAATGACCTCGGATTTCGACGAAACCACTTTTGTTGGGTCCGCAGTGTCAGGTTATTGCTAAGTTTCAAATTTCATAATTTTTCGAATCAATATGTGAGCGTGGCAAAAGAAAACGCGTTTGACCGATTTCAGTTGATTTTAATCGACTGGAAATTGGCCATTTTTCAAACGGTCTCAGAATTCGACGAAACTAGTTTTGTTAGGACCGTATCGTCAATACGAAGCTAGAAAATATTTTTCTGGAATTTTTCTAGTTAGTATGTGGCCCCGGTAATTTGAAATGTACGTTTAAAATTCAATATATTGATTTAAATGAAAATTCAAAAGGAAGCTGATTGTAACGATCAAATCAGCTTGCGATACATATCCCATTGTGTTCGGAATGGGGGTTAAACGCTATGGACGACAGGCGGTGGGCCTCGTTTTGAGGTCATACGTGAAAGTCAACCCTTTTGCTAAATTAAATAATTAAATAAAAACAAAAAAATAAAAAAAAATCATTTCCCTCCCCCCCTTTATCCTCGTTCTGCCCCCCCCCTTCTCATTTCGATTTATACAGAAAGATAAAAAAAAAAAAAAAACCCATCGAAGACGGAAATCTCCTGCCTCCGACGATCAGAGAAACCCCCCCCCCCCCCCGCCTCCGCCTGTTCTTCCTCCAAGCCTACCGTCCTTCTTCACGCCATCGACCCTCCCTCCACTGCTCAACCCGAACCCGCTCCTCTCGAAACCCTAATCGACCGAGCACCTGAAGCCGCGTGAGTTCAACCGCCACACTCCCCTTTCGCTCCACCTCGAGACATCAATAACCCCTTCGATCGAAGACCCAGCCCCCCCGAAGCTCGCGAAGACGCAGAGCCAATCCCTCCCTCGAAGCCCGCGAAGACGCAGCGCCACCCCCCCCCTTTTGTAAGTTTTTATTTTTATTTTTATTAGCTTTGTTATTTTATTTTCTTAAGATTTTAAAACTGTAGTTTTTAAATAGATTTTAAAACGGTAATTTTTAAATAGATTTTAAAACAGTAATTTTTAAATAGATTTTGAAACAGTAATTTTTAAAAAGGCATTTTTGAAACTGAAATTTTTTAAAAGTATTAAAACTGTTCTTTTTAAAAAGTATAAAAACTGTTCTGTTTAAAGTAAAAACAGATTTTTGTTAAAAAGTTTAAAAACTGATTTTGTTAAAAGATTAAAACTGAATTTTAAAAAAGATAAAAACTGATTTTGTTAAAAGATTAAAACTGAATTTTAAATAAAATAAAAACTGGTTTTAAAAGCAAAATAAAAACTGTTTTTGAAATAAAGAATAAAAACTGCATTTTCTATGAAGAATAAAACTGAATTGATTTTGTAAAAGAATAAAACTGATTTCTTTTAGAAAAGTAAAAATCATATTTTTATATGTTGAAAGCAAAAGTAAAAATCATATTTTTATATGTTGAAAGCAAAAGTAAAAATTCGATTTTTATATATTGAATAGCGAAGTCAAAATTCGATTTTTATATATTGAATAGCATAGTAAAAATTCTATTTTTACATGTGTAGAGAATACGGGCGAAAGCAACAAAAGGCGAAGATTTCTATTAAGAAGAGTCTTGAAGTTGGATAGCTATTGGTGAGATTTCTGATTTAAAAATAATTATATATATGTGTTGACAATGAAAGTGAATAGCTATATATAAATTGCTATATATAAATATATATATATATATATATACGCCCCTCGTCCACAAACCATGGACGATATTTATTGGTTGAAACTGTTGTGAAAATTGAATGATTGTTTGGGATTGTTTGAGATTGATATTGGTTGATTGAGGTTGAAAAATACCCATTTGTGGTTGTGAAATATTTGGTTGAAACCACTTAGGATTAGTTTGTGGAAATGAAATAAATATATACATGCCGCCTGCGTGCGAACTAGATGCATGAACCCCATTGTCAAAAACCGCGAGGTTTTAAGGTAGAGCGAGGAGCCGTACTAGGGACGGTGCCGGTGTAACTACCCTGCCGTTATGCTGCCGAAATTTTGAATAATATTTGTGTGTTTGAATTATTTTCATATGCTTAAACTATATTTATTCATTGTATAGAAAACATTCATGTGTTGAATTGATATTCATTCGTTGTTTAGAAATTCATGTGTTGAATGGTATTCGTATTTTGAAATAAATTGTTCGATAATAAAAATCACATTTTTTATCTATATATAAAAACTATTGAAAACATTCATGTGTTGAATTGATATTCATTCGTTGTTTAGAAATTCATGTGTTGAATGATTTTCATATTTTGAAATAAATAGTTCGATAATAAAAATCACATTTTTATCTATATATAAAAACTATAGAAACATTCATGTGTTGAATTGATATTCATTCGTTGTTTAGAAATTCATGTGTTGAATGGTATTCATATTTTGAAATAAATAGTTTGATAATAAAAATCACCTTTTATCGACTATATGAACTATATAGAAAAATAGTGTTTTTGAAATGAATCGTTTTACAATAAAAATCACATTTTTATTGTATGCATAAATCGTTAAAATGTGAAGTGTTAAAAATAGCCACTTGTTCAAAATAAACATATATGAGTTGAAATATTCATTAATTAGCTAATGAAATGATTTGCACCTATTTATGTAACATTAGAATGAATGGTGTTTTTAAACCAAATAGAAATCGAGTATGAAATCGAATAGAAAATGAAAAATGATATGAACTGTATATATATGTACATGCAATATTCTTTGAACAGGTTATAGCAAAGGGGCTAGAGAAGAGGAATAAAATTTTGTGCCCGACAAATAGGTACACATTTACTGATTTGTTTGGGTGATGATTTTGAGCCTATTGGCTAGCCGCTTGGCTTCTTCTTTTTTTCTTTTTAAGATTAGAAGGACCGGGACGCTATTTGCGATTTCCCGACGCTCCCGGTACAGGGGAGGTTATGGCGAAATTTTTCCAAAATTTAAGGAGTTAGAAAAATATTTGAAGTGAAAACGATATAGAAATCATTGAATGAACTATATTTATATAACTATATAAATATAAATAAAATTAAAACGAAACGAGGCCGTGCAGTTCGTATTTCGAAACCGTGATTTCAAACGACTAGTACGGGAAATCCGACCATTGGATTTTCCCGAAACCTCAACCGTCGGGTTCGCCTTGGAATAATCTTTCCAACGGCACCAACCTTGTAAAAATCCAACGGTTGGATTGTCTGGAATGTTTAATTCAAATCTGAAGAAAAACAGCGCCAGAAACGATTATATTTATTTATATATATAAATAAAATTATATTTAATCGAATAACGACGCTGCAGTTCGTATTTTGAAATCGAAATTTCAAACGATTGTACCGGGAGATCCGACCGTCGGATTTTCCCGAAACTGGAACCGTTGGGTTCGTTTTGAAAAGACCTTTCTAATGATGTAAATTTTGTGAAGATCCAACGGTTAGATTTTCAGATATGTGTAAATCAAATCTGAAGAAAAACAGCGCCACGGCCGCCTTATGGCCCGAAGCGTCGTTTTGAATAAAATGGCTATTTTAATTTAAATAAAAATAGCGATAAATAGTTATAAAATATCATAAGCAATATAGAATGGAAATAAACTGAATTTGCTTAATTTATGTGATGTTTGATGGTTGAATGTGTTTGGTGTGAAAATTACATTAAAGGACAAAATTGGTGTTGTCGAATAATTTAACCATTGAAATAAATCGATTTGAAATTCTAAATATGCGTGAATTATTTGAAAAGGCCGAGTTAATTCTCATTTCGAATAATCGACCGACGATTGAAATTCGAAGATGAAGACGATGGTCGAAGACCGGAGATCTTCACCTCGTTTGGATGGTAACCGAGGTCCTGATTGGGAGGCATCCCGAAATATGGATAATGAGTGGTGATCGTTCAGACGTACGTGTTGATCAAAGGGTTTGCGAGGTATTTAGTGCCTCCGGTTTCGTTCAGACCCAGAACGGACTTGTAAATGGACTGTGTGTCTGACATAGGATTTATTCTGTGTGGCATGCTAAGGTGCAGTGATCAGGGCTTCTGTTGAAAAGCAAAGTCTTGTGGTGATGATCAAAGCACCGCCTGTGTGGCGTAGCTTTGTGTATAACGTGAATTCGTGAGCCTCACACCCCAGTATGAACCTAAAACGGGAGGGGACATCAGGGAGGGCCTGCGTTTCTTTCTAGCTAGGGTGGTGTCAGTGACCTACCAGCCCTGACATTTATATATTTTTCACCTATGTGGTTGTTGCTGTTGCGAGGCGCCTCGGTTTGATCGGACGATCCGGGTCCGATGGAGTCATTCGTTGGCTCGTTGACGCCCCAAAGGGCGGGGAAACGCAGTGTTCAGGAATTTTAATCCACATCGGTGGACCGGCCCTGACGATCCAAAGGCTTGACTGAGTACTTGCCTGGGACACGGGCTAGAGCGTCTCGAATTCGGTGAGGACTATCTTTTGCCTTGGTTCATGACGGAAATCCAATTTCCAAATACGACATCGTGCGGTTTTGATTGTATATATATATGGCGACATGATATATGGTACCCATGCCGTCTATGATTGATAGTTATGATTTGAAATTGTTTTCAAAACATATAAACACTAGCAATAATATCAATTGCCTTTGTTTTATTCGTATCAATCATATTTTGGCCATTATAAGGTAAAACTCTATCCTCCGGTTTGCGTTGCATTGTGTGATGGGAACTGAGTCTTATAATGGCTTCATTTTTTATAAAAAGCATAGCGATGTTTAAAAAAGAAAGATTTGTTTTAAAGCACTGGCAATCCAATGGAGTAAACCCGTTCCACGAAAGTGGCGTGGTCCTGTGATTAGCCATATTATATATGTGTTGAGTAGATTTCTCATACCAGTCCCATGACTGACTCGTAGTTTGTTTCACTCTCAAACTCGGGTGCCCCTTTTTCCACACGGGCAGCCTTGTATTCAGGTTTAGCTGGTTCTTTCTGGATAGCTGGAGCTGAAGATGGATTCTATCATTTATTTCTTTTTATGCTGTTCAGCTCCTATTGTACATATTTTGTTTATTTCCGCTGTAGACATTTATGTATAGCTGGACTGTATTTGTACTAAGTAAGATCCTGTATACTGTGTAACTCTGATGATTACTTTTATCCAGTATATTTTGTTGTTCATTCTGGTGTATTTATTTAATTCTGTTCTGCTATTATATGTTTCTGTGTTATATTCCAAAGATAACCTTGTTTCCGTGGGAACGGGAAATCGGGTCGTCTCAATACCAGTGCATAAAACAACAGCGCAATGCTAAATAATGAACAATGAAGCTATTATAAGACCCAGGTCCCATCACACAATGCAATGCAAGCTGGAGGATTGGGTTTTACCTTATAATAGCCAAAGTATGCTTGGTACGTTAAAAACAAACCATTTGATACTATTATAAGTGCATAGTGTCAAAACAATTTCAATCGTAAATATCAATCATAGACGGCATGGGTACCATATATCATGTCGCCATACTAGGCTCTACAATCAAAACCGCAGAGTCACGTATTGGAAGTTGGATTTCCATCTGTGAACCGAGGCAAAAGATAGTCCTCACCGATTCGAGACTCTCTAGCCCGAGCCTCAGGATCCAGATCAGGTGGGCCCTTGGATCGTCAGGGCCGGTCCACCAATGTGGATTAAAATTCCTGAACACTGCGTTTCCCTGCCCTTTGGGGCGTAAATGAGCCAACGAATGAATCCATCGGACCTGGATCATCCGATCTAACCGAGGTGCTTCGCAACAGCAACAACCACTTAAGTCAGACTCATCAGGGCGTGTAAAACCACTGACGCCACTCCTAACTAGAAAGAAACGCATGTCCTCCCTGAGATCCTCTCCTGTTTTTGGTTCACCACCGGGGTGTGAGGCTCGCGAATCAACGTTACACAAAGCTGTGTCACACAGTCTGTGCTTTGATCATCAACCACAAGACTTTGCTTTGCAACAGACGCCTTGATCATTTGCCACTTAGGCATACCACATAGGCAATTCACTCCATGCGTTTGATATCCATCAATATATAACCCCTGAGCTCGTACGTCTCAGAGAAGGGCGTTAAGTAAGAGAATAAATTGTCCGCCGCCAAATAGATATATATTTAATAGAAATCAATCACATAGACTAAAATCCAATGTCAGACACACAGTCCATTTACAAGTTCGTTCTGGGTCTGAACAAAACCGGAGGCACCTAGTACCCCGCATATCCATCGATCTCCAAGTACGTCTGGACGATCACGAACTGATTCTCTCCTCTTGGATGTACGGCCCAATCAAGATCATCAGTAATTATCCAAACGACGTGAAGACCTCTGATCTACGACCACCGTCTTCATCTTCGACGCCACGTCGAATCAGTTATTCAGAATGGGATAAACCCGGTCTTTCTGAACAACTCACGTATATAATAAACACGTGTGACACAAACACAACAAATGCCTCAATCCAATTCAGAATATTCTTTTATTCAAATATTCTTATACTTTGGGAAAGGTTCCCATTAATTTTATCAAAGATAAGTTCTTTTAAATTTATTCTTTAATCTTCCTTTTGAATATCACTTCAAACTAGTCGGGATTAACAAACCACACCGAAGTAATTATTTATTTTATTTCCCAATCCCAACCTATTTATCCCATGAAGTAAAACTGGTTATACTTCATATCTAACACCACGGTGTTATCGGTAAACTCAATTACCATTTCACGTTCAAATATAATTAAAGATTTAACTATCGCCTGGAGCAAAACTGGTGATACTCCATTCTCGATCTTTTCAATCTAATTGAAGATTCATTAAAACTCCACTTAGTTTTAATCTTCACAGAAATCAATATCCTGTCTTTAACAGGGTTAAAGAACCAATGTCATTTAAAACACGGCTCACTATAAACCCAAAATCACATTACATTAATTATCGGGTTAAAGAACAAGTGTTATTTAAAACACCGTTCACGATAAACCCAAAAATCAATTCCAACTCAATTCCAATTAAATACCATTTAATTGGTACACTTCATTAAATCTAAATAAAAAGATTTAATCTTTTTCTCAACTGGGTTTAAGGACAGTGTTAATGAAGACACCATTCACGACAAACCCAACTCACATTTGATATTAAATACAAGGCTCTAAATAGAAAATATATCGGCTTATATTCAATATCAAATTCTACGACCAACAAATATCGTATTGGAAATAACGATATTAATGTATCTTTCAAATTTCCATAACAATATCTGTATAATCACGAAATCCAGCATCGAAATATTCCGAAGACAATTTCTATTCATATCCATTCCAATGCAATTATTGGAAATTCTGGTTATTTTCAAATCCAATTTATTCATTTATTTTTAAAAAAATTATTATTCTAGTTCAAAACTAGTTCATTTCGATAAAAATCTATTTTTATCTTTTCAAATATGGAGTTTTTCATCCCAATTCTTCCTAAATCACTTCTTATGATTTTACACAAATTATTGATATTTTTAATAATTTTATCAAGGCTCGTACAGTCGATTTCCATCAACGGCCATCGAACTGCACTTACAGCGACCTTTTCCAAATTTGATTTGGACATAATTCCAAATCCAACTGTTAGATTTCAAATTTCTAATATTTGTTAGATAGTTCTTTTCGATACGAACCTAACGGTTTTGGTTTTAGGAGAATCTGACGGTCGGATCTCCCGCAATATCCATTCAAAGTCAGTGGTCGAAATTCGCGAACTGCCGCTGCGCGTTCTATTCAGGCCATTATATATAATATATATATATATATTATATATTTCATCGATTTCCTTTTTAAAACATATTTTATAAACCGTTTTAAATTCGTTTTCAAAACGATTTCAACTTCCTTTTCAAATTCAAATCAAAATTGAATTTTCCTTTTCAAATTCATTTTAAATTCATTTCAAATTGATTTCAATTCAAATCGATTTTCAGTTTAATTTCAAAATGTTTTAAATTCAATTCAAAACGATTTCAATTCTATTTCAATCTAATTCGAATTTCTATTCTATTCAGTTTAATTCAAATTCATTTTCTATTCAATTCAATTTCAATTCGATTATTGAAATCACTTTTCAGTATTCATTTAACAATGAATAAAATCGATATAAATATCATTCACGTTAAAATGGCGTCAATCTAATCAACACGACTTCATATATTTCTATTTTCCAATATTCTATTTCAAATATCTCTTTTCAAATATTTCTATTCAGATATTCTATTTCAAAACTGGAATGAGGCCCAATCAATTACCATATAATGTTAATTATATGGATTTTCTTCAACACACGTATATAACAGCAACGATAAATCATCAACCATCATCCATAGTGCGTTCTACACTATACAAGCATCAAATATAATTTTTAACGTGAATGTGAATAAATATTTATGAACAAATCGGAGATTTGTTTATATAAACTGATTTGATTGATATTGATTGGGACGATAAATTTTACACATCGCCCAACTGCACAAATAAAATCAATCCGTCTACGCCTGTCACTCAAGGAGATTTTTCGCGCCTTCTGGACATGCTTGAGAGCAATAGGGAGGCTATGAGAGTCCATGAGCGCACCAACCTTATGATGCAAGAGAATATGAGAATCATGAGTAGGGAAATTGGCGAGCTTCGCAGGCAGAGGACCCCTTCCCCAATTCATCATACTACGATGGATCAGTCTTCTTCTTTCGAGGAAGAACGGCCTCGTGAAAGAAGGCCGCTCGAACGACCTCAGGGACTTTCGGATCTCTAGGATCCCATGAGGACGCTGCTCGTGTGCTAGGACCCAATGACCCGAGCTTGAGAGAGCCTATGCTATTACCAATGCGAGGATCCCATGTTTTGCCTAGAGATCCTAACCTCACCAACCCCACTCAAGGACAAATGCTTCAGCCCCTTCCTCCCGAGATCGACCGGGAACGTAGGGAGCAAAGCAGAGCAGAAGCCGCTAGAAGAAGGAGGATGTCCCCTGATCAGGAGCCTAGAGGAAACCCGAACATCAGAGCCAGGGAGCCTGAACGACCTTTAACAAATGCTGATGTATGGGCTATGGTGCGCCAAATCATGTCTGAGAGTAGAAATTACACCAATGAAGATTATGGTATTAAGCGAAGCCATGCTCCCTTTACTGATGACATTCTTGACTTTCAGTTCCCCCGACGTTTTAATCTGCCGCAGAATGATAGATATAACGAGAGAACTGACCCGGGACAACATTTGATGCGATACGCATGGCTTATGAATGTTGCCACTGCCCCTGACGCTGTGAAGTGTAAGGCTTTCCCGATCTACTTAGAAGACGTAGCATTACTGTGGTTTACCCGACTTCCTCCTCGATCGATATCGAATTTCAAAGAACTGAGTGAACGTTTTATGAATCAATTCCGACTTCAGGTGAACGTTTTATGAATCAATTCCGACTTCACGCCCGAAAGTCTAAGACTGTTATCGAATTATCGAGAATTAAGCAAGCACCGGGTGTGTCCTTGAAGTCGTATCTAGACCGTTTCAATTTAGCTGTAACGGAAGTCAGCGACCCTCATGAGCCTACGATCTTGATGGCCTTAATGGAGGGAGTTGATCCTGATTTGGAGTTTGGAGATTATCTTTCTGGGAAGCCACCGCCCACAAGAGAGTTGTTTTATGAGAAGGCCAATATTCAGTTAAGATGGGAGGAAGGAAGGGAAAACAGAAAGAGGAAGTCTGGAGCGGCCTCAAAAGAAACTGTTCAGAGTAATGTTGCTGTAAAGCAGTCTGGAGAAAGTTCTGGGAAAGTCGAAGTGAACGTCGGAAATAAGAATGGAAACAATAATAATGGGAACGGGGGCAACATCAACCATAATGCGAATGGTAATAGGAGAAACAGGAACCGGGGAAGTAATTCTGACAAAAGACCCCAGTTCCAGACCTTTGAGAATTATTCACCGTTGAATGACACTTTGGAGAACATTTATTTGGATACGTACAATTTTTTGCAATACAAGAAACCGCCGTCGTGAGATTCGACAGAAAAAGAAATTGCTACTGGAAAGTTTTGTTTATTTCACGGAACCCACGAACATTCAACGAACGAATGTCGACAGTTGAGAGATGTGGTTGAGAAGTTGTTGCGTGAAGGTAAGTTGGATGAGTATAAGGCTGCCCCAAGGGACAGGGGGCAAGGAGGATAGGCCCCAAACCAGAGTCAGCCTGCTCCCAAGCCTACAACACAACAAAAAGGCAAAGGGATTGTCATTAACACCATAGTATGTGGACTCCATCCGGCTATCCATAGTTTCAGAGCAGTGGACCAATACGTTAATGCAGTTAAGCATATAAATGTGGACGAGTGCGATGATTTGGAAGATATCACTCCAGTGAAACAACAAAAGACAATGTTCGATGAAGTAGTGTTCCATAGCAGAGACGACACTGGAATCCAATCGCCTACCGAAGATCCATTGGTTATTACCACTACCATTGGGTCGGCACTGGTCCATAAGGTACTTGTAGACAATGGAAGCTCTGTCAACATTTTGTTTAAGAAGTCGTTTGATTAGATGAAACTCGAGTCTGGAGATTTGAAGCCCTGTGAAGGTTGGATCCGAGGCTTCAATGGGGCATCGACAGCTCCAATGGGGTATATAGAATTGCCCGTAACATTGGGACAAGGGGATCGTCGAAGAGTACGAATGCTTCAGTTCGTAGTTCTAGATATCGATACGCCCTACAACACATTTTTGGGAAGGCCTACTCTTGCAGAGTTCAGGGCTTGTATCGCACCATGGTGCTTATTGCTAAAGTTCCCAATTGAAGCCGGAACAGGAGTAATGAGGCAAGATCAAGTCTCCGGGCGAGCTTGTTATATTGTCGAATTAAAGATGCTGATGAAGGGACTCAACATCGATTCCAAAAGTACTTCACCCCCTCCAAAGGAGGGTTCAGCATAGCAATTAGAGGGATCAGCCCCAAAGGAGTTGCCTAAGGGAATGCCTGAAGACCTAGATCCCAGAGAAAATGAGGAATCTGAGGATATAAAAGCAACTCCTAACGAAACGACAGTGGACATACCCATTGATGAAGCTGATCCAGCAAAAGTTTTGAAGATTGGATCCTAATTGGATCTGCATCAAGCCAAAGAACTGGCTGACTTTCTGAAGGCAAACCTGGATGTGTTTGCCTGGACCCACGCAGACATGTGTGGGATATCACCATCCGTCATGAGTCATTCACTGAGTATAAACCCAAAACACCCGCATGTAAAGCAAAAGAGACGTGTGCTAGGCCCAGAGAGGTCGGCAGCTCTGAAAGAAGAAGTGGAGAAGCTGAAAGAGAATGGATTTAATAGAGATTCGACATATCCTGACTGGATATCGAATCCTGTTTTGGTAAAGAAGTCAAACGGAAAGTGGCGGACGTGTACTGATTTTTCAGACTTGAACAAAGCATGCCCGAAAGATAGCTTCCCACTCCCCAGAATATACCAGCTTTTGGATTCGACGGCGGGACATGAACTTCTTTCTTTTATGGACGCATGTTCCGGATACAACCAGATTCCCATGTATGTGCCCGATCAAGAGCACACGAGCTTCATTACAAATTTGGGGTTGTATTGCTATGCGGTCTTGCCGTTTGGATTGAAAAATGCTGGAGCTACCTACCAGCGCTTGGTGAACAGGATGTTTTATAACCAAATAGGGAAGACTATGGAAGTTTATGTGGATGATATGATTGTCAAATCGAGACAGTCCTCTAGCCATACGCAAGACTTGGCAGAGATGTTCGGTATCCTGCGAAAATATCGAATGAAGCTAAATCCTTTGAAGTGCTCGTTTGGGGTGGCATCTGGAAAGTTTCTAGGTTTCATCGTAAGCTCTCGAGGAATTGAAATAAATCCCAGTCAGATAGCAGCGATAAGGAACATCGAGGAACCACGAAGAATCAAGAATGTCCAAAGTCTTGCAGGGAAAGTGGCTACGTTGAGTAGATTCATCTCCCAAGCAACAGACAGATGCATCCCGTTTTTTGACTTGATAAAAAGGGGAAAGAAAAATTTCGAATGGACTCCGGACTGTGTCGAGGCCTTTCGAAATCTATTGGACTTACTAGAGAGACCACCGATTTTGTCGAAGCTAGTGGATCATGAAGAGCTGTTTGTTTATCTAGCAGTATCGGCTCACGCCGTTAGCACTGCCTTGGTCCGGGAAGAAGACAAGGTGCAAAGGCTGGTATATTACGTAAGTAAGAAATTGGCAGCTGTAGAGCGTAACTACCCAAGGATTGAGAAGCTTGCTTACAGCCTTCTGATCGCCTCCCGAAAACTTCGCCATTATTTTCAAGCTCATTAAATAACCATATACACTGATCAACCTCTGAGACAGGTGTTGCAAAGACCCAAAGCATCGGGACGGTTGATCAAGTGGAATATTGAATTAAGTCAGTTTGATTTAAATTTTCAGCCGCGGAGATTGATCAGGGGGCAAGCTCTGGCTGACTTTACAGCAGAGTTCACAATTCCGGAGGAAGAGATGATCAATGACAAGGTGGTCAAATCAGAGGAAGAGTTTGAATTAGGTCCATGGAATTTATACACAGACGGAGCCAAGAACGACAGAAGGTCCAGAGCTGGAGTCGTCTTAGTTACTCCCGAAGGACGATCGTTATATTATGCTCTGCGACTGGAATTTTCAGCGACCAACAATGACTCTGAATACGAAGCCCTGATTGCCGAGCTGAAGCTTGCTAAGGAATTCGGAATAAAGGCATTAGATATATTCTGCGATTCCAAAATATTCGTCTACCAAGTGCGAGAGGAGTTTGTGGCCCGGGGACCTCGACTTATTACCTATCTCGGAAAGGTGAAGGAATTGTTGAGCAACCTGGAACAATATAACAAAACGCATATCCCGAGAGCTGAAAACCAAAAGGCAGACCGGCTAGCGAAGCTGGCTAGTTCTGACAATCCGGAGGAAACCGAAATGGTTCCAATTGAGACGTTGGAATCGCCAAGCTTTGAGTTAATGGAAATTGAATTAGCTTTCGAACCAGAACCGGAGAGGGAGTCGTAGATGACCTCAATCAAGAATTTCCTTAGAAATGGAGTACTCCCGCCAAAGAAGAGTGAGAGGCGAGCCATTGTTCGCAAAGCTACCAGATACATCCTTCAAGATGATACCCTTTATCGGCAAGGATTTTCTATGCTCCTGTTACGATGTATAGTGCACGACGACATCAAGAGTGTACTAAGAGAAGTACACGAAGGTGAGTGTGGAGATCATACGGGAGGTCAGACCTTAGCAAAAAAGGTATTGCGGTATGGGTATTTCTGGCCCATAATTAATAAAGATGCAGCTGATTATTCACGACGTTGCGACAAATGCTAGAGGTTCGCTAAGATCCCCAGAGCACCACCGACCCAGCTCAAGTCGATGGTGAGTCCATGGCCGTTTGCCATGTGGGGAATTGACATCATCGGAGTTCTACCGATTGCCAAAGGAGGAGCGAAGTATGCAATAGTCGCCGTGGACTATTTTACGAAGTGGGTGGAAGCTGAGCCCTTAACTAAAATCACAGCGAGAAAGGTGATAAGTTTCGTGGTTAGAAATATCATATGCCGATTTGGGATTCCAAAGACCATTATAACCAATAATGGAACCCAGTTCGATGGTGCCGAATTCAAAAATTTCTGACAGAAATACAAGATCGACAAGCGGTACACTGCAGTCGCCCATCCACAGTCAAATGGGCAAGTAGAAGCAATAAATAAACTCATAAAGTCCATCCTCAAGAAGCGATTGGAGCGTGCAAAAGCAAAATGGGTGGATGAATCGCCCTTGGCTTTGTGGGCATATCGGACAACGTTTAAGACAGCTATGGTCATACTCCTTTCTCTCTATCATTTGGCTCAGAAGCAGTAATCCCGGTAGAGCTTGAAGTTCCCTCTCATAGGGTGATATATTATGACCCGATGACAAATCGGGCGCTCCTCCTCAAGTCCCTTGATGAAATCGAAGTGAAAAGGGATGAGGCAGACTTGCGTGCGTCAAGACACCAACGTCAGATGACACGATATTATGACAAAAAAGTTCGTTTTAGAACCTTTGAACCAGGAGATTTGGTGCTAAAGCGATTTTTTCCATCCCCTCCTCACCTCGGTCCAAAGTGGGAAGGACCATTCGTCATCCAACGGAAACTTGAGGCAGGAGCCTTCAAGTTAACGACCGTAGATGGCGAAGAAGTGCCTAGGGCTTGGAATGCCCAGCACTTGATGCGATATTTGAATTAGGGATGTTGTATTTTCTTTTCTTTTTCTTATGAACCCGGTAAAAAGGCACGACTTTCCTTAGAAAAGTCTGTTGATGCAAACAAAGAACTATAAAGTGGATGTAGGCTACGACTTAGCCGAACCACTATAAAAATATCGTGTGCCATTTACTTTCCTGCATTATTTATATCTTCAACTATTATTCTATTGTGACTGTGGAATGCGAGATGTTAAATTAAAATCTGGAAAGTTGGAGATGGCTTATATGCAGGAACAAACACAATGACTGTTTGTACAATAAGACATAAAAGAATGGGAAGACGACATTCTTAACTCTAACTCTCAAGAATTGGGAGAGAGTATAAAGGACGGGAAGATGACGTCCTCTGAGGCGTGAAGGTGCACCCAGATGAGAGATCGCCTCAGCAAGAACTCTAACTTGAACATAAGATAGGAGAGTATAAAAGATGCCAGAAAAGAAAGGCATCAATGACAAAAGGTGTGTAACCCCCGTCAGACAATCGGGGACATTCGGACTTTTTAATTTAATCTTGAATAGTTTTTCAAGACTGACTGGGAGCATATATGTACACACATATCCCCCCCGCTATGACTCTATTACACAACTTGAGTAGAACATGCATTTGCATTTTTACATAAGTAATGAACTGACGACTAATAGGCATTGCAGGAGATGAATTATTTTTATTTACAAATGTATGAATTTGTACAGGAAAATAGGCAAAAAGAAGATGCGAAGGCCACACTCGCTGCAACGATTGTGGGCCAATTAAATGCTAAAATAAAGCAAAGCACTTCATCTCTTAGACTTTGAAGTGGACTTGGATTTCATAGCAGCCTTCTGAGCATCCTTTGCCTCTCTTTCAACATCAGTTAAGACGCGCCTTGGTTTTTTCTTCCCTGAGACTGAAGTGCTAGAATCGGTTGATTTTTTCCCAGGAGTCGGAACGCTGGAATCAAGAGAAGACTTTTTAGCAAGTTCTTCTGTGATAGATCTAGTCGAAAGCTTAATAACTAACCTTGATCCAGCATCCACTATTGCGAGAGGCTTAAGGCTTTCGGGGTCTAGGACTTCAACTTTAAGCTGCATGCATTTGTCTTGTTCGGCTTTCAATGCAACCAAGGTGATGTCATCAGCGCTTTTCGACTCCCCAACTATAGCCACCTCAGGGTCTTCCTCGTGTCCCTCATTGCCGCCATCATCCTTCAATGCATCTATCATTTCATCATCGTGAGGAGCATCAGCCTTAGACGGTTCAATTCCTTCTCCTGAATCAATAGTGTCAGCCTTGTCCTTTCCCCCTTTAGCCTTCTCTGTAGGTTTTGCTCCAGCGGTGGTTCCCTAGGACACGTCTGTCTTTTCGGACAGTTCAACACCTACAGAGTGAGAAGCAACAGTTATCAACTCAGGAGAAAATAAAGGGTCCTTCATCGATTGCCCGATTATGTGATGAAAAGTAGAGACAGCTTTGACGAATTGAGGTGAAAAGGTAGAGATACCTTCCGATGATTTCTCAGTTGGAGCGACTGCCGTCTCCGACGCCGTTTCGGGTATGGGGGATAAAAGAGATGCCCGAGGGATCCCCGGGTTTTCGGGGTCATACCCCTCTACTTCAGAGATTTCAGAGGTAGTGGAAGAAGAACCAGCCTCAGGGATGTTCTTTTGTTTAGCCTTCCGCTTCTCTTCCTCCATAATAGCAGCAATAAGGCGGCGTCCCTCGGCTAGGCGTTCTGGTTCATCATCTCTTAGATATTTTTCCATAAGCTTGTCTTCGTCAATGGAATCAACCTGGAGCTCCTCTTTTCTCCCATTCAACGATTTGACTCCATACTTGGACTAAGGTTGTAACATCCCACGTCCGTTAGTGTCACTCACAAAGGGAATGCACTAAGTTCTGTGGAGCATTTTAGGGTAAAAGATGCAGATAAATTACAAGACAGAGAGAAATTAAACAGCGGAAAATAAAACTTTGCTTTAATTGATAAAATAGTTTGTACAATGATTTCTTTACAATATCAGAGTATCATCTGTCTTACAAAATAAAGAAGCATAAAAATACATTTATATTCCCCAAATTTTAGCGAGAGCCAGCCATAGCATCTGAAAAGAGAATCCAAGCAAAACTTCGACAAATCTTCAAGCTGGGAAAGAGTGACAGTCCAACTTAACCTGAGCTATACTATTCCCTCCTTTACTACCGGGGGGGGGGGGGAACGGAAGAAAAGAAGACGAAAGAAAAACAGAGTCAGACATAAAGCCTGAGTAAGTTCAGTAACTTCTAGCATGAGAACATGGAAAAACAAAACGACATGAATTAACTGAATACAAGATAACACCATGACGATAGGGTCAGCTAGGTTAGACAAGATTAACACAAGGTATGCTAAGATAAGATTAACTGGATATGCTCTAATACTTTCATCGCTTCGCTCTAATACTTTCTCCGCTTCGCTGTTTCCTTGTTATACCGGTTTCTATATCTCTGCACCACCTAACTAGTTTCCCAACTAGTAACGATAACGTGATCCCAATCCATGTAGTTTTCATCGCCTTCAGGCATACATTTATTATTTATTAATTAGATCAAATCTAGGGTTTTCTACCAAGTGCCTTCTAGATTCAACTAGAGTCTACAATATCTGCTGAACGCTTCTAGGATTCAGGGTTTATGCCACCTAGTCCAACTAGGGATTATGCTACCTGACGAACGATGCCCCCAAGTCTAGGACACACTACCTAGAGTGGTATATGTTCCTATACTTCCCCATGCATGTATCGCGAATCGTTATCGCTTGTCTAGATGCACATGTCTGTGCGGTCTGAGTCCTATGGCAGGGAAAATCAAGAAACACAGAACTCGGTCGGGAGCTTTCAGATATCTGCCGATGCAGATGCTAAGGTCTGTTTTAATTCCAGTGGCTATGGTCCCAGTTGACCCCTCCCTCAACTAATGAAAGGCACGCCTTGAAAAAAAATGAGAACTATACGCCGGCCCCCGGTGCCCCACTATCCTATGGCCATCCTCACCCATAACTAGATAGCAAGTATATGGTAATTTGGAGTTCTCCGCCTTTCTGCTTCACGTATCTCGATTGACTGAAGATGGATGGTAGACGATGAGTTGCTATCACAGGGCTACCGTTTTCTCGCCGAATTACGCCGGTCCATCCTAGTCTTTAGGTTGCCATATATTGCAACCAAGGCATACCCCTGGTTCTTCTACGCAGACCTTAACCTCTGTGAGCCCAGGAAGATCATCTGCAACCTCACAGAGGGATACCAAGAGTACCCTCACGTCCCCTCGAAGCCTCGGGCTTCGTAAACCAATTCGTTGGAGCCTTCTTTTCACCCAGATGGACATTCGCTCCTTCCCGTGTTATACTAAGAATTACTACTTAGTTTTACTAACTAAGATTTACCACTTAGTTTCCAGAATCGTTGTCTTCTTAACTAAGGTTTACTACTTAGTTCTCTTTCCCGTCAATTTGGATTGGTTAAGTGTCATTAGTCAATTCAAGCCAACTTAACCCTCTTCATTTATCTTGTTAAACTGGTTAATTGTTATCAGTAATTCATGTTGACTTAACCCCATCACAAACCAAATTATATTGGTTAAGTATTTCTTATTACTTAACCCAACCCCTTCATTCTGTATTGGTTAAGTGTTCCTTTTTAACTTAACCCTACCCGTCTGTTTTAACTAACATGTTATTAATGGTTGAGTATTATCACTTCATGTTTTAGACTTAACCCTATTCCTTTATCACAATCTGATGGTTAAGTGTTCAAGTTTACTTAACCCTACGGTCTAGCCCAGTTAACATATCAAATTGGCTAAGTATATTAGATTTTACTTAACCCCAACCTCTAGTGTAGTTAACATGTTAGTTTGGCTAAGTGTATTAACTTTACTTAACCCCACCTTCTAGTCTAGTTATCATGTTAATTTGGCCAAGTGTTTTCTTAGTTACTTAACCCCTACAAATCTTGTCGTGTTACCATGAGTTTGGCTAATTGTCCCTATGGACTTAGCCCTCCCGTTCTAGCTTGACTGTGCTAAGTTGGTTAAGTGTTCCTATGGACTTTACCCTCCCATTCTAGCTTAACTGTGTTAAGTGTCTATATGAACCTAACCCCACCCACCGGTCTGGTTATCATGTTGAATTGGTTAAGTATCTTAGTTAACTTAACCCTACCATTCTTGTTCTAGCTTTAACTAAATAAATTAAAGCCGCTACCACTCACATTAGACAGATATTGTTGCGATTACTGGATGTGCTGGTTGGTTCCGGGCAAGTTTACATCGTAACTCAGTCTAACCTCGGGTTAGGCATATTCGTGTTTTCTAAGTACAAAGGGTTTTGATTAATTTTCAAATCAGGTTTTGAAAGCAACCATCCCATCTGTCGGATCAGTTAGGGATAGCCAGAGAGAGCAGGAAACTTGTATTTTCCAAACCCAAGCCTAGACACTATCCTCTCTGTCACCCTAGAACTTTCTGGTGTGTCATTAAAAGAGATGTCGTTAATAAACCTTTAATTTGTCAAAATTCACATTTTCCTTATTTAGGACAAATTCTATAAGTAAATTATTCCTAATTTACCTATCTCCTAATTACTCTTTTAATGTAAATTGTCAACATTCATTCTTATGGCCCATTTCCCTCTCTAAATCATATTTATGCCCTTTTGGTATGTAAACTATACCAAATTAAGTGTCACTAATCATGATTTTGCTAAACATGACAATTACTCCCTATTATGGCCAATTTCAAATTTGTGCCAATATACTTCTTTTGCCAAATTAGCTAATCCAATTCTGATTTAACATTCTAATTACCGTTCATGTCAAACTAAACTTATTATTCTAGTTCACAATTCTTGTAAATGCTAGATTTACAAGTCAATACTAGATTCAAATTACACATCCTATAATTCATGTCAAATTTATCCAATTTGCATTTCTATGAACATGCCCTAATACATGTTTCCAATTTATGCCAATTTCCAAGTTTAAACTACGTTCTAGTAAATTTCATATTTTGCCCAAATCGTATTCCCACCATTCCTATAATCGTGATTCGGTCTAGATTATAGATAAATCTAGATTCGTAGAAAATAGGGAATGAACCAAAGATAACTGGCATAAAAAAGTTTGGATAACGACGTAGGTTCAAGAACATGGGTAGACCTAACTTAATAGGTAAATTCCCATGGTCTAAAACCAAGAATAGACAGAGTAGGTTCAAGAACATGGGTAGACCTAACTTAATAGGTAAATTCCCAAGGTCTAAAACCAAAGAAAAACCAAGAACAGACAGAATGGATAATCGGGTTTAGACCTAATTTCATAGTCACAAAACTTAAGCAACACTTTTCTAGTCATGAATCATAGGTGTTTAATCACAGATGTCCTTGTTATGTCTTAGGCAATAGTTTATGTTTCCTAATCAAAGGAATAGGCTTAGTCAAGGAAATAATTCTCATAGTCACAGTCACAGTCATGGGCAATATTCATAGTCATAGGCAATGTCCATAGTCATAGGCAATGTTCATAGTCATAGGCAATGTTCAAAGTCATAGGCAAGGCCTAATTGGTCATCGAATCATAACAGTTCTTAATTAGGTCCAAAGATGTAGGCATAAATTCGAATAGAAAGATTTGGCATATTCTTTTATTCCTTTAATTTCATGTCACGAACAGAGAAAGCGTTCAAATCTAGAAATAACTGACTTACGGAGATTTAGATTAGAAAAGAAAGTTGGCGTGGCTATGATTCGTAGAAAACAGTCGCTGCAGTCGTTTGAATCTTTACTTGCAATCCTAGCTTGACTTGAGCCCCTTCTTGAAAGACTTGAGCAACATCTCCTCGTCTTGATTTATTTTATATATTATTCTATTAATTATTTAATTAAGAGGAGGAGAAGAAGCCATGTTTACCAAGAATCTTTGCAGCATAAGGGTAGAGAAGAATTGTGAATAGAGAAGGAGTCGAGGGCTGTTTATATAGTGTTAGGCGGACGAATCTGGTCAGAATGGCGTCTCGATACAGAAGAACGAACTAGGTGCAGAAAAGTGGATTTCGGGACCCAGATCGACTACCCAGTCGACCTGGTCAAGGGGGGTCGACCCCTAGGTCGACTACCCAGTCGACCTGGGTGACCCAGGTCGACTACCCAGTCGACTTGGGTACCTTGGGCGGGAAAATTCTCGCCCAGCCCAACCTGGGTCTGTTTTCGAATTTGAATTCGCTTTTCTGACCTGTTTTGAAATTCGAACTTCGCTGAATCTTCCAGAGGCTATATCTTCCTCATACGGACTCCGATTTACGTAAACTCGGACTCGTTTTCATGTAGAATTCCGAGACGAACGCAATGGCGTAGATCGTTTCCCTTGATTTTGAATTTAAATTCTAATTCTTCCTTGATTTGTGAATCTTAGTATTACAGAATCATGGGGTGTTACATTCTCCCCCACTTAAAAGGATTTCGTCCCTGAAATCTTCAAGTTAGGAAGAATGTGTCCTACCATCCAATCACCCATCTACTCAACCATTCAATCACAGACATTCATTGTCCTTAAAAGATTTCTAGTGCTTTCATGTTCATATGCATAGTGTGTGTATATGTCTTTATCTAATGCAAAATCAGGCGGTCTACTGATTCAGTTGACCTCCTCAATGCGAATCATGTCAGTGCCATGCGTCCAATCATGTATGCAAGCATCCCTAGTTACGTAAATACTACATGCGTGCACAGCCATTCATCCATATGCAACGTCCATATGATAACATGTCAAGCTCAACTTACAAACAAATACATATCTGTAAATGCAATATGAAAGCGTCCGAACTGATCTAGTGCCTAGTACGTATGCATATGCATTCACGAGCAACCATTAGCACCCACTTGCAACCATCAACCATAACATGTTTCAAATACATGTTTACATCCAAAAGAGTTTCTATCTAAGGACCGAAGATACGACCTAGAGGATATACTTTGGAAAGGGAGAAACAATTATGCATAAAGCTCCTACAAATAAAAGAAATCAAGGATGCACCCTTAAGGAAAGGGGTATGATGCTAGTATCTAGCCTTCTTGAGCTTTACTTCACTGTATCTTAACTAATTTCACTTCACGATTGTGAAGTTTCCAATCTCCATTTCCAAAATAAACAGATGTTAACTATGGTACCAAGTGTACATACTAGGATGGTTTGAGGTCCCTCCTCTTAGCTTATCCATCACGCCACAACTATGAGGGTCAAAAGGTCACTACGTGCTTTTTAGAGTGCCTGTTACAACTATTCATCTCTCACGCAAACCATCCTAGTCGAACTCGACATTCCTCAAGTACAAGCCCCATAGGCCTAAACCAATATCAGACAAGCACCCAAGGAATATCTCGTCCGAATTTAGACAATCTACGTGAGATGATATAAGCAAACTCGATAGCTATTCTCAAATCCCTACTAACCAAAAATAAACTGGTCGGACCACCAATTGGATTTGAGACTCTAGTGGGATCTTTCTACTATACAAGTACTATGGTGCAGAGACTCAACTATGGAAGTGGATATGAACAAATGTGAAGCACTAAAACTAAAGGAAAAAATACGAACAACAAAACTAGACTCTTCCAACAGAAATTCACTACTCTTCTCCTAGGTACGCTTGGTGGTGAAAGTATGTACTTGCCCTTCTGAAAATCTTGTTCCTCGTTCTCACCTTTGTCCTTAATTATATGCCCTATCATACCCTAGTAAAGATACTTCCTCTTGTCTTAGGTTTTATAATTTATTCCTCTTTCGTAAGCTAAATCTACATCCATGAATTCATCATCCTCGGGTTGTGCTCCTTAGCCAAACTCCTCATCCCCTTCCGTGTGTAGTCATGTTGACAAATCTCTCGAAAACTGCCTCCATCGTACGGAAAACCCTATAAGGTTTGAAAGAAAACTGGCCGTAGGTGAAACAACTGCGGCTATGGATGGAAGCCAGGCACGTTTTCGCCCATCGATGAGGTTACCTCCTAGAAAGCCAGGAGCCCCAGAGACTCAAGAAAGAAGGAGACAAGAATTCAAACAGAGGAAGAGAAGATAGTGCATATGGCTTTGGGGAATATGCCTTTAAAACAAAATTTTTCTCTTGAAAAATGCTTCTTTAAAAACCGTTTTGAAAATAATTTTCAAATCCTTTATCTGATCTGGTAACCTTCAGCTCTGATACCACGTGTAACACCCCACGTCCGTTAGTGTCACTCACAAAGGGAATGCACTAAGTTCTGTGGAGCATTTTAGGATAAAAGATGCAGATAAATTACAAGACAGAGATAAATTAAACAACGGAAAATAAAACTTTGCTTTTATTGATAAAATAGTTTGTACAATGATTTCTTTATAATATCAGAGTATCATCTATCTTACAAAATAAAGAAGCATAACAATACATTTATATTCCCCAAATTTTAGCGAGAGCCAGCCATAGCATCTGAAAAGAGAATCCAAGCAAAACTTCGACAAATCTTCAAGCTGGGAAAGAATGACAGTCCAACTTAACCTGAGCTATACTATTCCCTCCTTTACTACCTTTGGGGGGGGGGGGGAGAAACGGAAGAAAAGAAGACGAAAGAAAAACAGAGTCAGACATAAAGCTTGAGTAAGTTCAGTAACTTCTAGCATGAGAACATGGAAAAACAAAATGACATGAATTAACTGAATACAAGATAACACCATGACGATAGGGTCAGCAATGTTAGACAAGATTAACACAAGGTATGCTAAGATAAGATTAACTGGATATGCTCTAATACTTTCGTCACTTCGCTCTAATACTTTCGCCGCTTCGCTGTTTCCTTGTTATACCGGTTTCTATATCTCTGCACCACCTAACTAGTGTCCCAACTAGTAACGATAACGTGATCCCAATCCCTGTAGTTTTCATCGCCTTCAGGCATACATTTATTATTTATTACCTAGCTCAAATCTAGGGTTTTCTACCAAGTGCCTTCTAGATTCAACTAGAGTCTACAATATCTGCTGAACGCTTCTCGGATTCAGGGTTTATGCCACCTAGTCCAACTAGGGATTATGCTACCTGACGAATGATGCCCCCAAGTCTAGGACACACTACCTAGAGTGGTATATATTCCTATACTTCCCCACGCATGTATCGCGAATCGTTATCGCTTGTCTAGATGCACATGTCCTGCAATGTGCGGTCCGAGTCCTGTGGCAGGGCAAATCAAGAAACACAGAACTCGGTCGGGAGCTTTCAGATATCTGCCGATGCAGATGCTAAGGTCTGTTTTTATTCCAGTGGCTATGGTCCCACTTGACCCCTCCCTCAACTAATGAAAGGAACACCTTGAAAAAAATGAGAGCTATACGCCGGCCCCCGGTGCCCCACTATCCTATGGCCATCCTCACCCATAACTAGATAGCAAGCATATGGTCTTTTGGAGTTCTCCGCCTTTCAGCTTCACGTATCTCGATTGACTGAAGATGGATGGTAGACGACGAGTTGCTATCACAGGGCTACCGTTTTCTCGCCGAATCACGCCGGTCCATCCTAGTCTTTAGGTTACCATATATTGCAACCAAGGCATACCCCTGGTTCTTCTACGCAGACCTTAACCTCTGTGAGCCTAGGAGGATCATCTGCAGCCTCACAGAGGGATACCAATAGTACCCTCATGTCCCCTCGAAGCCTCGGGCTTCGTAACCCAATTCGTTGGAGCCTTCTTTTTACCCAGACGGACATTCGCTCCTTCCCGTGTTATACTAAGAATTACTACTTAGTTTTACTAACTAAGATTTACCACTTAGTTTCCAGAATCGTTGTCTTCTTAACTAAGGTTTACTACTTAGTTCTCTTTCCCGTCAATTTGGATTGGTTAAGTGTCATTAGTCAATTCAAGCCAACTTAACCCTCTTCATTTATCCTGTTAAACTGGTTAAGTGTTATCAGTAATTCATGTTGACTTAACCCCATCACAAACCAAATTATATTGGTTAAGTATTTCTTATTACTTAACCCTACCCCTTCATTCTATATTGGTTAAGTGTTCCTTTTTAACTTAACCATGCCCGTCTGTTTTAACTGACATATTATTAATGGTTAAGTATTATCACTTCATGTTTTAGACTTAACCCTATTCCTTTATCACAATCTGATGGTTAAGTGCTCAAGTTTACTTAACCCTATGGTCTAGACCAGTTAACATATCAAATTGGCTAAGTATATTAGATTTTACTTAACCCCAACCTCTAGTCTAGTTAACATGTTAGTTTGGCTAAGTGTATTAACTTTACTTAACCCCACCTTCTAGTCTAGTTATCATGTTAATTTGGATAAGTGTTTTCTTAGTTACTTAACCCCTACAAATCTTGTCTTGTTACCATGAATTTGGTTAAGTGTCCCTATGGACTTAGCCCTCCCGTTCTGGCTTGACTGTGCTAAGTTGGCTAAGTGTTCCTATGGACTTAACCCTCCCATTCTAGCTTAACTGTGTTAAGTGTCTGTATGAACCTAACACCACCCACCGGTCTGGTTATCATATTGAATTGGTTAAGTGTCTTAGTTAACTTAACCCTACCATTCTTGTTCTAGCTTTAACTAAATAAATTAAAGCTGCTACCACTCATATTAGACAGATATTGTTGCGATTACTGGATGTGCCGGTTGGTTCCGGGCAGGTTTACATCGCAACTCAGTCTAACCTCGGGTTAGGCATATTCGTATTTTCTAATTTCAAAGGGTTTTGACTAATTTTCAAATCAGGTTTTGAAAGTAACCATCCCGTCCGTCGGATGAGTTAGGGATAGCCAAGGAGAGCAGGAAACTTGTATTTTCCAAACCCAAGCCTAGACACTATCCTCTCTGTCACCCTAGAACTTTCTGGTGTGTCATTAAAAGAGATGTCGTTAATAAACCTTTAATTTGTCAAAATTCACATTTTCCGTATTTAGGACAAATTCTATAAGTAAATTATTCCTAATTTACTTATCTCCTAATTACCCTTTTAATGTAAATTGTCAACATTCATTCTTATGGCCCATTTCCCTCTCTAAATCATATTTATACCCTTTTGGTATGTAAACTATACCAATTTAAGTGTCACTAATCATGATTTTGCTAAACATGACAATTACTCCCTATTATGGCCAATTTCAAATTTATGCCAATATACTTCTAACGCCAAATTAGCTAATCCAATTCTGATTTAACATTCTAATTACCGTTCATGTCAAACTAGACTTATTATTCTAGTTCATAATTCTTGTAAATGCTAGATTTACAAGTCAATACTAGATTCAAATTACACATCCTATAATTCATGTCAAATTTATCCAATTTGCATTTCTATGAACATGCCATAATACATGTTTCCAATTTATGTCAATTTCCAAGTTTAAACTACGTTATAGTAAATTTCATATTTTGCCCAAATCGTATTCCCACCGTTCCTATAATCGTGATTTGGTCTAGATTATAGATAAATCTAGATTCGTAGAAATAGGGAATGAACCAAAGATAACTGGCATAAAAAGGTTTGGATAACGACGTAGGTTCAAGAACATGGGTAGACCTAACTTAATAGGTAAATTCCCAAGGTCTAAAACCAAGAATAGACAGAGTAGGTTCAAGAACATGGGTAGACCTAACTTAATAGGTAAATTCCCAAGGTATGAAACCAAAGAAAACCAAGAATAGACAGAATGGATAATCGGGTTTAGACCCAATTTCATAGTCACAAAACTTAAGCAACACTTTCCTAGTCATGAATCATAGGTGTTTAATCACAGATGTCCTTGTTATGTTATAGGCAATAGTTTATGTTTCCTAATCCAAGGCATAGGCTTCGTCAAGGAAATAATTCTCATAGTCACAGTCAAAGTTATAGGCAATGTTCATAGTCATAGGCAATGTCCGTAGTCATAGGCAATGTTCAAAGTCATAGGCAAGGCCTAATTGGTCATCGAATCATAACAGTTCTTAATTAGGTCCAAAGATGTAGGCGTAGATTCGAATAGAAAGATTTGGCATATTCTTTTATTCCTTTAATTTCATGTCACGAACAGAGAAAGCTTTCAAATCTAGAAATAACTGACTTACAGAGATTTAGATTAGAAAAGAAAGTTGGCGTGGCTATGATTTGTAGAAAACAGTCACTGCAGTCGTTTGAATCTTTACTTGCAATCCTAGCTTGACTTGAACCCCTTCTTGATAGTCTTGAGCAACATCTCCTCGTCTTGATTTATTTTATATATTATTCTATTAATTATTTAATTAAGAGGAGGAGAAGAAGCCATGTTTACCAAGAATCTTTGCAGCATAAGGATAGAGAAGAATTGTGAATAGAGAAGGAGACTAGGGCTGTTTATATAGTGTTAGGCGGACGAATCTGGTCAGAATGGCGTCCAGATACAGAAGAACGAACTAGGTGCAGAAAACTGGATTTCGGGACCCAGGTCGACTACCCAGTCGACCTAGTCAGGGGGGTCGACCCCCAGGTCGACTACCCAGTCGACCTGGGTACCTTGGGCGGGAAAATTCCCGCCCAGCCCATCCTGGGTCTGATTTCAAATTTGAATTCGCTTTTCTGACCGGTTTTGAAATTCGAACTTCGCTGAATCTTCCGGAGGCCATATCTTCCTCATACGGACACCGATTTACGTAAACTCGGACTCGTTTTCATGCAGAATTCCGAGACGAACGCAATGGCGCAGCCCGTTTCCTTTGACTTTGATTTTAAATTCTAATTCTGCATTGATTTGTGAATCTTAGTATTACAGAATCATGGGGTGTTACGAAGGTAGATCGATAATCTTCAATCCAAGAGATGTTCCGGCGGCGGATTATATGAGCAAAGAATTCAATCATTAATTCGCCGAAACCATGCACCTCGTCCTCAGCCTCTGACAGCTGCTTACGGGTCTCTTCGGTGGATTTAATAACACTTTCGACATTACCCTCCGCTAGGGCAGCCCTGTTCTCAGCCTCCACCAACTTGGAAGCCAAGTCAGCGTTTTTCTTCTCTAATTCGGCGTTCTTCTTCACTAACTCGGTCTTCTCTCGCTCAAGGTCGGCATAAGCAAGTTACATTTTGGCAGCATCTGACTTGGCATCTTCTGCTTGCTTTTTCAGTTCCGAACGCTCTTGAGTATGTGACTCATGCAAGTCATGGTAGCGTTTTTGTAGGTCCTCAAATTGTTGCTTGAAGCTAGCAGCATCCCGTTGAGCGATAGCAAGTTGGGTCTGTGTATCCTCAAGGTCTTTCCCTAAATTTTTCAAGGCCTTTGCGTCGTCTTCTGCGGTCTTCTGCATCAACTCAGTATTCGTGATTAGATTTCGGATGATTCTGGAAAGATTACGCGAATACTTGAAAGTCTCTGTATATTGTTTCTCGACTGCATCAATTTTTGCTTTGGCCTCATCTTCCCACCTCGAGGAAATAGGCTCAAGAGAAGGTAAGAAAGACAAGTTTTCGAAGTAGTGTTCGGGAAATTTCTCCTCCAGATACGCCCGCTTAACTGCAGTTTCAGCATCCAATGGTGGAGGTGCAGGGAATGTCAGCTCGGTATCCTTATGTGTGGAGGGCTCTATGGCCTCCTCATCCCCTCTAGGCCGTTTAGCAGGAACCTTGCGCTTGCTTCGCGAGTCGGTATCTCTCGGCGGGCTCCTTTCCCTACTGCGCTTTTCTTGAGAAAAAATTAAGTCTTTTGATTGCGGCCTGTCATCTTCTCGACGACCTTGGTAGCCCTTATATCGCTCTGGATCTGACCGAACGGTAGAGCGAGAGCGCGAGGACCGCAGTTAATAAGAGTAATAGGGCCTTCTATCCTCCCTACCGCGGCTTTCGCGATGATCATACTCAGCATCAGAAGGGGTCTAGACATGCTGCGACGAAGTTTCCTGATATCATAATGGGGGCGAGACATTGTACCAGCGCAACAATGCAAATGAAATTCAGAATCAGTGTTCTCACAAAAGGAAAATGCTGTGAAATGTGGTGCTATTATGTTAAGTGCATCCTAAGTGGTGTTTTCCCCCCGACAAACCCAAGTCCGAAGCCAGAGTAGTGCGAGTGGGCTCTTTGGCCTTAGCAGGGGTGGTCTCTTCTGAAGAAGTGAAAACTAAAGGATTTGTCCCAAAATCCTCTGAAGTGTAAATAGTTTCAGGTAAGGGGAGATCCCCCAAACCCTGAAATGTTGGATCATCAGTACTAGGGGCATCTCCCTGAAAAGCATCAATTGGCGGCTCTTTGGAAGGCGTTGACTTCTCCGGAGAGATGGCATCCTCGGGAACGATGTGCCCCTCACGGTGCTTTTCGGCCATGTTAGCCAGTTCATCATCTTGAGTCGAAGATGGAGAAGGTGAATCCTGAAGCAACATTATAGGAGCTTTCGAGCTTTCGCCCGTTTCTGGGATTACATCCACTGGAGGGATATATACATATAGACCCGACCCGTGACCTATGCTACGGGTAATCGACAGCAACCCATGAAGATGAAGATATTCATCCTTAAGGACTCCATCGATAGTTAAAAACTTTTGATCTCCATTAAGAAGCCGGTGCATCCGATCAACGAACACTCGATCCAATATTTGTTTTGGATTATCAACTGCAAACAAAAAGAAAACGGACTAATGTGGTGGTGTGGACATTTAGAGTCGAGATTTAGAAAACCAGTGATTTACTTGATTTTGTCCATCTCCTAGTATACCCCGGCTGTTGCCTTATATAAAACCATTCCAACTTGGAATCGCCGCCTTGCTGCTGAACGGTGCTGGAGTTATTTTCCTTTTTGGGACAGACTCGAAGTAACAGAAAGAAGGAGTTTCTTGAGTCCGGTGCTTGAAGTTATAAAAGAAATGAATGTCATCAAAAGTGAGCTCTATGCCTAAGATATCGCGGTATGCTACATATAAGGTATACAGGTAAGCATAGGAGTTGGGGTGCAGCTGCATGAGGGCAATCCGCATTTGTCTTAGAAAATCGATGACGAAAGGAGAAAATGGAGGGATAGCCCCAACCATGCACATCAATCGGGTGATTGCCATAAATGCCTCCGGAGGATTATGAGGACGGTCGGTCTTAGATGGCACCAGGGTATCTTTTTTATGTATCCCGTACTTTAAACATATTCGAAGGAGCCTGTCGTAGTCAATTGTCGATTCAACAGAATCTTGAGGTGATCCCAATTTGATAGCAGACTCAAATTCGCCAGGAGCTCTATTATCTCCAACCCCTCCTTCCTCTTCACAGCCCAGAGAAACTCCACCCTCAGAAGACACATTATCGCTTTCATGAGTTTCTACCTCGTAATCTGAGCCCTCATCATCCCACTCTGGATCTGAGGTAGAAGATATGTCATCAAGAGTGATATTATTGGATGTCTCTGGGATCTCTTTCTTTTCTGCTAATCTAGATGAATGTCTTGCTGTCATGGTCACTAAACTATTGAAGAAGCAATAGCACAAGTTAGAGTAAATTAGCCCGTATCCCCCCGTGCATGTGTATGAACTAAAGTGTGAACAGTGTGTGTAGAAAATGTAAAGTTAACACTCGAAAGTGTAATGCAAAATCTTGGCAAAGCAATAATGTTCAGAGCAGTTTTTGATGTTCGTGTATGTTCGAAAGGCACTACCCTAACTGTCCATAAAGTTGGATGTTATGTCAAACATTGGTTTAGCCAGTTAAATAAAGTCTTATGTATCAAATTGGATTGTTTCCTTCGGTTCGGTTCGGAGGCATTCATTGGGATCGGATCGGGGGCACCGCCTTGCCTTGGACTCGGATAAACATTGAAGCCCAGGGATCAAAGTCGGATTGGTTCGGAAGTAAACTTCTCGAATGGTCCGGATCGAATTAAGCAGCCATGCCTCTCTCTCCTCCTTTATTTCACAGTCCGACCCGATCCGATTAAGTGAGCTCTGTTTCCCTCTTCAACTTTTTGCTCCGACCCGATCCGACCTTCTGAATCTCTCTTCCTTTTCTTCTCCTCCATTTTCCACACTCCATCGCCTGAACCGACCCCCTATAATCTCCTTCTTCTTCTTCTTCTCTAATTTTAAACTCAATCCCGTCTCCGAAACCCCAGTTATGATCGAACAAGCCAAGACTCCCTCTTCCAACGCCTCGAAGTGGCAACGGAGCCACCAATGACGATAGCGAAGGAGGAGGAAGCTGTAGCGTTGAAGCCACACCCAAATCGGTCGAATTGACCATAAATTTAAATTGAAACCAATTATTATAAAGTTAATCGAGGATTTAAACCTACCAAGGTGTTTAATTTGGAGGTCAGCACGAGAATTGTAAGAGCTTTCTTTTTAGAACCTAGGGTTTCGGAGCGAGATTTATCAAACGAACGCAATGAAAGAAAAAGAAAGTGAAAAGAAGACGGAGGATGGTTTATATAAGTATGTGGTGACCATTCGTATCCCTTCCCTCCTTTCCCGCTCGGACCGGATCATAGCCCACCAACTCATTTTCTGGCCTGCTAGCCCAATGTCAAGCAAAAAGAAAGAGGAGACTGCACGGGTCGGGATCCAGACCGAATGGATTGAATGCAATAGCTTGACGTATAAATTAAACTCAAAACAAATCAAGAAGAAAATAACCTGGAAGAATAACTAGATGTTAACAAGAGTCCTCCAAATTATTTGAAAATAAAGAAAGGGATCCACACACTATGCAACGTATATATAGACATCAAGAGACATAACTTTCTGAAACGACGTATCTTTGTGTATCAGTGAGAATGACTTCTCAATGATTCAAAATGAAAAATTGATGTACAGATAACATCAAAGTACGCTCTGTCTTCAACAGGAGCATCCTTCGAGGGGGCAAAATGTTAACCTACTTTATGAACTAGGCTACACAAAGTGGAGATATCGAACCTTGAAGAACCCTACTTGCTGAAGCGAGTCGGATCAGATCGGATGGTTAACGCTAAGGCGGATCGGAGCAGAAAATGGACGAGCTTGAATTCAACGCAGGCTAAATCGGCTGGGATCGGGCGTAGTAAGAGAAAAGCAAAACGAAACAAAGTGAAGGAAGACAAAATTGAAACCGGATCGGATGGGATGCTCTGATCCGAACCCCATTTGCTACCCTGTCCGAACTGAACCCTGTGTACTTTGCTACTTCACTCCATGATCTCCTGGATACTCGGGGCGATTACAACCACTTTCTACCCACGACGGCCACTAACTTGATGCGCTGGCAACACCAGAACTCACCCGATCTCGAAAGTAGCGGAGAGAAGGCCACGTAGCTCCGATCCGAACCGAATCCAGGAAGATTTTCCACCTATAAGTAGACCCCCAAGGGTCATTTGAAGGGATCTTTGGCACTTTTAGAGTTCATATACCTTTGAGAACCGAATTACAGCACTCCCAAACAATCCAAATCATCATACACAGTGTATTTTGAGATAATTAAGTGAATGTTTATGAGAAGTGAGCGAGATTGAGCGAATATCTTGTTGTATTTTCATCTATATCATCAAACAAAGTGTTATAAAGTGGACGTAGGCTCTTTAACGCCGAACCATTATAAATCTTGTGTCTCTTTTCTGTTTTTTGATCTCATTTTATCGAAATTTTAGTCAATTTGGGTGTTAGAACCACTTTTTGGTCTAACAAACAAAATCAGCTGTTAATCGGTTGAAGGAACCGGTAAACTGCTCCTTCCCATAATTTTATTTTCTTTTTGAAAGTTTCTTCGCCTCAAGCATTGCTTGAAAAGTATGGTATATCATTATAACTGAATAGGCTAAATTTGATACCGTTCCATTGTATTTATCAAGATCAGTTCCACTTATCATATAAATCATGAAACATGACAAACATCTGATCTTTATTAATAGTTAGAACGTAAACACTAACTTTTGATTTGACCGCAAAGTTCCAAAAATGCCCTTTTATGATAAAAGGAGATATGTAATTTGAATCCTGCTCAGAACAAAAACTAAAATATATTTGCATATGGAAATTTTGGATTGTAAATAAAATTACAGTTTCCGAACTTCGTTCCGATAATTTTATTTACTTTCCTTTTTGAATCTTTTACTATATTTGCATCGAAACCATATAAAATAAAACTAAACTTGGTAAGAAATTTTTATATGCACGTGCCATAACATCTTGTAATAATAAATGCAGACGTGTTCAAACCATATTTTGCCTTTATCAAATCAGCAAAATGGATCAGTTTCATTGGGCCCATTCGACCAAGCATTACTCAACCTCTTGGTTGTTTTTTCATTTTCTTATGGAAAGGATGCAACTAAAAAAAAATCTAGAGCTGCCAGTAGTCGAAGGAAGAGTTATATAGTCAACATGCGTCAACAAGAAAATCAAACGGCCTGTTATTGCTGACGACTTAAAGGTGACGGATGGTGTATCTCCATCTTACTTCGAGTCATCACTTGATAACAAAACAATCATGGCTGCACATTGAAAAGGCAAAAATTTATGTCCTAAGTTCAGTTCTTCTCCATTCCATTCTTCTCAATTTTACATGTACAATGCTATTCTGACAATGACCTATTTGTAAGAATTAAGCTGTAAAGACATATTTATGAAAAAATTGATGTTGGTACTGCTTCGTCTCTTGGGTCAGTATGGCTGGTGCAGTCTATATTTAGGTAATTGCAATTACGCAGCATAAAAAGTCAGCTGTTAAAGAGGATGAGGGGTGGCCTTCAAAATACTCAAAGGTTTTTATTAAACTGAGTTTTAACTGTTCAAGATTGTGATGGTAATGTTTAGACTGCTTGTTTGATACCATAAAATATTGTAAGGAAAATCCAAAATCTTCTTGTTTGATATTGATTTGTTCGTAATGCTTGCAACGGTAGAAAATAATCGAGCACAAAGGCTACCAACAATTTAGGCCTAAAGCGTGCAATTATCCACATACTGCATATTTAGAAGAAAAGAGAAACTGATGAAGACAACAGCCTTTACACCACGGACAATATTAATGTTGAAGGTATCCGTCTTTGCACTAGCAGTTCCTTTTCATATATTTTAATGTTCATGTATTAGCAATTCTGGTTTTATTAGTCCGGCTATAATTTTATATAACTGTCATTCTAGATTTGACATCAATCCATTAAACCAAAGAAGATGTGTTTGTGCAGAATAAATATAAGAATAAACTTCTTGTTTCATGCAGCAATAATTCTTCCATGATGGATGTTAACACTTCATGTATACCTGAGAATACCCAGCACACCACAATAGGCACAAAAGTGCTTAACACTTCATCTCTGTATGATGTTCGTTTTATACTGATGTTCTTCTTAGGAAATTATAATTAGTAGCAGGTTTGGATTGACCATGATCATGATCAATTTACAAAATATGTATTATGTATTAATGTTTCAAATCTGCATACCGCACAAAATGATTTAACAAAAAATTAATTGACGTGATTTTATCTCTTGATAAACAATTGGGGCGATAGGAAATATTAGTTTTTGTTTATTTTTGAGGTGAATAATTGTCCAGTCGTAGATGGCTGCAGTACTGAATTGTATATGTAGCATACTTTCATGTTAATAATTTCTTCATTAGCATTTTAAAATATATTAATTTGAGTACTGTATTTGATAAAAGTCTGTTGTGCCTTTATTTATGTTAAATTGTTTTCCAAGGCATGTATTAATTGATGTATTTGACATGTGGGTAGGAATTATCATTTGATTAATCTGACTATAAATTGAATTTCTATGACAGATGATAATAAATTGAATTTCTAAGAACTTGGTGCATTAAGATGAAGATATTCATATACTAAAAATGCAGTGTGAATCGACTGTTGCTTGATGGAGAGTCGGTTAGGTTGCGGTGACGGTTGAGCACATTTTCTTATTCTTAGATGTGTGTATATGTGTAATAACCCGAAAATCTGGGCCAGTTTAAAATTTTTATTTTGGCAATTTTAGCGAATTTTGATTATTTAAAATGACTTATTTTAAATAATATCGACGAGAAATTTATTTTGAATATAATTCGAACGTATATATTATATACGTCGTCGTTAGAATATAAATAATTATATATATAATTATAAAAGGAATTGAAAATGGCGCGGTAGTTCGATAATTCGATTTCAAACTTCAATTGAATGTACCGGGTGCAAAACAATCCGGATTTTAGTGAAACCAAAAACCTTAGGATCTATTCGATAATATCTTTCCAACGAATCCGAAAAATCAAAATTCCATAGCGGGAATCAAAAGATATGTCCAGTTGAAAATTCTGAATAGTCGCTATGGAATTCAGGCCCTTAAAATTGGACATTTTGCAAACGACCTCGAATTTCGACGAAACCAGTTTTGTTGGGTCCGTGATGTCGAATTATTGCTAGGTTTCAAATTTCATAATTTTTCGAATCAATATGTGAGCGTGGCAAAGGAAAACGCGTTTGACCAGTTTCAGTTGATTTTAATCGACTGGAAAATGGCCATTTTTCCAACGGTCTCTGAATTCGACGAAACTAGTTTTGTTAGGACCGTATCGTCAATACGAAGCTAGAAAATATTTTTCTGGAATTTTTTTAGTTAGTATGTGACCCCGGTAATTTGAAATGTACGTTTAAAATTCAATATAGTGATTTAAATGTAAGTTTAACGGAAACTGATTGTAACGATCAAAACAGCTTGCGATACATATCCCATTGTGTTCGGAATGGGGGTAAAACGCTATGGACGACAAGCGGTGGGCCTCGTTTAGAGGACGTATGTAAAAGTCAACTTTTTACTAAAAATATATATATATATATATCTTCATCCTCTATACCCGGCCCCCCCCCCCCCCCGATTAAATTCAGTCGAAATAATAAAAAAAAAGGAAGAGGGCACGAAGCCCTAGCTGCGACCATCGGTCGCCGTCGCACAGGGGAGAGGGCCCCTCCGCCGCGCCACCTCCAGGTGGGCCCACCACCGCCACCTTCCTCCCCGTCCACGTAAGCCCCGAAGCCCCTCGATTCGAAGGCGCACAGGCCCCGATTCGCCCAGACCTCGCCCAAACCAGCGCCGCACCCATCCAGCTCCTCCTCCTCGCCCTGACACCGCCTCCTCCTCCCTCCCTTCGACGAGCGCAGTCCTCCACACCCCAAACACCGAAAAACAGTAAGTTTCTTTATTTATTTGTTTATTTATTTTTCTTTTCTATTTTTTTTTAAATATATATATTTTTCTTTTCTGTTTTTACATAGAGTAAATTTCGAATTTTTGTATGTTGATTTAAAATAAAGATTAGATTTTTGGATATGATAAAAATACGATTTTTATATTGGTTACATCGAAATAAAGATATGGTTTTTATCATATGAATAACAACTACAAGATTTGATTTTATTAGGATTTTTAATTATGAAAAGAACGGATTTTTATAATATAGGAAGCTATGATTTTTAAAGGGATAAAGTTTGAATTTTTATATAGAGGAAGACGATGTTTTTATAAAGAGGAAAACGATAATTTTTATAAAGAGAAAAACAATATTTTTATATCATAGCAAAGAAACGATTTTTAATAAGGTAAAGATAGGATTTTTAACACTGCAAAAATATATTCTTTTCATATAGAATACGATTTCTACTATGAGGTTAGCTCAATAAAAATTCTATTTTTACAATATGAAGTAGCGATGAAATTTCTATTTTTACCGATATGAAGTAACGAACTAAAAATATGATTTTTACATATGTAGTGAAAGCGGACAACGAAAGCGACAAAAGGCGAGTTGGCGAAGATTTCCTGCATTAGAAGTGCCGTGGAGCTAGGATAGCTATATGTGAGAATTTCTCACCTTTCAATTTCTTTTCTAGTTATATATATACTAGGATGCAGACGGTGCTTAGTAGCACCCGACACAATCGTCCATAGACCATGGACTTGTTTGTTTGATTGCAAATTAGTTAGATTATTTGGTTGAAATTGAATTGTTTGGTGAAATGAATGGATTGGATTGATGTGTGAATGGCGTGGGCCTTCACTAGACCGGGGATAAGGCTAGGCCTTGTCCCGTTTCTAGTATCGTGCCGTTATGCCGCCGAAATTTTCTAAAATAAGTTAGAAAAATAAAAATACCATTTTATTGAATAAATGAATTGAATAGAAATTCATGTGTTGAAATAAAATGTTTTATCGTTAAAAATATAATTTTTAACGTGAATATGAATATAGTGAATGTGAATAAATAAAATATTCATTTACAAACCGGACGGTTTGTTTATGTACACCTATTTGAATGACGTTGATTGGGTCGATAAATTTTACACATCGCCCAACTGCACAAATAAAGTATGTGTTTGATTGTTTGAAACCCCACACGGGTGTTAGGATGAAATTTGAAGTTCACTCATCCTGATTGATTGAATATGTCGATCGATTGACAGGCTGTTATAAGCGTTAGATAACTATATTTGATGCTTATACAGTGTAGTGCACTTTGGTTGATGGTTGATTATTTTTCAAAGCTATTATATACATGTGTTGTAGAAAATCCATATAATTAACATTATATGGTAATTGATTGGGCCTCATTCCAGTTTTGAAAAAGAAATTTTTGAAATAGAATATTTGAAGATAGGAATATATGAAGCCGTGTTGATTAGATTGACGCCATTTTGACGTGAACGATATTTATATCGATTTTAAAACGATTTCGAAATGAATTGAATTGAAAACGATTTCGAAATGAATTGAATTGAAAACGATTTCGAAATGAATTGAATTGAAAACGATTTCGAAATAAATTGAATTGAAAACGATTTCGAAGTGAATTGAATTGAAAACGATTTCGAAATGAATTGAATTGAAAACGATTTCGAAATGAATCGAATTGAAAACGATTTCGAAATGAATCGAATTGAAAACGATTTCGAAATGAATTGAATTGAAAACGATTTCGAAATGAATTGAATTGAAAACGATTTCGAAGTGAATTGAATTGAAAACGATTTCGAAATGAATTGAATTGAAAACGATTTCGAAATGAATTGAATTGAAAACGATTTCGAAATGAATTGAATTGAAAACGAATTCGAATTGAATTGAAAGCGAATTGAAATGAATTCAAATTGAATTGAAATTTGAATTGAATAGAAATGAATTTTAAAACGAATTTATAGAGAAGAATTCAATTTTGATTTGAATTGAAATGGAAGTTGAAATTGCTTTTGAAACGAATTTAAAACTATTTATATAATTCGTTTTAAATAGAAATCGACAAAGTATATATTATATATATAATATAATGGCCTGAATAGAACGCGCCGCGCCGCGGCAGTTCGCGAATTTCGACCATTGATTTCAAACGGACATTACGGGAGATCCGACCGTCGGATTCTCCTAAAACCGGAACCGTTGGGTTCGTTTCGAAAAGAGCTTTCTAAGAATGTGATAAATTAGAAATCTAACGGTTGGATTTGGAGTTACGTCCAAATCAAATTTGAAAAAGGTCGCTGTAAGTGCAGTTCGATGGCCATTGATGGAAATCGACTGTACGGGCCTTGATAAAATTATTAAAAATAGTAATAATTTGTGTAAAATCATAAGAAATGATTTAGAAAGATTTGGGATGAAAAACTCCATATTTGAAAAGATAAAAATAGATTTTTATCGAAATGAACTAGTTTTGAACTAGAATTATAATTCTATTTATTTTTAAATAAATAAATTGAATTTGAAATGGTTTTAAGAATAACCAGAATATCCAATGATTGCATTGGAGTGGAATTGAATCGAAATTGTCTTCGGAATATTTCGATGTTGGAATTCGTGATTATACGGATGTTGATATGGAAATTTGAAAGATATATATTTATATCGTTATTTCCAATACGACATTTGTTAGTCGTAGAATTTGATATTGAATATAAGCCGATATATTTTCTATTCAGAGCCTTGTATTGAATATCGAATGTGATTTGGGTTTGTCGTGAATGGTGTCTTCACTAACACTGTTCTTGAACCCAGTTGAGAAAAGATTAAATCTTTTTATTTAGATTTAATGAAGTGTACCAATTAAATAATATTTAATTGGAATTGAATTGATATAGATCTTTGGGTTTATCGTGAACCGTGTTTTTAAATTACACGGATTCTTTAACCCAGTTAACGATTAAAACTAAGTGGAGTTTTAGTGAATCTTTGATTAGACTGAAATGATCGAGAATGGAGTATCACCAGTTTTACTCTAGGCGATAGTTAAATCTTTAATTAGATTTGAACGTGAAATGGTAATTGAATTTACCGATAACACCGTGGTGTTAGATATGAAGTATAACCAGTTTTACTTCATGGGATGAATAGGTTGGGATTGGGAAATAAAATAAATGATTACTTCGGTGTGGTTCGCTAATCCCAACTAGTTTGAATTGATATTCAAAGGAGATTAAAGAATAAATTTAAAGAATTTATCTTGGATAAAATTAATGGGAACTTTTCCCAAAGTATAGGAATATTTGAATAAAAGAATATTCTGAATTGGAATGAGGCGTATGTTGTGTTTGTGTAACACTTTTATAATATATACGCGAGTTATTCAGAAAGACCGGGTTTATCCCATTCTGAATAACTGATTCGACGTGGTGTCGAAGATGAAGACGGTGGTCGAAGACCAGAAGTCTTCACGTCGTTTGGGTGATTACTAATGATCTTGATTGGGCTGTACACCCAAGAAGATGGAAACAGTTGGTGATCGTCCAGACGTACTTGGAGATCGATGGATATGCGGGGTACTAGGTGCCTCCGGTTTCGTTCAGACCCAGAACGGACTTGTAAATGGACTGTGTGTCTGACATTGGATTTTAGTCCGTGTGGTTGATCTCTATTAAATATACATCTGTTTGGCGACGGAGAATTTATTCTCTTGCTTAACGCCCTTCTCTGAGACGTACGAGCTCAGGGGTTATATATTGATGGATATCAAACGCATGGAGTGAATTGCCTGTGTGGCATGCCTAAGTGGCAAATGATCAAGGCTTCTGTTGAAAAACAAAGTCTTGTGGTGATGATCAAAGCACGGCCTTTGTGGCGTAGCTTTGTGTAACGTTTACTTCGCGAGTTTCACACCCGGTATGAACCAAAAACGGGAGACGGACCTCAGGGAGGACTTGCGTTTCTTTCTAGCTAGAAGTGGCGTCAGTGGTTTTACACGCCCTGACGAGTTTGACTTATGTGGTTGTTGCTGTTGCGAGGCGCCTCGGTTACATCGGTTTCGGCCGATGCATTCTGGTCGGCAGACGGACCAGACTTACACCCCATAGGGTGGGGAAACGTAGTGTTCAGGCATTTTAATCCACATCGGTGGACCGGCCCTGACGATCCAAGGGCCCACCTGAGTCTGGGTCCTGAGGCTCGGGCTAGACAGTCTCGAATCGGTTGAGGACTATCTTTTGCCTCGGTTCATAGATGGAAATCCAACTTCCAAATACGTGACATTTGCGGTTTTATTTGTAGAGCCTAGTATGGCGACATAGTGGGATGGGGCGCTTATGCCGTCTATGATTGATACTTATGATTTGAAGTTGTTTTATACACTATGCACTTATAATAGTATCAAATGATTTGTTTTAAACGTATCAAGCATTTTTGGCTGTTATAAGGGAAAACCCTATCCCCCGGCTTGCGTTGCATTGTGTGATAGGACCTGGGTCTTATAACAGCTTCATTTTTCTTTATTTAGCATTGCGCTGTTGTTTCCTGCACTGGTATTCTTGGGAGGAAACCTGTTCCGTGTTATACGGCGTGGTCCCTTGATTTACCTAACTTTAAAATAAAGATTAACTGTTTTAGTTCTCACACCAGTCACATGACTGACCTGGAGTTTATTGTTTTAACCTAAACTCTGGGTGCCCTTATTTTGACACGGGCAGCTAGTAGTTTTGGTTTTGCAGATTTATATTCACAGGATCCTGGTTTACAGCTGGAACGATATCCGGAAAGCTTTGTATCCGTGTATCTCTTCTAGTTGTGTATTGTATTATTTTCCGCTGCTATGTATTTAAATGTAATTTAAACCTCTGATATTTCTGTGTAATATTCATTTATACTCTGTATATTCTTGTAATCTGATGCATTGTTGTAATATACAATGAAAGGTTCTTCTGTATGTGTTATGTTGTGGCTTGTTCTCGAACTATCCGACGCTTTCCTTTACGGAGAAGTTACGGGTCGTTACACGTGGTATCAGAGCTTTGGTTTACAAAGCAGAGAACAAGGCACATTAGAACCGTACGAAAGAATTCATCAGATATCGGATTAGCAATATCCAATGAGAGTGACTCGTTAGAGATAGGATCAGTAGTATCCTAGAACGAGTGTGAAGAGTATATTTTTGAAAATGAAAACAATTTTGTTTTGAAAATTTAAATCAACTATTCGTATTTGATTATTTATTTAATATTGATTTGGACAGTCCAGTATATAAAGAATTTGCATATACGCCTTGCAAACGTATATTCAAAGTTTTAATATACTGGATAGATATAGAATTACACTCTAGTCGCCCGGGGGTGATTCTGATGATTGATATATCATCATCAAAATTTATATTCGAGTGACGAACGTGTAACATCTATATATTTCCTATTGACTGGTGTGAGAACCAAAAATTAGATAGGGCTTATTGTTGTGATTTGGCATCAAAAATGAGATTTTTGACTATGTATCAAAATTATGAATTTGAAACTCTAAATTCAACTAATTGATTGATGTTTGTGTTGTTTGTTTGCTAATTTTTAGCCATTTAGCCTAATTGAACCGAATATTGAATTATATTGAAAATTGGTTGCGTTTGCTTGCATATACTTGTACTTACATTGAACAGGTCATAGCAAGGAGGCTAGAGCAAAGAATAAAATTTGTTTGCCCGACAAATAGGTACATGTTTACTACATAATTTACTGTTTGTTTGGGTGATGATGATTTTATGAGCCTATTGGCTAGCCGCTTGGCTTTTTCTTTTTCTTTTTGAGATCTGAAGGACCGGGGAAGCTATTTGAAATTCCCCGATGCTCCCGGTGCAGGGGAGGTTATGGCGAAAATTTTCGAAAATTTAGGGTGTTAGCCAAACTTTTGAAATTTTGAAAATTCTCAGAAACTGAAAAGTTGGAGAATGAAAGCCAGATCGAACGTAGGGTTGATTAATCAAACCACTTTCGACTTTGTTCCTTTTCGGGGACGAAAAGTTTTAAGTGGGGGAGATTGTAATAACCCGAAAATCTGGGCCAGTTTAAAATTTTTATTTTGGCAATTTTAGCGAATTTTGATTATTTAAAATGAATTATTTTAAATAATATCAACGAGAAATTTATTTTGAATATAATTCGAACGTATATATTATATACGTCGTCGTTAGAATATAAATAATTATATATATAATTATAAAAGGAATTGAAAATGGCGCGGTAGTTCGATAATTCGATTTCAAACTTCAATTGAATGTACCGGGTGCAAAACAATCCGGATTTTAGTGAAACCAAAAACCTTAGGATCTATTCGATAATATCTTTCCAACAAATCCGAAAAATCAAAATTCCATAGCGGGAATCAAAAGATATGTCCAGTTGAAAATTCTGAATAGTCGCTATGGAATTCAGGCCCTTAAAATTGGACATTTTGCAAACGACCGCGGATTTCGACGAAACCAGTTTTGTTGGGTCCGTGATGTCGAATTATTGCTAGGTTTCAAAGTTCATAATTTTTCGAATCAATATGTGAGCGTGGCAAAGGAAAACGCGTTTGACCAGTTTCAGTTGATTTTAATCGACTGGAAAATGGCCATTTTTCCAACGGTCTCAGAATTCGACGAAACTAGTTTTGTTAGGACCGTATCGTCAATACGAAGCTAGAAAATATTTTTCTGGAATTTTTCTAGTTAGTATGTGACCCCGGTAATTTGAAATGTACGTTTAAAATTCAATATAGTGATTTAAATGTAAGTTTAACGGAAACTGATTGTAACGATCAAAACAGCTTGCGATACATATCCCATTGTGTTCGGAATGGGGGTAAAACGCTATGGACGACAAGCGGTGGGCCTCGTTTAGAGGACGAATGTAAAAGTCAACTTTTTACTAAAAAAAATAAAAAAATAATATATCTTCATCCTCTATACCCTGGCCCCCCCCCCCCCGATTAAATTCAGTCGAAATAATAAAAAAAAAGGAAGAGGGCACGAAGCCCTAGCTGCGACCATCGGTCGCCGTCGCACAGGGGAGAGGGCCCCTCCGCCGCGCCACCTCCAGGTGGACCCACCACCGCCACCTTCCTCCCCGTCCACGTAAGCCCCGAAGCCCCTCGATTCGAAGGCGCACAGGCCCCGATTCGCCCAGACCTCGCCCAAACCAGCGCCGCACCCATCCAGCTCCTCCTCCTCGCCCTGACACCGCCTCCTCCTCCCTCCCTTCGACGAGCGCAGTCCTCCACACCCCAAACACCGAAAAACAGTAAGTTTATTTATTTATTTATTTATTTTTCTTTTCTATTTTTTTTTATATATATATTTTTCTTTTCTGTTTTTACATAGAGTAAATTTCGAATTTTTGTATGTAGATTTAAAATAAAGATTAGATTTTTTGGATATGATAAAAATACGATTTTTATATTGGTTACATCGAAATAAAGATATGGTTTTTATCATATGAATAACAACTACAAGATTTGATTTTATTAGGATTTTTAATTATGAAAAGAACGGATTTTTATAATATAGGAAGCTATGATTTTTAAAGGGATAAAGTTTGAATTTTTATATAGAGGAAGACGATGTTTTTATAAAGAGGAAAACGATAATTTTTATAAAGAGAAAAACGATATTTTTATATCATAGCAAAGAAACGATTTTTAATAAGGTAAAGATATGATTTTTAACACTGTAAAAATATATTCTTTTCATATAGAATACGATTTCTACTATGAGGTTAGCTCAATAAAAATTCTATTTTTACAATATGAAGTAGCGATGAAATTTCTATTTTTACCGATATGAAGTAACGAACTAAAAATATGATTTTTACATATGTAGTGAAAGCGGACAACGAAAGCGACAAAAGGCGAGTTGGCGAAGATTTCCTGCATTAGAAGTGCCGTGGAGCTAGGATAGCTATATGTGAGAATTTCTCACCTTTCAATTTCTTTTCTAGTTATATATATACTAGGATGCAGACGGTGCTTAGTAGCACCCGACACAATCGTCCACAGACCATGGACTTGTTTGTTTGATTGCAAATTAGTTAGATTATTTGATTGAAATTGAATTGTTTGGAGAAATGAATGGATTGGATTGATGTGTGAATGGCGTGGGCCTTCACTAGACCGGGGATAAGGCTAGGCCTTGTCCCGTTTCTAGTATCGTGCCGTTATGCCGCCGAAATTTTCTAAAATAAGTTAGAAAAATAAAAATACCATTTTATTGAATAAATGAATTGAATAGAAATTCATGTGTTGAAATAAAATGTTTTATCGTTAAAAATATAATTTTTAACGTGAATATGAATATAGTGAATGTGAATAAATAAAATATTCATTTACAAACCGGACGGTTTGTTTATGTACACCTATTTGAATGACGTTGATTGGGTCGATAAATTTTACACATCGCCCAACTGCACAAATAAAGTATGTGTTTGATTGTTTGAAACCCCACACGGGTGTTGGGATGAAATTTGAAGTTCACTCATCCTGATTGATTGAATATGTCGATCGATCGATTGACAGGCTGTTATAAGCGTTAGATAACTATATTTGATGCTTATACAGTGTAGTGCACTTTGGTTGATGGTTGATTATTTTTCAAAGCTATTATATACATGTGTTGTAGAAAATCCATATAATTAACATTATTGGGTAATTGATTGTGCCTCATTCCAGTTTTGAAAAAGAAATATTTGAAATAGAATATTTGAAGATAGGAATATATGAAGCCGTGTTGATTAGATTGACGCTATTTTGACGTGAACGATATTTATATCGATTTTAAAACGATTTCGAAATGAATTGAATTGAAAACGATTTCGAAACGAATTGAATTGAAAACGATTTCGAAGTGAATTGAATTGAAAACGATTTCGAAGTGAATTGAATTGAAAACGATTTCGAAATGAATTGAATTGAAAACGATTTCGAAATGAATCGAATTGAAAACGATTTCGAAATGAATCGAATTGAAAACGATTTCGAAATGAATCGAATTGAAAACGATTTCGAAGTGAATTGAATTGAAAACGATTTCGAAGTGAATTGAATTGAAAACGATTTCGAAATGAATTGAATTGAAAACGATTTCGAAATGAATTGAATTGAAAACGAATTCGAATTGAATTGAAAGCGAATTGAAATGAATTCAAATTGAATTGAAATTTGAATTGAATAGAAATGAATTTTAAAACGAATTTATAGAGAAGAATTCAATTTTGATTTGAATTGAAATGGAAGTTGAAATTGCTTTTGAAACGAATTTAAAACTATTTATATAATTCGTTTTAAATAGAAATCGACGAAGTATATATTATATATATAATATAATGGCCTGAATAGAACGCGCCGCGCCGCGGCAGTTCGCGAATTTCGACCATTGATTTCAAACGGACATTACGGGAGATCCGACCGTCGGATTCTCCTAAAACCGGAACCGTTGGGTTCGTATCGAAAAGAGCTTTCTAACGAATGTGATAAATTAGAAATCTAACGGTTGGATTTGGAGTTACGTCCAAATCAAATTTGAAAAAGGTCGTTGTAAGTGCAGTTCGATGGCCATTGATGGAAATCGACTGTACGGGCCTTGATAAAATTATTAAAAATAGTAATAATTTGTGTAAAATCATAAGAAATGATTTAGAAAGATTTGGGATGAAAAACTCCATATTTGAAAAGATAAAAATAGATTTTTATCGAAATGAACTAGTTTTGAACTAGAATTATAATTCTATTTATTTTTAAATAAATAAATTGAATTTGAAATGGTTTTAAGAATAACCAGAATATCCAATGATTGCATTGGAGTGGAATTGAATCGAAATTGTCTTCGGAATATTTCGATGTTGGAATTCGTGATTATACGGATGTTGATATGGAAATTTGAAAGATATATATTTATATCGTTATTTCCAATACGATATTTGTTAGTCGTAGAATTTGATATTGAATATAAGCCGATATATTTTCTATTCAGAGCCTTGTATTGAATATCGAATGTGATTTGGGTTTGTCGTGAATGGTGTCTTCACTAACACTGTTCTTGAACCCAGTTGAGAAAAGATTAAATCTTTTTATTTAGATTTAATGAAGTGTACCAATTAAATAATATTTAATTGGAATTGAATTGATATAGATCTTTGGGTTTATCGTGAACCGTGTTTTTAAATGACACGGATTCTTTAACCCAGTTAACGATTAAAACTAAGTGGAGTTTTAATGAATCTTTGATTAGATTGAAATGATCGAGAATGGAGTATCACCAGTTTTACTCCAGGCGATAGTTAAATCTTTAATTAGATTTGAACGTGAAATGGTAATTGAATTTACCGATAACACCGTGGTGTTAGATATGAAGTATAACCAGTTTTACTTCATGGGATGCATAGGTTGGGATTGGGAAATAAAATAAATGATTACTTCGGTGTGATTCGCTAATCCCGACTAGTTTGAATTGATATTCAAAGGAGATTAAAGAATAAATTTAAAGAATTTATCTTGGATAAAATTAATGGGAACTTTTCCCAAAGTATAGGAATATTTGAATAAAAGAATATTCTGAATTGGAATGAGGCGTATGTTGTGTTTGTTTAACACTTTTATAATGTATACGCGAGTTATTCAGAAAGACCGGGTTTATCCCATTCTGAATAACTGATTCGACGTGGTGTCGAAGATGAAGACGGTGGCCGAAGACCAGAAGTCTTCACGTCGTTTGGGTGATTACTAATGATCTTGATTAGGCTGTACACCCAAGAAGATGGAAACAGTTGGTGATCGTCCAGACGTACTTGGAGATCGATGGATATGCGGGGTACTAGGTGCCTCCGGTTTCGTTCAGACCCAGAACGGACTTGTAAATGGACTGTGTGTCTGACATTGGATTTTAGTCCGTGTGGTTGATCTCTATTAAATATACATCTGTTTGGCGGCGGAGAATTTATTCTCTTGCTTAACGCCCTTCTCTGAGACGTACGAGCTCAGGGGTTATATATTGATGGATATCAAACGCATGGAGTGAATTGCCTGTGTGGCATGCCTAAGTGGCAAATGATCAAGGCTTCTGTTGAAAAACAAAGTCTTGTGGTGATGATCAAAGCACGGCCTTTGTGGCGTAGCTTTGTGTAAAGTTTACTTCGCGAGTTTCACACCCGGTATGAACCAAAAACGGGAGACGGACCTCAGGGAGGACTTGCGTTTCTTTCTAGCTAGAAGTGGCGTCAGTGGTTTTACACGCCCTGACGAGTTTGACTTATGTGGTTGTTGCTGTTGCGAGGCGCCTCGGTTACATCGGTTTCGGCCGATGCATTCTGGTCGGCAGACGGACCAGACTTACACCCCATAGGGTGGGGAAACGTAGTGTTCAGGCATTTTAATCCACATCGGTGGACCGACCCTGACGATCCAAGGGCCCACCTGAGTCTGGGTCCTGAGGCTCGGGCTAGACAGTCTCGAATCGGTTGAGGACTATCTTTTGCCTCGGTTCATAGATGGAAATCCAACTTCCAAATACGTGACATTTGCGGTTTTATTTGTAGAGCCTAGTATGGCGACATAGTGGGATGGGGCGCTTATGCCGTCTATGATTGATACTTATGATTTGAAGTTGTTTTATACACTATGCACTTATAATAGTATCAAATGATTTGTTTTAAACGTATCAAGCATTTTTGGCTGTTATAAGGGAAAACCCTATCCCCCGGCTTGCGTTGCATTGTGTGATAGGACCTGGGTCTTATAACAGCTTCATTTTTCTTTATTTAGCATTGCGCTGTTGTTTCCTGCACTGGTATTCTTGGGAGGAAACCCATTCCGTGTTATACGGCGTGGTCCCTTGATTTACCTAACTTTAAAATAAAGATTAACTGTTTTAGTTCTCACACCAGTCACATGACTGACCTGGAGTTTATTGTTTTAACCTAAACTCTGGGTGCCCTTATTTTGACACGGGCAGCTAGTAGTTTTGGTTTTGCAGATTTATATTCACAGGATCCTGGTTTACAGCTGGAACGATATCCGGAAAGCTTTGTATCCGTGTATCTCTTCTAGTTGTGTATTGTATTATTTTCCGCTGCTATGTATTTAAATGTAATTTAAACCTCTGATATTTCTGTGTAATATTCATTTATACTCTGTATATTCTTGTAATCTGATGCATTGTTGTAATATACAATGAAATGTTCTTCTGTATGTGTTATGTTGTGGCTTGTTCTCGAACTATCCGACGCTTTCCTTTACGGGGAAGTTACGGGTCGTTACAATATGTGCGTTGTGTGTGTACATATACGTACTTATATATATAATATGTATTATTGTAATAACCCATATTTCTTCGATTATTCAAAATTTTGAATTTAATATGATTTTTGAATACTGTATGGTTATAAATGAAATTTAATGATTTGAATTTGTAAATCGTATGGTGTAAACATGAAATTATGTTTAAGTAATGGAATTCTGGTTATTTCGATAATAACAACTTGTTTTATTGTAAATATAAATTTGTGATTTTGTTTAGTTCGATAAACATTGTAAGTTGAAACTTATATTAAATTATTTAATGAGTTGATTTAATTAATTTAAATTTGAATTCCAAATTTGAATTTAGTTAATAATCAAAATTTGGGATTTCAAGTATATAGAATTCGATTTGCAAAGAAAATTGAGTTTTATTTTGATTTAAATGAAATTTATAAACTTTTGAATTTAATTTAAAATTAAATAGGCGAGACTCGAATATTTTATTATATTAATGAACCTTTAAATAGTCATTTTGCAAAACGATATTGTAATTCTATGAATTTAATTCCACTGAATCCGGAATCATATATTATTGTAGGATTTAAATTTTCGTAGCCATCAGATTCACCGTTTATTCATACGAAATTAGACCATTCGACAAATTTGGAAATGAATTTAAATTAGAAAACTTGTTGAATATAAAAAGCCCTCTTTCTCCCTAAACCTAATTTCCACGTTTACTTCCTGTAGCCGCCACAGTTATTCTCGTTCAAAACTAAAATGGCCGCTACTCATTAAATCCCTTCAACAAATTATATAAAATCAAACTCTTAACGAATTCGAGAGATTTTTAATTCGCTGGATTTCTTTTCTCACGTGCTTCGAATTACACGCACAGGAATGGGTGCGATCAAGTTTGGGGGTGCGGATTTTTCCCAGCGACGGTTCGAATGACATTTAGGTTAAGGATTCATGAATTTCTACTAAGAGATTAGAGATCCAGAGCATGGATCTGAGTTTTTCATGGCACTTGGCATCTTTTCCCTTCATCATTGATAGTGCGATGGTATAGGGGAGATTGACTCCCCATAGCAGTCGTGAGGTCCATCAGAACGCATTTTGATTGAGTACACTGAGCCTGGCGTTGAGGTGTTGTGATGGCAGCGATTGCGAAGTGGAGTAGCGTGGTGCAAACAGTTTGTGGAATAATGGAGGAATGAGGGAGTTAAGGAAGGATTCAATGATTGACAACGATGTTTTTTGTAGCTGGAGCATGCGTTTGGTAATATGAGGGAGGAGAAGAAGTGGTTGACGTGGAAAGGTACGCTGATGTGGTAGGGAGAGAATGGATAAGGTGTGTTTTGTTATTTTGTTTTAATTCAAATTTTGAATCGCGTAAACGCTTATAACTCTTGTGCACGTACTCGAATTTACTTGCGGTTTGTTCCGTTAGGATCGTATTGGAATTTCAGACAACATGGAACTGTCGTGGACTGATTCTGAGAACGCTAAAATTTGTGCCTCGAGTTGGATCTCAAATACGTTCGAAATCAAGGTAAGTGATTAAACCCAATCACGATTAACTAAAATATTTGATTATTAGTTTGATTAAAACTATGTACTAGTATAATTGCATTGATTGTTGTCTGGTAGTTAAATTTGCATATATTTATGTTGACCTGCATTTATCGTGGAATTTAATTTAATTGTTTATTTAAAATTTATAAAGTTGAATGTGAAATTAAATTGTTGGTCTAAAACCTGACGTCTATTAAGTAAATTAATATGATACTGAAATCCTTGGATGGATTTTGTTTGATGATGTTTTGAATTGACCTACTTGATATAATTGTATTGAATTGTTGTTTGTACTGATTAATCCCAGCCATTTAACCTTGATGTTGCGGGCATCAAATATACCCGAGATTGGTCATTTAATGAACTAAGAACGTAGGTTGAAATGATAAATACCCGTTACCCTGATTTGGATTGAAATGATATACATCCTTTCCCGAAATACTAAAATTAAATTTTAAGTATTACTTGGCCATAGGGTAGAGAAATATATACGGACACCGGTTGATTATATAAATTTGTTTTAACCTTGAATTTGGAATATTGTTTAAAGCCATATAAGTGACATTTTGGATTTATTTGAATTCGAGCTTTGAAACTTCGAGAATTATAATTCAATGGAGTTTATGTAATATTGTGAATGTAAGCTTAAATTTAAAATTTAGCATGAATTGAATCTATTGTACTTGAATCGTTTTAAAATTTTAAAATAACTATCCATCTTCGAAATTCACTTTAAATTCATTTATAATATAAAGTGATATTTGAATTGTGAAATCGAGGTTATAGATTGAAATAATTCCAAATGAGAATATAAATTGAAGTTGAATTGAATTGTTGAATTAATATAAATTGAAGTTGAATCGAATTAAAATATCGTGATTGAGTCGATTTGATTTGAAATTGAAACATGATTTCAAGTTATTTGAAAATTTGAAAGATTCAGTTCTAACTGCAAACTATAATATTCTAAATCATTTTAAATTATTTTCCTTATAAACTATATTTCTTCATAAACCATTTTTCCTTATAAACTATTTTGTTTTAATATACTTTCAACTATTTTATATACAAATTATTTTAGGATTGGAATTGTTTCAACATTCTGAGTGTAGTCCGAATAGAGATTTCAATATGAAAATATATTCTATTTGAATATGAAATGTTTGAAAAGAAAATCTGACATGTTGATTTTAAGAAAGAACTTTTTTGAAAGGTAAATTAACCAACCGGTGTGAAATAAGCATTTGGTTGTTAAAGAGACCGGGATCGGATATTGTCATACTTTCTACCAATACTGAAATCCGCTTTAACAAATATGCACGTAGTGGAGAACCAAAATGAAGTATGTCTATTTGGAGGCGATTACTGGATTTGAAGTAAGAGAACGATGATGGATGACCTTGATCTTCGGGTCATAATTAAAATGACTAAAACATGTGCTATACCGTGACCAAGTGGGGTTAGCTACCCCCATCAGCAACACTTCTTCCTTTATTACTATAGTCCTTCGGTGATTGATTTGATTTGATGCACATCCTCGAATTGGAAGTGTTGTTCCGAGGTGGGCGGTAGCAGCAGCTATGCGTTACCACCAGTCTGGGCATGTAACCGGTAGATTCCTACCTTGGGCATTCCTCGTGTGCCTTGTCATATTTATCCTGATCGCGCCCACTACGATTTTGTTTTGCGTTGTACCTATGGGGTTCTCCCTGATTTCCCATCGGTTTGGTAGAGTTTACAGTATTGTATAGACTACAATGTTTATAAACGGTGTAAGGGTAATAACGATAATCCCGCTTACGCTATTTTGATATATTACTTTATTGATAGATACTACTATAATAGCAAAATTATATTATATAGTATCTAGTTTGACGGATCCTTAGGAGACGGAAATTCCCGTAACGTCTCTTAAGTAATTGCACTCACGAACGCATTGGATAGGAAATGTGAATTACCGTAAGCATCTCTGACACCGTGACACTCATATTATTACTTGATTTTGATTCAACTGATATGAGAATATTTTAGTTCTGATCCGAGTATTTTTGTATTTTCTTTGGTGCTCGGGTCAACCAGAGTATTTCATTTAGCGAAGATGTCGTTTTATTGAGGATGAAGATGGAGCTTGACAGACGTGATTACTAGTATTATTCCGCTGCTTATATTGATATGTTTTATGATAGTTAACTCTGGTGTATTGTTATAATGTATAATTTAATAGCTTCATGAACTGTTAGTTGATTATTATATTTTGTCCTTCCGCTGTGAGATTCTGTTATTATTTTTCTTCTTTTTATTATTTGAATCCCAATAACTATCTGGATTTTTGATTTGTTTGAGTCGACATGTGAGGATTATTGTCGATTTGAATGGTCAAGAATGCGGGTCGTTACAGTTGGTATCAGAGCTTTGGTTTAGCAAAAACCTTGGCTCTGTTTGGGATTTACTCATTAAAATAGGGTAGTAATACCTTAGAATGAGTTTGAGTGTATATGAGAGCGTACTTGTAATTTTGATGTAAAATGATTTTGTATTGTGTTGGTTTGTTCCGTTGAGTATTTATGTATTTTGGTCGGTACTTGGGACGTCAAGGCATCGATAGGAATTTCTAAATATTCAAATAGGGCTTATTGACATAATATTGTTTTTAATTATATTTTGTATATGTAAAGGATTATTTGAAAATCTATGAATTTTTATTTTTGTTGATGATAATATTTGATTTTCATCATTTATCATTCGATTGATCAATAATTAAAACTATTAGTTATTGTATGATTTAAGAAAAATGAAATATTGAAAATTAATTGGTAATGAAATAAGAATAAGTTTAATATGAATTTGAAAATTTAAAATTCGGGTGGTTTTGTAATATTGATTTGCAAATGGTTTGAAATAATATATTTATATTTTAAATATTGTTTCATATCGAAATTGTTTTTGAATGAATTTTTGAAATAAATGTATGCTCCCCTCTTGCCTTTGGAAAATGATTTCGGTGATGAGTGCATGCATTATTGACATTATTTTCAAGAGACTAAGTGAGGGAGACCACTTAGAACTTGTTATACTCTGTTTTGCAAAACTAGATTTCATTTAAATCTTTTATAATATGGTTTTATATAAAAGATATAATATATATAATATTTTGAAAGTTGATTTGGAAATGAACCCGAAGATAAATTCTTAAGTTCTGGAATAATTGAAGAAATGAACAAACCTGAAATTTTATGAAGCTTCTAAATTGTCAAATAAGAAAATAAGCCTAAGGGAGTTATAATTAAAATAAAACTATTGAGAATTTGAAATAATGAATTGAAACGAATTGTAACCATTGAACTTGTGCAATAATCACTTCTTTTCTATAGCATAGATAACTTATCAATTAATTAAGAATTTAAAATGTTATAAGAATAAGTAATTAAATAATATACAAGTATTAGAATGGATAATGAAGGTGAAATTAAAAAAATTTGATTGCTTATAAATATAAATAAAATTTAAGTTATGAAATAAGCGATATATACTTAGTTAAATTAAATTAAATCAAATGTATTGATATAGATGGTTGAATGTTTGACGATTGAAGATAGTCGATATTTTCAAGTTGAATAAATGTTTAAGTAGTTTGTGAAAATATTAGTCGATTGGTTTATAATTTATAAATTTAACGATGGTTAAACGAATTAATTAAATTAAATTAAAACGAGCTCGTCGCGTGGCGATAGTTCGTAATTTTCTGAATTTAAGCTTAAATGGATATATAGGATCCAATATAAGTCAAAATTCGTTGAAGCAAGAATTTTCTGGATCTATTGGAATATAGTTTTCTAATGAAAGAGAAAAGGTTAGATTTCGTATTTTAGATTTTGAAATATGTCCAAATCAATTTTTCAAAACCGTCACGTTTTGTTAGTTCGTAATAAAATAAATAATGGTTTCCAATATTTTAAAATGGAATAATAAGCTTACGATTAATGTTGTACATGATTGAATTTGAGTTATGAAACAAAATATTAACTTAAATTTGGAATACTTAAGTCCTTAGATTATAAGTTGGGTAAAATAAATGAAGTTGAATCGGAATATTATTAGAATAAAATTTGATATGGACTTGAATTTAAGGGTAAATGGATTCATTTGAATTCGTGAACTTAAGTAAAGATTGTAAAAACCTAATTAGGGATTATTTAGCATAAATGAGAAATATACTGAATATGTGAATAAATGAGAATGAAAAAAATGGTATGGCAGTTAACTAATTGAAATAAATACGTACGATGTATGTACGATAATTATTTGCATAATCGTTTTTGATCCGGATTCAAGTGCATGTTTTATATCATTCTAGACAAGGATTTTTCATTCGATGTTCGACGACGAATGTTGGATATGAGTTTTTGATAAGATTCTGAATTTTCCTAGCATAACTATGATTATGCGAGGAGAATGACAATTTCTAATCAAGAAACCAAATCCGAATCCGCATTAGGGTGATTGGCTGAACGATACTAGTTTGGAATTAAAATTGTGTGATCGAGCAAACGATCAAAATTGATATTGCATATGAATGACGTATGTGGATCGTACGGGCTTAAATTTTGAATTGTGAGATTTTGAGCATTTGAATTGAATTACAAGTTACATAAATGGGTTTGAATATATTTGGTATGTTGATTTTCTATGTGTTTTGAATGCTTAAATTCGTGTTGAATATGTGGGATATGTTATCTTATTATTTGATTTCATGTATAACCTCTTTGTGTTGCTTAAGTAAAACAGGTTTTTGGAAGCAAAAGTCTGTTATCCAACAAATAGATACGTATTTATATAAATTGATTGGATTGGGTGATTTTTATGTCCCAAATGTGGGTAGCCGCTTGGATTTTATTTTCTTTTTGGATGAGTGAAGCCCTGTGTGGCATTTGTGATTTTCTGGACCTAACCGTACAAAGGAGGTGCTGCTGAAATTTAGGACTTAGAAAATTTTGTGGAAATTAGAGCTTTTGAGTCTATATAAAATAGTTGTGTAGATAAACGTTCTAAGTTGAATATCAATTTTTATGATTAAAATTAAAAATCCACAACTTCCTTACTACGCCTTTTCGAGGACGAGAAGTTTAGAGTGGGGGCGAGTGTAACAACCCAATTTTTTCGGTTATTCAGATTTTTGAATTTAATACGATTTTTGAATACTGTATGGTTATAAATGAAATTTAATGATTAAATTTGAAAATCGTATGGCATAAACATGAATTTATGTTTAAGTAATGGAATTCTGGTTATTTTGATAATAGCAACTTGTTTTATTGTAAACATAAATTTATGATTTTGTTTAGTTCGATAAACATTCTAAGTTGAAACTTATATTAAATTATATAATGAATTGATTTAATTAATTTAAATTTGAATTCCAAATTTGTATTTAGTTAATCATCAAAATTTGGGATTTAAAGTATATAGAATTCGATTTGCAAAGAAAATTGAGTTTTATTTTGATTTGAATGAAATTTATAAACTTTTGAATTTAATTTAAAATTAAATAGGCGAGACTCGAATATTTTATTATATTAATGTACCTTCAAAAAAATCATCTTGCAAAACGATATTTTAATTCTATGAATTTAATTCCACTGAATCCGGAATCATAAATTATTGTAGGATTTAACTTTTCGTAGCCATCAGATTTACCGTTTATTCATACGAAATTAGACCATTCGACAAATTTTGAAATGAATTTAAATTAGAAAACATATTGAATATAAAAAGCCCTCTTTCTCCCTAAACCTAATTTCCACGTTTACTTCTTTAGCCACCATATTTATTCTTGTTCAAAACTAAAATGGCCGCTACTCATTAAATCTCTTCAAAAAATTATATAAAATCAAACTCTTAATGAAGTCGAGAGATTTTTAATTCGCTGGATTTCTTTTCTCGCGTGCTTCGTATCCACACGCACAGGAGTGGGTGCGATTAAGTTTGGGGGCGTGAATTTTTCCCAGCGACAATTCGAACGACATTAGGGTTAAGTATTCATGAATTTATACTCAAGAGATTTGGGATCTAGAGCATGGATCTGAGTTTATCTTGGCATTTGGCAGCTTTGCCATTCATCGTTGGTAGTGCGATGGTATAGAGGGGAGATCGACTCCCTGTAGCAGTCGCGAGTTCCATCAGGATGCATTTTGATTGAGTACACCGAGCTTGGCGTTGAGGTGTTGTAATGGCAGAGATTGCGAAGTGGAGTAGCGTGGTGCAAACGGTTTGTTGAATAATGGAGAGGGAGTTAGGAAGGATTCAATGATCGACAATGGTGTTTTCTGTAGCTAGAGCATGCCTTTGGTAATACGAGGGCGGAGAAGAAGTGGTTGACGTGGAAAGGTACACTGATGTGGCAGGGAGAGAATGGATAAGGTGTGTTTTGTTATTTTGTTTTAATTCAAATTTTAAATCGCGTAACGCTTATAACTTTTGTGTACGCACTCGAATTTACTCATGGTTTGTTCCATTAGGAATGTATTGGAATTTCGGACAACATGGAGCTGTCGTGGACTGATTCTGAGACTGCTAAAATTTGGGCCTTGATCTCAAATACGTTCGAAGTCAAGGTGAGTGATTAAGCCCTCTCACAAGTAACTAAAATATTTCATTATTAGTTTGATTAAAATTATGTTCTAGTATGATTGCATTGATTGTTGTTTGGAAGTAAAATTTGAATATATTTATGTTGACTTGCATTTATCGTGGAATTTAATTTAACTGTTTATTTAAAATTTATACGGTTGAATGTGAAATTTAACTGCTAGTGTAAAACCCGACGTCTATTAAGTAAATTGATGTGATACAAAAATCCTTGGATGGATTTTGTTTGATGATGTTTTGAATTAACCTACTTGATATATCGGTATTGAGTTGTTGTTTGTACTGTTAATCCCAGCCATTTAACCTAGATGTTGCGGGCATCAAAAAAACCTGGGATTGTTTATTTAATGAACTAAGAACGTAGTTTGAACCCTGATTTGGATTGAAATGATATACATCCTTTCCCAAAATACTAAAATTAAATTTTAAATAGTACTTGGCCATAGGATAGAGAATTATATATGGACATCGGTTGATTATATAAATTTGTTTTGACCTTGAATTTGGAATATTGTTTAAAGCCATACAAGTGACATTTTAAATGGGTTTCATTTGAGTTTGAGCTTTGAAACTTTGATAATTATAAGTTAATGGAGTTTATGTAATATTATGAAAGGAAGCTTAAATTTAAAATTTAGCATGAATTGAATCTATCGAACTTGAATAATTTTAAAATTTTAAAATAACTATCCATCTTCGAAATTCACTTTAAATTACTTATAGTACAAAGTGATATTTGAATTATGAACTCGAGGTTATAGATTGAAATAATTCCAAATGAGAATATAAATTGAAGTTGAATCAAATTGTTGAATTAACATGAATTGAAGTTGAATCGAATTGAAATATTGAGATTGAGACGATTTGATTTGAAATTGAAACATGATTTCAAGTTATTTGAAAATTTGAAAGAACCAATTCTAACTGCAAACTATAATATTCCAAATCATTTTAAATTATTTTCCTTGTAAACTATATTTCTTTGTAAATCATTTCTCGTTATAAACTATTCTATTTTAGTTATATATATGATTATTATTTTAAAATAAACTATTTTAACAATCAACTATCTAATTTATAAACTTATTTTAATATTTAACTATATATACATTTAATTAAATTTTACTAAATTAAAATTTTAAATTCAAACTCTTTATGTTAACTTTTATTTTCCTAACCATTTCAAATATATGTCTAAAATGTTTTAATATACTTTCAACTATTTTATATACAACTTATTTTAGGATTAGAATTGTTTCAACATTCTGAGTGTAGTCCGAATAGAGATTTCAATATGAAAATATATTCCATTTGAATATGAAATGTTCAAAAAGAAAATATGACTTGTTGATGTTAAGAAAGAACCTTTTTGAAAGGTAAATTAACTAACCGGTGTGAAATAAACTTTTTGTTGTTAAAGAGACCGGGATCGGATATTGTCATACTCTCTGCCAATACCGAAAACCACTTTAACGACTGTGTACATAGTGGAGAACCAGAATGAAGTAGATTGATTTGGAGGCGATTACTGGATATGAAGTAAGAGAACGATGATGGATGACCTTGACCTTCAGGTCATAATTAAAATGACTAAAACAAGTGCTATACCGTGACCAAGTGGGGTTAGCTGCCCCCATCGGCAACACTTCTTCCTTTATTACTATAGTCCATCGGTGATTGATTTGATTTGATACACATCCTTGATTTGGGAGGGTTGTTCCGAGGTGGCCGGTAGCAGCAGCTATGCGTTACCACTAGTCCTGGCATGTAACCTGTAGATTCCTACCCTGGGCATTCCTCGCGTGTCTTGTCATATTTATCATGATCACACCCACTACGATTTTGTTTTACGTTGTACCTATGGAGTGAACGAAACCGGAGGCACCTAGTACCCCGCACATCCATCGATCTCCAAGTACGTCTGGACGATCACCAACTGTTTCCATCTTCTTGGGTGTACAGCCCAATCAAGATCATCAGTTATCACCCAAACGACGTGAAGACCTCCGGTCTTCGACCATCGTCTTCATCTTCGACTTATCGTCGTATCAGTTATTCAGAATGGGATAAACCCGGTCTTTCCGAATAACTCGCGTATTTTTTATAAAAGTGTTACACAAACACAACATACGCCTCATTCCAATTCATCAGTCACTAACTGTAAATTAATCGAGAGAATAATTCCCCAAACATTAACCCCGAAGGCCGAAACCAACATCAGATCAATATCCAGAAAACCATTCTGCTTGGCCAACCGACAGTTAGTTTCTAAATTTCACATTCATAGGGAAAGGTTCCCATTAATTTTATCCAAGATAAATTCCTTGAATTTATGTTTGAATCTCAATTCGAACTAGTCGGGATTAGCGAACCTTACCGAAGTAATCATTTGTTTTAATTTCCCAATCCCAACCTATTCATCCCATGAAGTAAAACTGGTTATACTTCTTATCTAAGACCACAGTGTTATCGGTAAATTCAATTACCATTTCACGTTCAAATCTAATTAAAGATTTAACTATCGTCTGGAGCAAAACTTGTGATACTCCATCCTCGATTATTTCAATCTAATTAAAGATTCATTAAAACTCTACTTAGTTTTAATCTGTGACTGGGTTAAAGAATCAGTGTCATTTAAAACACGGTTCACGATAAACCCAAAATCACATCACATTTCAATCAGTCCCTAATTGTAAATTAGCAAGTGAGCAATTCCCTAAGTATGAATCCCGAAGGCCGAAACCAACATCAGATCAATACCTCGGAAACTATTCAACTTAACTAATCTCCAGTTAGTTTCTGATTTTCTTAACGCCTTTAGGTCTAAGAACTGTATTATTGAAGATACCGTTCACGACAACCCAAAATCACATTTCATCAATGATCGGGTTAAAGAACGAGTGTTATTTAAAACACTGCCCACGATAAACCCAAAAATCAATATCGATTCAATTCCAATTAAATATTATTTAATTGGTACACTTCATTAAATCTAAATAAAAAGATTTAATCTTTTCTCAACTGGGTTCAAGAACAGTGTTAGTGAAGACACCATTCACGACAAACCCAAATCACATTTGATATTAAATACGAGGCTCTGAATAGAAAATATCCCGGCTTATATTCAATATCAAATTCTACGATTAACAAATGTCGTATTGGAAATAACGATATAAATATATATCTTTCAAATTTCCATAACCACATCTGTATAATCACGAATTCCAACATCGAAATATTCCGAAGACAATTTCGATTCAAATCCAATTAAATATATATCTGTTTGGCGGCGGAGAATTTATTCTCTTGCTTAACGCCCTTCTCTGAGACGTACGAGCTCAGGGGTTATATATTGATGGATATCAAACGCATGGAGTGAATTGCCTGTGTGGCATGCCTAAGTGGCAATTGATCGAGGCTTCTGTTGAAAAGCAAAGTCTTGTGGTGATGATCAAAGCACGGCCTTTGTGGCGTAGCTTTGTGTAACGTTTACTTCGCGAGTTTCACACCCGGTATGAACCAAAAACGGGAGAGGACCTCAGGGAGGGCATGCGTTTCCTTCTAGCTAAAAAGTGGCGTCAGTGGTTTTACACGCCCTGACGAGTTTGACTTATGTGGTTGTTGCTGTTGCGAGGCGCCTCGGATTGATCGGTCGTTCTCGAACCGATGGAGTCATTCGTTGGCTCATTGACACCCCAAAGGGTGGGGAGACGCATGTTCAGGGTTTAAGTTTAATCCACATCGGTGGACTGGCCCTGACGATCCAAGGGTCACTCGAGCTCTGATCCTGAGACACGGGCTAGAGCGTCTCGAATCGGTTGAGGACTATCTTTTGCCTCGGTTCATAGACGGAAATCCAATTTCCAAATACGTGACATTTGCGGTTTTATTTGTAAACCTATATATGGCGACATGATATATGGTACCCATGCCGCCTATGATTGATACTTATGATTTGAAGTTGTTTTATACACTATGCACTTATTATAGTATCAAATGATTTGTTTTAAACGTATCAAGCATTCTTTGGCTGTTATAAGGGAAAACCCTATCCTCGACTGCGTTGCATTGTGTGATGGGACCTGGGTCTTATAACAGCTTCATTTTTCTTTATTTAGCATTGCGCTGTTTGTTTTATGCACTGGTATTCTTGGGAGGAAACCCGTTCCGTGTTATACGGCGTGGTCCCTTGATTTACCTTTAAAAATAAAGATTAATAACTGTTTTAGTTCTCACACCAGTCCCATGACTGACCTGGAGTTTATTGTTTTAACCTAAACTCTGGGTGCCCCTATTTTGACATGGGCAGCTAGTAGTTTTGGTTTTGCAGATTTATATTCACAGGATCCTGGTTTACAGCTGGAACGATATCCGGAAAGCTTTGTATCCGTATATCCCTTCTAGTTGTGTATTGTATTATTCTCCGCTGCTATGTATTCAAATGTAATTTAAATCTCTGATATTTCTATGTAATATTTATTTGTTTATACTCGGTATATTCTTGTAATCTGATGCATTGTTGTAATATACAATGAAATGTTCTTCTGTATGTGTCCTGCTGTGGTTTGTTCTCGAACTATCCGACGCTTTCCTTTACGGGGAAGTTGCGGGTCTTTACAGGAGTGCTCCCTGATAGCCCACCGGTTTGGTGGAGTTCACAGTACTGTATGGACTGCAATGTTTATAAATGGTGTAAGGGTAATAATGGTAATCCCGCTTACGCTATTTTGATATCTTTCTTTATTGATATACACTACTATAATATCGAAATTATATTATATAGTATCTAGTTTGACGGATCCTTAGGAGATGGAAATTTCATAAAATCTCTTAAATTATTGCACTTACGAACACATTGGATAGGAAATGTGAATTACCATAAGCGTCTCTGACACCGTGACACTCATATTATTACCTGATTTTGATTTAACTGATATAAGAATATTTTACTTCTGATTCGAGTATTTTTGTATTTTCATTGGTGCTCGGGTCAGCCTAAGTATTCCAGTTAGCGAAGACCATGTTTTATTGAGGATGAAGATGGAGCTTGACAGACGTGATTACTAGTATTATTCCGCTGCATATATTGGTATGTTTTATGATAGTTAACTCTGATGTATTATTGTAATGTATAATCAAATGTATAATTTAACAGCTTCATGAACTGTTAGTTGATTATTATATTTTGTCCTTCCGCTGTGAGATTCTGTTATTTTTTTTCTTTTTTTAATTCCAATAACTATCTAGATTTTTGATTTGTTTGAGTCGACATGTGAGGATTATTGTTTATTTGAACGGTCAAAAATGCGGGTCGTTACAATTATAAACTTATATCATACTTTTTAAACATGTAGCAACTTGTTTGAATTTGTAATATGGAGATACTTGAACTTAATTGATAATGAGTGATATGACATTGTGATTTTTGTTTTGTTTTTTGAATAAGTAGATATTGGTGCTAATTTTGATGGTGATATAGTATTTGGGATCAATATAGTCTTTGATGAAAATAAATACATTAATATTATGACAAAATTGCTTCAGAAAAAGCGTGGGAAAGACTTGAATAAATTAGATCTTACCATAGTATGATAAAAGGTTGTGTACCCATGGGTAAATCATAGGCAGTAAAGACATAGGTAAATGAGTGTCGTAGGAAACACGTTGGCGATGCAAGACGTGGAAATGTCGTGGGGAAGGCATAGGAAAACAATGACGTAAGAAAGACGTAAGAAAACAGTGGCGTAGTAAGGCGTAGGTATTTTTTTACATATATATGTTTTACCTGCCTGTAAACATAGCGTAGATATGACATTTAACTACACAAGCTACGCCATTTTGACATAGGAAAATTTGCAATTTCTTGTAGTGAACTAGAAAAAAAAAACTACATTAAACTAAAAAAAGTAAAAATATACTAATACTGGCGATCACGAAAACTGTTTAGTTGGCAGTTAATATACCCAAGCAACTACTTGTCAGATAGCACCTTCACTGTATCCAAAACAGAATGATCGATGCGGAAAATCTTTATAATCTCTAACATCTGAACAGTAGTAATAACGGACATAAGAAAATAGCAACGCGTTGCCATCTCCAAGAAATGATATGTCAGCAAAAAAATTTTCGGTATGCTTGAACTCACATGCGCTACTGGAGGAGAGGTGCCTGGGGTGAGCGAGTATGGTGGAACCAATCATCCAGTCATCGTACAAAGATGTATCGACAACTGTGGAAAGCTAGGACGATACTGGAGTTGCGGCGTTGAAGCTAATGGCAAGATTTTCAAATTGAGATTCAGATCGTAAATCATAAAATTCAAACTATGAATCAAAAGGGGATTTAAATCGTAAATCGTGATTAAAAAAACATACATTTTAAAGTATGCACGCTTTGAAGTTAATTTTGATGTTTAAACTTCTACATCTAAACCTAGAACATCATTTTCTCTCTTGTTCCAATTTTAATTTATTTTTAAATGACTAAAATTGGAATTGTAGACCCAAATAAGTATACTAAATATATTAATTTAAACCGAATGATATTTCTACTATGTAGTATTAGCTTGTTTTAAATCGGAATATAAATCGAATCGTAAAGGAGGAGATTCAATTTAAATCAGAATTCAAATGGTAGGATTTAAAGATTTTTGGCAACAATGGCTACTGGTATCTGACATAGACAAGTGTCATTTTCTATGTATCCGCTAGAACATCTCAACTAACTCTTTGAATTTCTATAGATTAGTTATTCTGAATTTCTAGGTCCTCCACGTAACGTTGTTCCTCAATTTCTTGGGTCCAACGAGGATTTTTTTTTGAACATCTAGTTCATCCCTTGGAATCTCTAGCAGTCTGTTCCAATGCCTCCAAAGACATTGTAAAATGTCCCATTTATTATTCATTTATGTCTTAGTCTAGCTGTCATTAAACTACTCATTGAAATCCAAGGTTACAGCTGATTTAAAAAAGTTTGTGCTTCCTTGTAGGTTAAGATGACCGGTGCAGATGTCAATGAATGCTTCGGTGCTTTCTAGTGTCCAATTCACGATAGGCGTGGATGGAGAAGCAGCAGAACCATTGCCAGATGAGTCAACTATAACACTAAAAAGACGATCTAGATATTTTTTAAAAAAGCTAGAAAAAATATGTGGTATTTACGATAAAAAATAAGCATATTAACGGAGAAAAAATGAAAAATACCGTGTCGTTGGCTAAAAGAATGGAGAACAGAGGAGAGGGAAGTTTTGCTGGAATGGTGAAAATATGTTTTTCTGTGGCGTTTATATGGGCAAAAAATGAAACATTGGTGTCCTACGCATCCGACGCCAACTGTTCTTTTTACTCCTGTTAAAAAGATGGACAAAATGAACTGGTACCATCATGGATGCGTCCGACGCATCCAAGATAGCAACTTTTTATTTTCTCACTACGAGTGACTCCTTGTACTTATTTTTTTTTAGAGAAGTGCATACTGTCACTTTTCTTGTTTCTCAAAATCAGAAAATGAACATGTTATCTTCCTCCTTGAAACCATATGACTCAAATCAGCATAATAGAGGGCAAAGCATAGGGCTTTTGCATGATTCATGTACCAAATCAATTTGAGTAAGGTAGTCTATCTTAAACTATAACGATTTGATCCATAACTACATATTTTAGAAGTAGGATTTGGTCTTAGTTTTGAAATTTGCTAGATAAAGGCTTGCTAAGTGAATTTAAAGGCTAATTCATCAAATTCCGTTCGATTAAGGTGAGTTTATCTCACACTTCTAAACCATTATGAATACAAGTTATTGTTTTGTGTGTGAATCGAATTTGTGTTTGAGTTTATGTTGGAAACTTATGTTATAGAGTTTCAGCCTTTGTGTTCTCTTTTTGCTGTGATCTTCGTTGATTACTACTTTGATTCTTGAGTTAATGACTATATGTAGGGCTGTTAATGGGTCGGGTTGGGTCGGGTCAGGTTTGTTCGGGCTGAGTTCGGGTCGGGTCAGCTCAACCCGTTTATTAAACGAGTCGGTTTCGAGTTGACTCATTTATAATCGTGTGGGTTTCGGGTTTGATTCATGTAACTCGTTAAGAATTTTTTTTGTATAAAGAGATGTGAATAAACATGAAAACGTGAAAACATAAAAAGACGTAAACCATTATAATTAGTCGATTACCGTAGAGAATCATGAATTTAAAGTTAATTATTAGGATTTACGGATTATAGTTCATCCTTAGTATCCCTGTGTAGTTTTTGTGAAGTGATTTTGTGTTTGTCCATCCTAAATCTTATGCAAACGAGTTTGTAAACAAGGGTCATTGATGGGGCGCCACAATGTTTGAATCCTTAGTGCATTGAATTATCAAAGAGTTACAGTGAGAAAAACAAAAGGATAACCAATGAAAAACAGACTATTTAGGAATTTCACTTGGAATCGATGCTGTAATTGAAATGGCAGAACTCTATTTGTTTCGTTTGTTTTAATCCTTGGCTAAGATCTATGTGTGGCTGATTAAGGCAATCACTAAGACGCGCAATGTCCAATAAGGCACCCGAAGAACATGCAAGGGGATTCAAAATTTGCTGTTACAATGGAGATGGAAAGGACACAAAACAAGCGGAAATTTGGTGAAGAAGGAAACGCATGAGCATGCGCTTCTAGCTAATACTGGCACTAATGCTTGCGGTAACCAACTTCATGGTCGGCATGCCATCCGTGGTCCGGATAAGGCGCTGCCACCTTGATATTCACAGCGGCACGTTAAGAGCGGTTGGAAGTAGACGAATCAGGTGTTTTGTTTTGTTCATTTATAGGAAATGCAGCTGTATGAAAAATTGAAAATGTGGATCATTGAGCTGAGTATACATAGTAAGATATAATGATATATATATACATACATATATATAGGCCGGAAAAAAGTGATTTCATTTTAAAGCGTTATGGTCCTTAATTTTCTTTTTGAATATTATAAACTGGTTTCGCGGGTCAAGATTGGGTTAGCGGGTCAATCCTAAACCCACCCGTTTATAAACGTGTCAATTTCGGGTTGATTCGTTTACGATCCGCCAACTAAATGGGTCGAGTTAACTGGCTAATTTCCGTACGGGTTTAGGGTCGGGTAGAAAATTGACAGCCCTAACTATATGTATGTTGTTCTGTACAGTTAATGCGCCATTGTTATCCCACTATAATCTAGCTATATCCCGTAGCGGATTAGCACTGCTATGCTTATCCCAATAGCATCCGATATAGCTTCTCCGCTTTAAGCCCCGCAATATTCCGTTATTTCCGATATATCCAGTTATTTCACTATATTACGTTATTTCCGCTATATCTTTGATAAAATAAAAGAACTGAAAAAATTATATATATGAGTTATAAAAATTATGAAGTTAAGTATTTTAATTGAATGCTTTAATATATAATTTTAGAAACAACAATACTCTATATCCTATAAAATTTAAGTTAAATAGAAATTTACGTTTATTTACAGATATTTGCACATATTTTTGTTTAAAATTAAGTATGTACTAATTATAGTTAAACTTGGTGCTAGCTTTGCATTAAATTATCATATTTACATTGGTAATAAACATTACAAACGAGTTATATGTGCTATTTTAGAGTCATCAGCTATATCCTGCTATTCCATGTGTTATCTCCGCTATACTTTTTGGGCCTCTGCTGCATTGGATCCGCTAAGCGTTTTAACTGCACAAATGTTGTTTATGGTCACAATATTGACCTGCAAGTGTAAAGCTACCATCAGACCAAATTTCGATGTCAACCGACATTCGGAAGGCAGTAAAAATACTTGGTGTTTTGCTCCAGGCATCGCCATCGGTCCACGTGGACCGAACCAACGGAACTCTAGGTGACTACCATCTAAGCGCCCACTAGTTTGCCTAGTTCTCCTTCTGATTGTCTTGTACACATTTATGTGCTATAATTCATGTTGCTTCCGATAATCCTTGTGGTTTGTGATTCATAATTATATGAATTTCATTGAGTTTATCCCTCCTTGGAAATGCCATTGGAACTATGCTCAAATACACGATTTCGTGCACAATTCTGTTGACGTCAAAAGTTGGTCACTACTGACGTTCAACCCCCAATCATGAGAAGAGCACACGAATACTGATTAAAAAGTACAGAAAAAGTAAAGAAAATGGGGAAAACACAGACATTTTATAGTGGTTCGGCAAAAACTATGCCTACATCCACTTTATATATTATTTCTGCTTTTTGATTACAAATACAATGCTTTTTCTATTTGAAGAAAAGAGAGAAGACGACTATCTTTCTCTTCCAGATAAAGTCTCTCTGGGAAGAAGAAGAAGTTAAAGTCAAAAAAAGGTCCCTTTCCTCTTTAAGCTTGGAGGTATTTATAGGTGGAGATGACGACTTGGGCTGTTGTGACGTGGCCTGGTCTTTCTGGAAAGTCTTGGACACGTGGAGTCCATTCCTTGGATAGAATAGCGGCTGGAAGACTTGTTCCACTATTATAAATAGTATTTTCGGAAGTTGCGGCTTACGTGACATCCACAGTGAGGTGTATCAAAAGTAGAGCTTTGTCCGGATGTGGTTGACCGCCTTTTCTTCCTTGAAAGTCGGGCTAAGTATTTGAACAGCTCAGCAGGATATTTCCATGTAGATCCGAAATATTCGGTCGATATGCACTATATGAAAGCGGTTCTCTAGGTCGACTGAGAGAGCGAGTCTTCTGGAGTGAGATATTGGTTTGTTTGAGAAGCGGCTCGGCCTAATACGTGATTTCCTTGTACCAAGCTTCTGCTGGATTTCCTAGAGTGCGATCTGTCTAATTTGGTGGGCTGCGCATTTTGGGCTTCAATCTGTCTCGTTGCTACTTTTGCCAAAAAGAGGGCTAACATTTTGCCCTTAAGAATGCATCTTCTTCGATAGAGGGAGGTGTGTTCTGAAGTATAAATCGAAGCACAATTGTTCGAGTTGCCATGGTCGAGCCGGACCGTATTAAGGCCAGAAACCCGACAATTCCGATGATTGTATTAAGGTCAGAAAACCGACAACCGAATTAGGTTGTATTAACGCCGGAAAACCGACAACCATTGGGAATCGTATTAAGGCCGAGATGATCATTGCCTTTATGAGAGTTAGTTCTTACAAAGACAAAAATAAACCGTTCTCGGCTCGGAGAAGGCTGATGGGTCGAGCATTTTATTTCACTTGGCTTTTAGGGGTGACGAGTATCAACCATACTCGGCTTAGTGGCGAGCATTAACCATACTCGGCTTAGGGCAAGTGTTTTTCATGCTCGACTCATGTTAGATTAAATTGTCCAGCGAGCAGTAAATGCTCATGGTATAGAAAAAGAAGGAGCGAGTATCATCCATACTCATCTTAAGGAAATATACCACACTCGGCTAGGGGAGTAGGTGTTTAGAAATGGTGGTAGGCTTTCGCACTGACCACATTGAAGGGGAGGGGGGCGAGCTTTATCCATACTTGGCTTTAGAGTTTCCCAAACATTATCCATATTTGCAAAAGAAAATTCATAGCTGCTAAATAATTGTTATAGAGAAAAGAAATTCTAAGAGGACATCGATTGATTTTAGAGCATGCCTAGGAGCTAAGTCCTAACCCCGTACATGTGTACATCAAGGTGTCCTTTTTATTGAAATAAACACATCAGAAAAAAGAAATCTAATTAATGATTATGTCGCGAGTGCTGGTCTCAGGGTTCTTTCCGTTTCTAGGTGCTCGTGAGGAGCTTAGGCAGAAGATCGCGGCGGCAAGGCGAGGGCGCGATTCTTAACATATTCGGGTAGTTCCCCCTTATTGACTTGCTCCTCAATGAGATGGCGCAAATGTCGGCATTCATTGGTGCTATGTCCATCTACGTTGTGGAATATGCAATGTTTGCCAGAATCAAGCTCAATCTGCGTTGGCTCTCGTCGAGGTGATCTCGGAGTGGGCAGGGTACCTCGTATGTCAAGGTAGATATCGAGAAGAGAGGAATTGAGTTCGGTGTACTGGTCGTACTTATTTTCGATTTGAGGTCGCACGTGACGCTCGCTCTTTTCCGGGGCCTTCCCTCTTACTTTGTTCTGGCTGTCGCTGGTGGATGGACCTTGTTGCTTGGCGGCTAAGACCTCTAGGCTTTCCATCTCAATGCTGACATCTTCTTGTAGGAGGAATCGCTCGGCCTCAGAATAGAAATCATCTACATCCTTGGGGGGATCTCTAGTTAAGGAGATTGAGAATTCTGATCAGTTCTGAACTCTCGCAATGGCGACCATAAGTACCATCGATGGCTCGGGCCGATCGACTGACGCTACTGCCGCGCTGAGCCATTCGAGGAAGGATCTGAGCGTCTCTCCTGATCGCTGCTTGATGGTGGATAAGAACAAAACACTTTTTGGTCAGGAGATATGTACCCTGAATTGCTCGATGAAGCGGGTGACCAGCATGTTCCAGCTGCCGACTGATTCTGTCATTAACTGTCGAAACCACATTCCAGCTATGTCTGTGAGTAAGGGCGGAAAGCACTTTGCCATGACGTTGGTCGATGCACCAAGCACTTCTATGTGTCGCATGTATCGCGGGAAGTGGATGGTTTGATTAGTGCGACCATTGTATGGTTCGATATCTGGGAATTTAAAGACCGGAGGGTTTCGGGAATTTCTGATTTCCCTAGTAAAGGGGCTACGATTGACATTATCTATGTCTTGCTGTGAGGAAATGCCCCAAGTAAAGCATCGGACGATGCTTGCAAGCTGGCGTCCATCTCCGAGGTGTCGTTGCCATGAATTTTGTTCGGCTTCCGGAAGAACTTCGGTATGAAGATCTGACAAAAGCATGTTGGAAGGGCGGCCGTTGGTTGGGCCCGTCTTCCGAGAGTTGAGTGAAGGTGCGAGGGAAGGTGATCCCTGGTAGGTGGCTCTGGGGAAAGTGGCCCCTCTTGAACCTGATGAGTATTGGGTCGAGCCGTACCCATAATAGAGGGCCTAGGCTGATCCAGCATAACATGTGATGTTTGGGGTAGGAGCGAGGTTAGGAGGGTCTACGGTAGCGTTTTCTTCTACCACAGTGATGACCGGTACGGTGGGGTGGCCTCCCTAGTTTGAAGGGAAGGCCGCACCAGCTCTTTGTTGAGGGGGAAGAGTGGTTAGACTGGTCTGTGGTAAGATTTCGGGTTGTAATGGGAATGGTGTTGATTCCGATGGGCCCGGTGTTTCCTCGACTGGTTCGATAGGTCGAGTTGTTTCTAAAAGTGGAGGCAAAGTGTTTGATCGATCTAGATCTTGATCGCGAGCCTCCTGGGGTTCTACTGCTGCAGCTGCGCTGGTTGCTGGAAGCGATACTATTGGCTGTGATTGATCAGTTGGTGGGACCAAATAAGGATGAAATAAAGGTGTAGCCTGATCAGTAGTCTGATTTTGTGCAGATCGAAGATCATTTGTTGGCCCAGTCCCGGCCGGTGGAGGAATTGATGTTGAAGCATTCAGTCCTATCTCCAGTCGACCGAGAAGGTGATCCATCAACTACTGCTGTTGTTCAAGGAGTTTACCCTGAGATGTCATATGGTCTCTGAACTCGACCATAATTTTATCCATATCTTCCCAGGTAAGAAATTGAGACATATCTTTATGAGAGGAAACCTCGTAGCGTGCTTCCGCAGCATTAGTATCGGCTGCATCGGTGTCTGCGGGATGAGAGGATGTTGCATCTTTCTTTCGTTTGTTCGCCATGGACTAAGGCAAGCTTCCCCTACCTAGCGCGCCAAAGTGTTGACGTCAAAAATTGGTCACTAGTGATGTCCAACCCCCAATCGTGCGAAGAACACACGAATACTGATTAAAAAGTACAGAAAAAGTAAAGAAAACGAGGAAGAGACACTGGCTTTTTATAGTGGTTCGGCAAAGACTGTGTCTACGTCCGCTTTATATAATATTTCTACTTTTTGATTACAAATACAATGCTTTTTCTATTTGAAGAAAAGAGAGAAGATGACTATCTTTCTCTTCCAGTTAAAGTCTCTCTGGAAAGAAGAAGAAGTTGAAGTCGAAAAAATGTTCCTTTCCTCTTTAAGCTTGGAGGTATTTATAGGTGGAGATGATGACTTTGGGCTGTTGTGACGTGGTCCAACCTTTCTGGAAAGTCCTGGATGCGTGGATTCCATTCCTTGGATAGAATAGCGGCTGGAAGACTTGTTCCACTATTCATAAATAGTATCCTCGGAGGTTGTGGCTTACGTGGCATCCACAATGAGGTGTATCAAAAGTAGAGCTTTGTCCGGATGTGGTTGACCGTCTTTTCTTCCTTGAAAGTCGGGCTAAGTATTTGAACAACTCAACTAGATATTTCCACGTAGATCCGAAATATTCGGTCGATATGCCCTATATGAGAGCTATTCTCTCGGTCGACTGGGAGAGCGAGTCTTTTAGAGTGAGATATTGGTTTGTTTGAGAAGCGGCTCGGCCCAATACGTGATTTCCTTGTACCAAGCTTCTGCTGGATTTCCTGGAGTGCGATCTGTCTAATTTGGTTGGTTGCGCATTTTGGGCTTCGATCTGACCCGTTGCGACTTTTGCCAAAAAGAGGGCTAACAAATTCCAAACTTAGTTTTTAGCAAACATTTTTAGATCGAAATTGATTTGTAGTATGATGTTATTATATGAAGTATTTTCTAATAAAAAGTGGTTCGAATTTATATATATATATATATATGTGTGTGTGTGTGTGTGTGTGTGTGTGTGTGTGCGCGCGCGCGCGCGCGACACACACACACACATCCTTGGAAATCAATACACTTTATTTCAAGTATTTTGACAATAATTACATATTTTCCGTACAAATTGCATGTTATCAATCAAATAAGAAATTGATTTCAGTGCCATAACAAAACAAGTGGTATGGGACGCTTGCATTTGTTATACTGAATTATCCGTCGGTCTCTTCCCATATTATTTTCATACTTTTCTATTTTGCTACCTGCCAGACATATTGATGTGTTTATCATTGTGTGTTCTATAGTTATGGAGGCGCCTCTCCTCACAATTGTGTTTTGTGTTGATCGTCAACCCGCCTTAAAAGATCGGGCTATCGGTTAGCTCTTGTTGATTGCTCTCTCTCTCTCTCTCTATATATATATATATGTGTGTGTGTGTATTATATAATATGACTATACGACCTTCTGGTCTATTTATGGCACATGAGTGAAGTTTACAAACCAATAGTAGATTTATGAGTAATCCCTAGTGGTATGTGACATATGGTTGTTACTTATTCGATTAATGTTCGTAGTTACATAACACTTGTTGACTAATTTAAACTCATTTATAATAGCACACAACTTACAACAGATTGTTGGGGGTTTTGAAACTAAATTTTGGAGGGCATCTAGTTATGGGTATTATAGGCCAATTATGTATGTTTCCAAATTATTCAGGTTTTCAACCCAATGGTGGTGGGCATTCAGTTATCAAAATTGTGAAGGGCTATCAGTTATGGATTTATAGGCCTTTTTATGGAATGAAACTAATTTTGGGCATGCATGATTGGTGTGCTAATGAGCTCGCTATATCGTTGGGATATGTGGACAACATCATTTTGTTTTACGTATGATTACTGGATTTTATATGTCGACCAAAAAAATTATATGTTAATGTCATCACCTTATATTATACTTTTGTGGAATATTGCTTTTATGAGCTATTTGGATGTTATCGTTTAGTGATCACATATTTATAGATTCTTTTTATATTGCTAATGATACCCTTTTATGCTCTTATTAAGTACATTGAGATTCACTTCATTTTGTTCACCCACATTGTATTAATGTTCATCATAGTTTTGACTGAATCGTTTAATATTTATAATATTACGGTCAGACCGAGATGTTTCAGTTTATTCATCATGTTGCTGCTAGAGTGAACCTCATATTAGTCAGCCACTGTGTAGTTGTTTTAGCACTTTGTTTATATTCATGTACATATTAATGTTATGATGTATCCTATCGGGCCAGACTCATTTTGTAGTACTTACTTGTAACACCCCACCTCCGTTAAGGTCACTCACAAAGGGAATGCCTTAACTTTGGTGGAGCATTTTAGTAAATAGAACAGAAACTTACAAGACAGATAAAACAGTACTTGAAAATTTTTAACTTTATTACAGCGGAAACAGAAATTAGTATGGTTACATCCTTTCAATTTCAGAATTCAAGTACAAAATATCAGTCCTGTACAAAATCCTTCAAAATGCATAGTTTAAAATCATAATTCCCATGGAACGGAAGCTATACAGAGCCAAGCCATACTTTAAGCACTTCAAGCAAAGAGAAATCCAGATCAAGCTAAAGTATTTCCCTCCTTGGATAACCTGGTGGGTGGGGGGGAAACGGAAGAAAGAAGGCGAAACAACAAGGGTCAGACAAAAAGTCTGGCAAGTCCAGTGATTTTCAGCATATGAACAGATAATAATAATATGATATGAACATAAAACTGGATGTGAGATAACTATAACAGGTGTAGCAGATATAACAGAAAAACAGAATGATATAAACTATTGTTTTACACTTCCCTGCACTAATACTAGTATAACAGAATTAGGTGTCACCCTAATGTCTAAATTGAAGCAGGAACGGGTACAGAATACTTTAACAGAAACAGAATGCTAATAATGGGCCTTTACTACCCGATCAGAAACAGACAGAAGAAGAAACAGATTTATCCCTATGGAAACAGAATGTGGAATTAGGTGTACACTAGTAATGGGCCTTTACCACCCGAACAGACGGTACCACACAGAAACAGACAGGTGTTACCACCCAACAGAAACAGACGGTACCAACAGAAACAGACAGAACTAAGCGTACCCTAAAACCCTACCCCAAGCGATCGGCTCCCTAATACATAAATATCCTGTGTCGGCCCCACAGTAGGGTGTATCACTCCCTAAAGTGACAACCAATTGGCACAGACCTATTTACAGATGTCACGGCGTCTTACATCCTCAGAGGCAGACCGGGATCCATGCACGCACATGACCCGGTTGGAACGCACCATCAACACCACTCGCCATTATCAGAATGAACCACTTATAATTAGTTCAGTAAGCGTGCCCGGACCCTACCTACTGTTGGGTCAAAGTTTTGATACCAGAAAGGGTTACTGACTAATATGGGTCCCAAACAACAGATGACACAAGTAATTCCCCTCCTAACCTTGTGTCCCCAGACTAACAGATTTCAGATTAACTTGTTTACAAGTTCAGACATACAGAATTCAGATTTACTAATTCACAAATTTAGTTAACAAGTTTTCAGACTAACGGGTCAGATGTACAGACTTTTCAAATTTGTCTAACTTTGTATTGGGCCTACAGATTCATGGACGGGTTTTACTACATCTATTAACCCCATTGGTTTAACCCTATTTTCCCCAATACGTTTTAGACGTCATTCTTATCTTAGATTTGCATTAATTAATTATTAATGCACAGACCTCTCACATTAGGTCGGTAGCTTGTGGCCGCTGGATATGCCGGGCGGTTCCGGGCAGACTTCTGCCACAAGCCAGACCTAACCTCGTGTCTTACGCATGTTATGACTAACTTCTCACATTAGAACCTATTGTTTGCGGCCACTGGATGTGCCGGGCGGTTCCGGGCAGATTTATGCCGCAAACTCATTCTAACCTCGAGTTAGCCATGTTCATCTTTGCGGCCAATTAATTAATTATTTACCGTTTATGCGCACGTCCAATATATATGCCAATTCAGATTATATCAATAACAGAATGATTATATCAACATAGCAGATAACAGATTTTATATGAATTAACGGATTTTACAGATTTAGCAACTTAGCAGAATTTTGCATATAACAGGTTAGGCATTTCAACCGACAAATTTAACAGATTAGGCATTTCAATCTAATTAGCAGTCTAGGCAATATAACAAAACTAGCAGTTTAGGCAACTTGGCAAATTAGCAGATTTAGCAAATTTAATATTTCCAAAGGTTCTATTTACATGCCTTGCCTAGTCATAAATTAGCCTAAATTCATATGCCTACATAATTGTCATGATTCACAACATATACTCGCAGAATATGGACATAATTTGCCATATAACATATGTTCCAATTTTTGTTAAACTAGCATTTTACAGCAGATTCACATATAAATTATACCAAATATAACCATTAATTTCAATGCATGTCATATATCCAAAAATCCCTATTTAGGTGTAATTACAATAATAGATATCCTAATTAAAGTAAATCTTAAGTTTCCATATCTTCCTTCTTTTCATGTCATGAATCATTATGCAAACTATCCCCAATAATATAAATCTTTAAACCATATCCTCTAAAAATCAGATCTTGCCTTTTTATATGCATTTTGTCCAAAGCCTCAAATCATATGTAATCTTTACAGTGGTTCCTCTTCTTCTTTTATCACAAAATATGCATAGGTCTAAAACTAGTTTATAACATATGCTTATTTTTTTCTAATTAATTACAGGTCTAAATTACAACATAACTATGCATACAACATGCATAAATTTTATGTTCATAATCAAATTTATGCATCCAATCCCAAGTCATATGTCCAATATATTTTATGTCTCAGTCCTAAAGTCATACATTCAATTTGGTTTTGTCAAATTTCTCATCATTCATCCCAAAACTTGCGTTCATACGTTCATCTGTTATGAGATTAGGCACAGGCTCGTGGTAGCCTGGCTATAGAAACAGAAAAGAAGAAAGGAATATAGAACAGTCACAGAAAACAGATCTAACAGAAGAGAATACAACCTCAAACTCAGATTTAAATGCATATCAAAATTATAATTAACGTTTATAGCGGAGAATAACTGTACTTGCCTTGATTGGATTAAAGAAAGAACTTTAACTTGTTGTAGAATCTTTGCAGAAACTTTAATCTCTAGTTTGAATTGAGTTGCTTAGGTTGATGTTGATTATCTTCTAGTTTTAATTCCAGCAGAGCAGCGACGCCATTTTTATTTTTATTTTTATTAGAAGAAGAGAGCAATGGAGGCTAGAGAATTGTGTAAGAAACCTAGGTAGAGTCTAGGGTCATTTTTATAGAGTTGCAAGTTAATTTGAGCCGTCCGATGATGCTAGGGTAAATCAAGGCCATCAATTTCAAAAGAGGCCAATTACATGCAATTCCATGTTTTAGCATATATATATATTTCCTACAATGTACACATTTCTCATTTAGGACAAATTCTATATATAAATAATTCCTAACACACTTATGCCATAATTACTCCCTTAATGTACATTATCAACATTCATTATTTATTGCCAATCCATCAAACATAAATACGTATTTAATAGATACATCTTTCCTTTTACCGTATACATTAATTATTCATATATACATGTCAATTAACAAGAATGACAATATTAATGTATCCTTTTCATTGTAAATTAGCATATTTATATATTTCTCAACATATTTATATATTTCTCAAATTAACATGTACAGATAAATGTTAATAGCATGTTTTCAAATCAATGCCCTATTGACATATCTTTAAATTAAATGCCAGATAAATATTCGTCATATTAATATGCTTGCATGTTATGTTCACAAAATAATATCACATACCATATTTTTCTTATTCAGTGCCACATTGATGTCAATTGCAGGTTTATAAATGACATTCCTATTAATAGAAAATTAAGTCTAACCTATTCATATTCTTCCTCTTTGAAAATCCCCATTTACTGCATACAAATATTATGCATAAACCTTTCTTTTCACTGCTTGCATCCACACATCTTTATTTAATTTGTATGTTTATGACATAAATGCACATATGTACGAATATGTTAAATATTTCTTTCCTTTAATTTGTCATGAATCCAATTAGAGAAGGCCACTTATAAAAAAAACAATTCTTGGCAGGCAAAAATGCGCAACATACGCCTCATGATACGTACATGTCATATATATATATATGTATGTATACGTATATGTATATATATATATATATTTCTTTTTTTTTCTTTTTATCTATCTTCCCAATTACCCATTTTCACACTAAACCACTTTTTGAACTGCATTCACACTAGGCTATTTTAAGCCATTCCCCTAAAACAAAAATAAGGCGCTGGCGGGGATCGAACTCTGTACCTCTTGTATGCAAGTCATGTGTTCCAACCAAATGAGCTACTAAGTCTTTTGCTTACAAAAGTTAGAACAATGCTAAACATTATTCTTTTCTCATTCCTCTTTTTCCATGTTTTGCTGCAATTTTTAATTTAAGGATATCTTTTTCATACAGAGTCCAATTTACGCAAACTCAGACTCTATCTCAAGCAGAATTTCAAGAAGAACGCAATGGCGTAACCTGTTTACCTTAGTTCTTTGATTTCGAATTAATTATACTTTAATTTGTTAATTTCACAGCTATAGAATACACGGGGTGTTACATTCTCCCCCACTTAAAAGGATTTCGTCCCCGAAATCTTCAAGTTAAGAAGAATGTGTCCTACCATCCAATCACCCATCTACTCAACCATCATCCACAAGCATCCATTGTCCTTATAGACTTCTAATGCTTTCATGTTTAAATGCACAGTGTGTGTTCATGTCCGTATCTAATGCAAAATCAGGCGGCCCACTGATTCAGTCGACCTCCTTAATGCAAATCATGTTAGTGCCATGAGTCCAATATGTATGCAAATTTTCCTACTTGAGACATATCATTTCTATATGAGTGCACAACTGCTCATTCATATGCAACATCCATATGCTGATTCAACCATTTTGCATCCATAAAAATTTAAAAATGCTCACACATCCATATGCAGTATGAAAGTGCTTTCGAGCCGATCTAGTGCCTAGTGTGTGTATATGCATCCACGAGCAACCACTAGCAACCACTTGCAACCATCAAACATAACATGTCTCAAACACATGTTTACACCCATTAGTTTCTACCTAAAGTTCAAATATTCGATCGATAGGATACAGTCGAATGATGGAAGCGAGTACAGATAGAACGAAAATTTGGTTCCCATTAGACATGGGTCCTAAGTATCGGCCCCAAAGACCGAAACCAACATCAAATTGACACCCAGAGGAGTACCTTCTTTAGACAATGTCGAAACAGGAAATCCTATAAAAAGTATTTAGATATTTACAGACTACTGGCACAGATCGGGTTCCCTAATGATTCTTAGGAAGCTAAGCATGATAAAATCATACCCCACGAAAACTCAGAATGTATGCGTCATACTTGACGCCTAACACAGATATCCCTCAAACCCCAGTCCCAAACAGATGATCCATAACCCTTATGGGTCTGAGTCTACAGCGGAATTCAGAAATAATACTAGTATTAAAGTGCAGAGTATCGATTACAAAATCAAAATACCAGAATCAGAAAAAGTCTTAACTCCATAATCAGATAAAGAAATTAAACCTACTATAGAAATTTTCCTATTTCTATCCTAGCCACTAGCCTCAAGAGTGTTCGCCTGCCCTCCTTGTCCTCGTCTCTTCGGGCAGTCCCTAGTGAAGTGTCCCATCTCCCCACAGTTGAAGCAAGCGCCCTCCCCTTCCTCTTTCGGTAATCCTTATTCAGATGAGTCGAGCTTCCATAAGTAAAACACTTTCCTCCTCCTTATCTTCAAACTTTCCTTCCTTCTTTTGTGTTTCCCTTTTGCCTCCATTGTGAACTAAGTCTATATGAGTTTCTCACCTTTGGGTTGTGCTCCTTAGCCAAACCTCATCATTCTCATCTTTACTATCCTTGTGTAACATGCTGACCAATCCCTCGAAAGCTGCCTCCATCGCCCGGAAAAATCCTTCAAAGCTCTAAAGAAAACTAGCCGCAGGTGAAACTACTACAGCTATTGATGGAAGTCGGGCACTACTTTGCCCTTCGATGAGGTTACCTCCCAGAAAACCGGGAGCCCCAGAGACACAAGAAAGAAGGAAACAAGGATTCAAGCAGAGGATCAAAAGATAGATATATGGCTTAGGGGACTATGTTTTTCAAAATAAGCTTTACTTTTGAAAATACTTCCTTTTCAAAACCTTTTTGAAAATAGTTTTCAAAAATTCTTTATCAAATCCGGTAACCTTTTGCTCTGATGCCAAGTGTAACACCCCACCTCCGTTAAGGTCACTCACAAAGGGAATGCCTTAACTTTGGTGGAGCATTTTAGTAAATAGAACAGAAACTTACAAGACAGATAAAACAGTACTTGAAAATTTTTAACTTTATTACAGCGGAAACAGAAATTAGTATGGTTACATCCTTTCAATTTCAGAATTCAAGTACAAAATATCAGTCTTGTACAAAAGCCTTCAAAATGCATAGTTTAAAATCATAATCCCCATGGAACGGAAGCTATACAGAGCCAAGCCATACTTTAAGCACTTCAAGCAAAGAGAAATCCGGATCAAGCTAAAGTATTTCCCTCCTTGGATAACCTGGGGGGGGAAACGGAAGAAAGAAGGCGAAACAACAAGGGTCAGACAAAAAGTCTGGCAAGTCCAGTGATTTTCAGCATATGAACAGATAATAATAATATGATATGAACATAAAACTGGATGTGAGATAACTATAACAGGTGTAGCAGATATAACAGAAAATCAGAATGATATAAACTATTGTTTTACACTTCCCTGCACTAATACTAGTATAACAGAATTAGGTGTCACCCTAATGTCTAAATTGAAGCAGGAACGGGTACAGAATACTTTAACAGAAACAGAATGCTAATAATGGGCCTTTACTACCCGATCAGAAACAGACAGAAGAAGAAACAGATTTATCCCTATGGAAACAGAATGTGGAATTAGGTGTACACTAGTAATGGGCCTTTACCACCCGAACAGACGGTACCACACAGAAACAGACAGGTGTTACCACCCAACAGAAACAGACGGTACCAACAGAAACAGACAGAACTAAGCGTACCCTAAAACCCTACCCCAAGCGATCGGCTCCCTAATACATAAATATCCTGTGTCGGCCCCACAGTAGGGTGTATCACTCCCTAAAGTGACAACCAATTGGCACAGACCTATTTACAGATGTCACGGCGTCTTACATCCCCAGAGGCAGACCGGGATCCATGCACGCACATGACCCGGTTGGAACGCACCATCAACACCCCTCACCATTATCAGAATGAACCACTTATAATTAGTTCAGTAAGCGTGCCCGGACCCTACCTACTGTTGGGTCAAAGTTTTGATACCAGAAAGGGTTACTGACTAATATGGGTCCCAAACAACAGATGACACAAGTAATTCCCCTCCTAACCTTGTGTCCCCAGACTAACAGATTTCAGATTAACTTGTTTACAAGTTCAGACATACAGAATTCAGATTTACTAATTCACAAATTTAGTTAACAAGTTTTCAGACTAACGGGTCAGATGTACAGACTTTTCAGATTTGTCTAACTTTGTATTGGGCCTACAGATTCATGGACGGGTTTTACTACATCTATTAACCCCATTGGTTTAACCATATTTTCCCTAATACGTTTTAGACGTCATTCTTATCTTAGATTTGCATTAATTAATTATTAATGCACAGACCTCTCACATTAGGTCGGTAGCTTGTGGCCGCTGGATATGCCGGGCGGTTCCGGGCAGACTTCTGCCACAAGCCAGACCTAACCTCGTGTCTTACGCATGTTATGACTAACTTCTCACATTAGAACCTATTGTTTGCGGCCACTGGATGTGCCGGGCGGTTCCGGGCAGATTTACGCCGCAAACTCATTCTAACCTCGAGTTAGCCATGTTCATCTTTGCGGCCAATTAATTAATTATTTACCGTTTATGCGCACGTCCAATATATATGCCAATTCAGATTATATCAATAACAGAATGATTATATCAACATAGCAGATAACAGATTTTATATGAATTAACGGATTTTACAGATTTAGCAACTTAGCAGAATTTTGCATATAACAGGTTAGGCATTTCAACCGACAAATTTAACAGATTAGGCATTTCAATCTAATTAGCAGTCTAGGCAATATAACAAAACTAGCAGTTTAGGCAACTTGGCAAATTAGCAGATTTAGCAAATTTAATATTTCCAAAGGTTCTATTTACATGCCTTGCCTAGTCATAAATTAGCCTAAATTCATATGCCTACATAATTGTCATGATTCACAACATATACTCGCAGAATATGGACATAATTTGCCATATAACATATGTTCCAATTTTTGTTAAACTAGCATTTTACAGCAGATTCACATATAAATTATACCAAATATAACCATTAATTTCAATGCATGTCATATATCCAAAAATCCCTATTTAGGTGTAATTACAATAATAGATATCCTAATTAAAGTAAATCTTAAGTTTCCATATCTTCCTTCTTTTCATGTCATGAATCATTATGCAAACTATCCCCAATAATATAAATCTTTAAACCATATCCTCTAAAAATCAGATCTTGCCTTTTTATATGCATTTTGTCCAAAGCCTCAAATCATATGTAATCTTTACAGTGGTTCCTCTTCTTCTTTTATCACAAAATATGCATAGGTCTAAAACTAGTTTATAACATATGCTTATTTTTTTCTAATTAATTACAGGTCTAAATTACAACATAACTATGCATACAACATGCATAAATTTTATGTTCATAATCAAATTTATGCATCCAATCCCAAGTCATATGTCCAATATATTTTATGCCTCAGTCCTAAAGTCATACATTCAATTTGGTTTTGTCAAATTTCTCATCATTCATCCCAAAACTTGCGTTCATACGTTCATCTCTTATGAGATTAGGCACAGGCTCGTGGTAGCCTGGCTATAGAAACAGAAAAGAAGAAAGGAATATAGAACAGTCACAGAAAACAGATCTAACAGAAGAGAATACAACCTCAAACTCAGATTTAAATGCATATCAAAATTATAATTAACGTTTATAGCGGAGAATAACTGTACTTGTCTTGATTGGATTAAAGAAAGAACTTTAACTTGTTGTAGAATCTTTGCAGAAACTTTAATCTCTAGTTTGAATTGAGTTGCTTAGGTTGATGTTGATTATCTTCTAGTTTTAATTCCAGCAGAGCAGCGACGCCATTTTTATTTTTATTTTTATTAGAAGAAGAGAGCAATGGAGGCTAGAGAATTGTGTAAGAAATCTAGGTAGAGTCTAGGGTCATTTTTATAGAGTTGCAAGTTAATTTGAGCCGTCCGATGATGCTAGGGTAAATCAAGGCCATCAATTTCAAAAGAGGCCAATTACATGCAATTCCATGTTTTAGCATATATATATATTTCCTACAATGTACACATTTCTCATTTAGGACAAATTCTATATATAAATAATTCCTAACACACTTATGCCATAATTACTCCCTTAATGTACATTATCAACATTCATTATTTATTGCCAATCCATCAAACATAAATACGTATTTAATAGATACATCTTTCCTTTTACCGTATACATTAATTATTCATATATACATGTCAATTAACAAGAATGACAATATTAATGTATCCTTTTCATTGTAAATTAGCATATTTATATATTTCTCAACATATTTATATATTTCTCAAATTAACATGTACAGATAAATGTTAATAGCATGTTTTCAAATCAATGCCCTATTGACATATCTTTAAATTAAATGCCAGATAAATATTCGTCATATTAATATGCTTGCATGTTATGTTCACAAAATAATATCACATACCATATTTTTCTTATTCAGTGCCACATTGATGTCAATTACAGGTTTATAAATGACATTCCTATTAATAGAAAATTAAGTCTAACCTATTCATATTCTTCCTCTTTGAAAATCCCCATTTACTGCATACAAATATTATGCATAAACCTTTCTTTTCACTGCTTGCATCCACACATCTTTATTTAATTTGTATGTTTATGACATAAATGCACATATGTACGAATATGTTAAATATTTCTTTCCTTTAATTTGTCATGAATCCAATTAGAGAAGGCCACTTATAAAAAAAAACAATTCTTGGCAGGCAAAAATGCGCAACATACGCCTCATGATATGTAACGACCCAGAAAATTTGAACCAATTTAAAATTTTTAAATTGGCTAAAATAATGGATTTTAAATATTTAAAATAAATATTTTAAATAACGGCGATGAAAACTGAGTTTGAATCGACATTTGAAAATGAATATAATTAATTATAATTATATATAAAATTGAAAATGGAGCGGTAGTTCGATAATTCGATTTCAAACTTCAATTGAATATACCGGGTGCAAAACAATCCGGATTTTAGTGAAACCAAAAATAATGGAATCTAATTGAGAATATCTTTCTAATGAATCCGACCAATCGAAATTTGATAGCGGGAATCAAAAGATATGTCCAGTTGAAAATTCTGAATAGTCGCTATGGAATTCAGGCCCTTAAAAATGGACATTTTGCAAATGACCTCGGATTACGACAAAACCACTTTTGTTGGGTCCGCAGTGTCAAGTTATTGCTAGGTTTCAAATTTCATAATTTTTCGAATCAATATGTGAGCGTGGCAAAAGAAAACGCGTTTGACCAGTTTCCGTTGATTTTAATCGAATGGAAATTGGCCATTTTTCAAACGGTCTCAGAATTCGTCGAAACTAGTTTTGTTAGGACCGTATCGTCAATACGAAGCTAGAAAATATTTTTCTGGAATTTTTCTAGTTAGTATGTGACCCCGATAATTTGAAATGTGCGTTTAAAATTCAATATAGTGATTTAAATGAAAATTCAAAAGGAAACTGATTGTAACGATCAAATCAGCTTGCGATACATATCCCATTGTGTTCGGAATGGGGGTGAAACGCTATGGACGACAGGCGGTGGGCCTCGTTTCGAGGTCGTACGTAAAAGTCAACTCTTTGCTAAATTAAATAAAAAAAAATTTCCCTCCCTTTATCTTCGTTCTGGCCCCCCCTTTTCATTTCGATTTTAAACAGAATAAAAAAAAAGGAAAACCCTAAGCAAATCGCCGCCGCCCCCCGACATCGACGCCACCGCCTGTTCCTCCTCCAAGCCCGCCTCCGCCTGAGCCCCCCCCCCCCCGATCGCTCGAGCTCCGTTGAAGCCCCCCCTCGCTCGCGAAGCTGAAGCCGCCGAACGCCACCCTCGAGAGCCCCCGCCTCCGACGAACTGCAGAAAACACCCCCCCTCTGTAAGTTTTTCATTTTGCTATTTTATTTTTAAAGAAATAAAACTGATTTGTTTTTTTTTTTTTAAAGAAATAAAACTGAGTTTTTAAAAGTATTTTAAAAACTGAATTGTTTTTTTTTTATAAAACTAGATTTTTAAAAGTATAAAACTGGATTTTAAAAAAAAAAAGTATAAAAACTGAAATTTTAAAAAAAATGTATAAAAACTGATTTTGTTTTAAAGTAAAAATCAGATTTTTATATATTGAAAGCCGTAGTAAAAATCAGATTTTTATATATTGAAAGCCGTAGTAAAAATCAGATTTTTATATATTGAAAGCCGAAGTAAAAATCAGATTTTTATATATTGAAAGCCGAAGTAAAAATCAGATTTTTATATATTGAAAGTCGAAGTAAAAATCATATTTTTATATATTGAATAGCATCGTAAAAATTCGATTTTTACATATGTAGAGAATACGGGCGAAAGCGACGAAAAGGCGAAGATTTCTATAAAGGAAGAGTCGTGCAGTTGGATAGCTATTGGTGAGATTTCTGATTTAAAAATATTATATATGTGTTGAGAATGAAAGTGAATTGCTATATATAAATATCTATATATATATATATATATATACGCCCCTCGTCCACAAACCATGGACGATATTTATTGGTTGAAATTGTCGTGAAAATTGATTGATAGCGAATAATTGTTTGGGATTGTTTGTGATTGATATTGGTTGATTGTGGTTGAAAAATACCCATTGGTGGTTGTGAAATATTTGGTTGAAACCACATAGGATTAGTTTGTGGAAATGAAATAAATATATATACATGCCGCCTGCGTGCGAACTAGATGCATGATTCCCATTGTCAAAAACCGCGAGGTTTTAAGGTAGAGCGAGGAGCCGTACTAGGGACGGTGCCGGTGTAACTACCCTGCCGTTATGCTGCCGAAATTTTGAATAATATTTGTGTGTTTGAATTATTTTCATATGCTTAAACTATAGAAAACATTCATGTGTTGAATTGATATTCATTCTTTGTTTAGAAATTCATGTGTTGAATGGTATTCATATTTTGAAATAAATTGTTCGATAATAAAAATCACATTTTTATCTATATATAGAAACAATAGAAAACATTCATGTGTTGAATTGATATTCATTCGTTGTTTAGAAATTCATGTGTTGAATGGTATTCATATCTTGAAATAAATTGTTCGATAATAAAAATCACATTTTTATCTATATATAGAAACAATAGAAAACATTCATGTGTTGAATTGATATTCATTCGTTGTTTAGAAATTCATGTGTTGAATGGTATTCATATTTTGAAATAAATGGTTCGATAATAAAAATCACATTTTTATCTATATATAAAAACCATAGAAAACATTCATGTGTTGAATTGATATTCATTCGTTGTTTAGAAATTCATGTGTTGAATGGTATTCATATTTTGAAATAAATGGTTCGATAATAAAAATCACATTTTTATCTATATATAAAAACCATAGAAAACATTCATGTGTCGAATTGATATTCATTCGTTGTTTAGAAATTCATGTGTTGAATGGTATTCATATTTTGAAATAAATTGTTCGATAATAAAAATCACATTTTTATCTATATATAGAAACTATAGAAAACATTCATGTGTTGAATTGATATTCATTCGTTGTTTAGAAATTCATGTGTTGAATGGTATTCATATTTTGAAATAAATTGTTCGATAATAAAAATCACCTTTTATCGACTATATGAACTATATAGAAAAATAGTGTTTTGAAATGAATCGTTTTACAATAAAAATCACATTTTTATTGTATGCATAAATCGTTAAAATGTGAAGTGTTAAAAATAGCCACTTGTTCAAAATAAACATAGATGAGTTGAAATATTCATTAATTAGCTAATGAAATGATTTGCACCTATTTATGTAAAATTAGAATGAATGGAGTTTTTAAACCAAATAGAAATCAAATATGAAGTTGAATAGAAAAGGATAAATGATAAGAACTGTATATATATGTATATGCATATTCATTGAACAGGTTATAGCAAAGGGGCTAGAGAAGAGGAATAAAATTTTGTACCCGACAAATAGGTACACATTTACTGATTTGTTTGGGTGATGATTTTGAGCCTGTTGGCTAGCCGCTTGGCTTTTTCTTTTTCTTTTTGAGATTAGAAGGACCGGGACGCTATTTGCGATTTCCCGATGCTCCCGGTGCAGGGGAGGTTATGGCGAAATTTTTCCAAAATTTAAGGTGTTAGAAAAATATTTGAAGTGAAAACGATATTGAAATTGTTGAATGAACTATATTTATATAAATATATAAATATAAATAAAATTAAAACGAAATGAAGCCGTGCAGTTCGTATTTTGAAACCGTGATTTCAAACGACTAGTGCGGGAAATCCGACCATTGGATTTTCCCGAAATCTCAACCGTCGGGTTCGCCTTGGAATAATCTTTCCAACGGCACCAACCTTGTGAAAATCCAACGGTTGGATTGTCTGGAATGTTTAATTCAAATCTGAAGAAAAACAGCGCCAGAAACGATTATATTTATTTATATATATAAATATAATTATATTTAATCGAATAACGACGCTGCAGTTCGTATTTTGAAATCGAAATTTCAAACGATTGTACCGGGAGATCCGACCGTCGGATTTTCCCGAAACTAGAACCGTTGGATTCGTTTTGAAAAGACCTTTCTAATGATGTAAATTTTGTGAAGATCCAACGGTTAGATTTTCAGATATGTGTAAATCAAATCTGAAGAAAAACAGCGCCACGGCCGCCTTATGGCCCGAAGTGTCGTTTTGAATAAAATGGCTATTTTAAAATAAAGAAAAATAGCGATAAATCGTTATAAAATATTGGAAACGATATGGAATGGAAATAAACTGAATTTGCTTGATTTGTGTGGCTTTTGATGGTTGAATGTGTTTGGTGTGAGAATTACATTAAAGAACTTTTCGTCCCCGAAAAGGAATAAAGTCGAAAGTGGTTTGATAAACCTACAATCCCACAATACAACAACCAATTTGTTTTTAATATTCAGAGTATAGAATAAACAATGCACATCCATGGGAAGAAAATAGCAACAGAATAGATAATTAAATGGTAATGCAAAGTATGACAAATGTACCTTGCACCCGGGTCAATCAGAGATATCTACTCGGCATCTAGGATAAGCTTTCTGAATGCTCTCCTCAGTTTCCCAAGTACAATCTCGCGGATCTCCACTCCATTGCACTTTGACTAAGCGAACCTTCTTGTTCCTCAGCTCTTTGGTTTCCTTGCCGATAATCTTTAGCGGCTCACGCCTCACAGCTAGCTCTGGAGTAATTTCAATATCCTGCTGAGCTGCTTCTTCCACGATCAAGTCTGGATCATGAACGTGCTTTCGAAGTTGAGATATGTGAAATACATCATGAACTCCAGGCAACCAGTCAGGCAGTTTGACCCTATAAGCGAGAGTCCCAATCCGTTCCAGAATAGGAAACGGACCAATGAATTTGGGTGCCAATTTTCCAGTTTTACCAAACCGGATAACTCCTCTCATCGGCGATACTTTCAAATATACATAGTCGCCAACTTCAAAGGATATATCTCTTCTTCTTTTATCGGCATAGCTCTTTTGTCGGCTTTGAGCGGCGAGTAATCGCTTCTTAATAAAATCGACTTTGTCGGCAGCTTCCCGAATCATATCAGACCCTAACACAAGTCTATTCCCAGGCTCGACCCAACAAGCAGGAGATCGGCACGGTCTACCATACAATGCTTCGAATGGCGACATTGTCAGACTCGCCTGGTAGCTGTTGTTATAAGAGAATTCAGCCAAATGCAGATGGTCTTCCCATGATCCACCGAAATCTATAACACAAGCCCGCAATAGATCTTCTAAAATGCGATTCACCCTCTCAGTCTGACCGTCTGTCTGAAGATGATAAGCGGTGCTCAAGTTTAACTCCTGAGACGACCCGATTTCCTGTTCTCACGGAAACAAGGTTATCTTTTGGAATATAACACAGAAACATATAATAGCAGAACAGAATTAAATAAATACACTGGAATGAACAACTAAATATACTGGATAAAAGTAATCATCAGAGTTACACAGTATACAGGATCTTACTTAGTACAAATACAGTTCAGCTATACATAAATGTCTACAGCGGAAATAAACAAAATATGTACAATAGGAGCTGAACAGCATAAAAAGAAATAAATGATAGAATCCATCTTCAGCTCCAGCTATCCAGAAAGAAGAACCAGCTAAACCTGAATACAAGGCTGCCCGTGTAGAAAAGGGGGCACCCGAGTTTGAGAGTGAAACAAACTACGAGTCAGTCATGGGACTGGTATGAGAAATCCACTCAACACATATATAATTGGCTAATCACAGGACCACGCCACTTTCGTGGAACGGGTTTACTCCATTGGATTGCCAGTGCTTTAAAACAAATCTTTCTTTTAAACATCGCTATGCTTTTTATAAAAATGAAACCGTTATAAGACTCAGTTCCCATCACACAATGCAACGCAAACCGGAGGATAGAGTTTTTACCTTATAACGGTCAAGATATGCTTGATACGAATAAGACAAAGGCATTTGATATTATTACTAGTGTTTCTATGTTTTGAAAACTTTTTCAAATCATAACTATCAATCATAGACGGCATTAATGCCCCATACCACTATGTCGCCATATATAGGTATACAATCAAAACCGCACGATGTCGTATTTGGAAATTGGATTTCCGTCATGAACCAAGGCAAAAGATAGTCCTTATCGAATTCGACACGCTCTAGCCCGTGTCCCAGGCAAGTACTCAGTCAAGCCTTTGGATCGTCAGGGCCGGTCCACCGATGTGGATTAAAATTCCTGAACACTGCGTTTCCCCGCCCTTTGGGGCGTCAACGAGCCAACGAATGACTCCATCGGACCCGGATCGTCCGATCAAACCGAGGCGCCTCGCAATAGCAACAACCACATAGGTGAAAAGTATATAAATGTCAGGGCTGGTAGGTCACTGACACCACCCTAGCTAGAAAGAAACGCAGGCCCTCCCTGATGTCCTCTCCCGTTTTAGGTTCATACCGGGGTGTGAGGCTCGCGAATTCACGTTATACACAAAGCTACGCCACACAGGCGGTGCTTTGATCATCACCACAAGACTTTGCTTTTCAACAGAAGTCCTGATCACCGCATCTTAGCATGCCACACAGGCAATTCATGCCATGCGACTGATGTCCATCGATATACAACCCCTGAGCTCGTGCGTCTCAGAGAAGGGCGTTAAGCAAAAGAATAAATTCTCCGCCGCCAAACAGATGTATATTTAACAGAGATCAATCTACACAGAATAAAATCCAATGTCAGACACACAGTCCATTTACAAGTCCGTTCTGGGTCTGAATGAAACCGGAGGCACTAAATACCTCGCAAACCCTTCGATCAACACGTACGTCTGAACGATCACCACTCATTATCCATATTTCGGGATGCCTCCCAATCAGGACCTCGGTTACCATCCAAACGAGGTGAAGATCTCCGGTCTTCGACCATCGTCTTCATCTTCGACTTTCAATCGTCGATCAATTATTTGAAATGAGAATTAACTCAGCCTTTTCAAATAATTCACGTATATTTAGAATTTCGAATCGATTTATTTCAATGGTTAAATTATTCGAGAACACCAATTTTGTTCTTTAATGTAATTTTCACACCAAACACATTCAACCATCAAATATCACATAAATCAAGCAAATTCAGTTTATTTCCATTCCATATCGCTTACGATATTTTATAACGATTTATCGCTATTTTTATTTATTTTAAAATAGCCATTTTATTCAAAACGACGCTTCGGGCCATAAGGCGGCCGTGGCGCTGTTTTTCTTCAGTTTTGATTTACACATATCTGAAAATCTAACCGTTGGATCTTCACAAAATTTACATCATTAGAAAGGTCTTTTCAAAACGAATCCAACGGTTCCAGTTTCGGGAAAATCCGACGGTCGGATCTCCCGGTACAATCGTTTGAAGTTTCGATTTCAAAATACGAACTGCAGCGTCGTTATTCGATTAAATATAATTCTATTTATTTTTATATATAAATATAATCGATTCTGGCGCTGTTTTTCTTCAAATTTGAATTAAACATTCCAGACAATCCAACCGTTGGATTTTTACAAGGTTGGTGCCGTTGGAAAGATTATTCCAAGGCGAACCCGACGGTTGAGGTTTCGGGAAAATCCAATGGTCGGATTTCCCGTACTAGTCGTTTGAAATCACGGTTTCAAAATACGAACTGCAGCGACGTTATTCGATTAAATATAATTCTATTTATTTTTATATATAAATATAATCGATTCTGGCGCTGTTTTTCTTCAAATTTGAATTAAACATTCCAGACAATCCAACCGTTGGATTTTTACAAGGTTGGTGCCGTTGGAAAGATTATTCCAAAGCGAACCCGACGGTTGAGGTTTCGGGAAAATCCAATGGTCGGATTTCCCGTACTAGTCGTTTGAAATCACGGTTTCAAAATACGAACTGCACGACCTCGTTTCGTTTTAATTTTATTTATATTTATATATTTATATAAATATAGTTCATTCAACAATTTCAATATCGTTTTCACTTCAAAAATTTTTCTAACACCTTAAATTTTGGAAAAATTTCGCCATAACCTCCCCTGCACCGGGAGCGTCGGGAAATCGCAAATAGCGTCCCGGTCCTTCTAATCTCAAAAAGAAAAAGAGAAAGCCAAGCGGCTAGCCAACAGGCTCAAAATCATCACCCAAACAAATCAGTAAATGTGTACCTATTTGTCGGGCACAAAATTTTATTCCTCTTCTCTAGCCCCTTTGCTATAACCTGTTCAATGAATATTGCATGTACATATATATACAGTTCATATCATTTTTCATTTTCTATTCAACTTCATATTTGATTTCTATTTGGTTTAAAACTCCATTCATTCTAATGTTACATAAATAGGTGCAAATCATTTCATTAGCTAATTAATGAATATTTCAACTCATCTATGTTTATTTTGAACAAGTGGCTATTTTTAACACTTCACATTTTAACGATTTATGCATACAATAAAAATGTGATTTTTATTGTAAAACGATTCATTTCGAAACACTATTTTTCTATACAGTTCATGTAGTCGATAAAAGGTGATTTTTATTATCAAACAGTTTATTTCAAAATATGAATACCATTCAACACATGAATTTCTAAACAACGAATGAATATCAATTCAACACATGAATGTTTTCTATAGTTTTTATATATAGATAAAAATGTGATTTTTATTATCGAACAATTTATTTTAAAATATGAATACCATTCAACACATGAATTTCTAAACAACGAATGAATATCAATTCAACACATGAATGTTTTCTATAGTTTTTATATATAGATAAAAATGTGATTTTTATTATCAAACAACTTATTTCAAAATATGAATACCATTCAACACATGAATTTCTAAACAACGAATGAATATCAATTCAACACATGAATGTTTTCTATAGTTTTTATATATGGATAAAAATGTGATTTTTATTATCAAACAACTTATTTCAAAATATGAATACCATTCAACACATGAATTTCTAAACAACGAATGAATATCAATTCAACACATGAATGTTTTCTATAGTTTTTATATATAGATAAAAATGTGATTTTTATTATCAAACAACTTATTTCAAAATATGAATACCATTCAACACATGAATTTCTAAACAACGAATGAATATCAATTCAACACATGAATGTTTTCTATAGTTTAAGCATATGAAAATAATTCAAACACAAGAATATTATTCAAAATTTCGGCAGCATAACGGCAGGGTAGATACACCGGCACCGTCCCTAGTACGGCTCCTCGCTCTACCTTAAAACCTCGTGGATTTTGACAATGGGAAACATGCATCTAGTTCGCACGCAGGCGGCATGTATATATATTTATTTCATTTCCACAAACTAATCCTATGTGGTTTCAACCAAATATTTCACAACCACAAATGGGTATTTTTCAACCTCAAACAACCAATATCAATCACAAACAATCCCAAACAACCATTCGTTATCAACCAAAAATTTCACAACCATTTCAATCAATAAATATCGTCCATGGTTTGTGGACGAGGGGCGTATATATATATATATATATATATATATATATAGCAATTCACTTTCATTTTCACACATATCTAATATTTTTAAATTAGAAATCTCACCAATAGCTATCCAACTTCAAGACTCTATTTAATAGAAATCTTTGCCTATTTGTCGCTTTCACCCGTATTCTCTGCATATGTAAAAATAGAATTTTTACTATGCTATTCAATATATAAAAATCGAATTTTGACTTCGCTATTCAATATATAAAAATATGATTTTTTACTTCGACTTTCAACATATAAAAATATGATTTTTACTTCGACTTTCAACATATAAAAATATGATTTTTACTTCGACTTTCAACATATAAAAATATGATTTTTACTTCGACTTTCAACATATAAAAATATGATTTTTCTTCTCTTGAAAGTTCAAACCTTTCTTCCTATTTAAAGCTTTTACCTTTAAAACTAAATCAGTTTTTATTTTAAAAACAAAATCAGTTTTTATTTTTAAAACAAATCAGTTTTTATTTTAAAACAAATCAGTTTTAAAAATGCTTTTCCCATCAGTTTTTAAATCTTTTAAAATCAGTTTTAAAAATGCGTTTCAAATCTTTTAAAATCAGTTTTAAAAATGCTTTTCAAAACAGTTTTTAAATCTTTTAAAATCAGTTTTAAAAATGCTTTTCAAAACAGTTTTTAAATCTTTTAAAATCAGTTTTAAACACTAAAAAAAAAAAATCGGTTTTTCATATTTAAACAAAACAGTTTTTATTTCCTTGTAAAAATCAGTTTTTCATTTTATTAAAAATATCAGTTTTTCAAACTTTAAAAAATCAGTTTTTCATCCCAGAAAAAAAACAGTATTTTACAGAATTAAAAAAAAAAGAAACGCTTACCTTTGCTGTCGTCTGAAGAGGGGGGGGTTTGCTTCGGGTTCACGGATCGATGAAAGGGGGGGGGGTCGCGGGTGTTCAGGCGCTGGTGGTTAGGGCGCGTCAGGGATTTGTGGTCCTCGGGGTTCCACGCGAGAGAGAAGAGAGAGGGGGAGGCGGAGAGAGGCGGTCCGGCGCTGGGGAGGCCGGAGCAGCGGAGGTGGAGGCGGTTTGTCGGTCGGTCTTCGACGAGGGTTTTCTCTCTTTTTTTTCCCCTTTTTTTCTGTTTGGAATTAAAACGAACGGGGGGGGCAATGAAGATAAAGGGAGGGAGGGAATAAAGAAATATTTTTTTTATTATTTAATTATTTAATTTTGCAAATAGGTTGACTTTTACATATGACCTCGAAACGAGGCCCACCGCCTGTCGTCCATAGCGTTTCACCCCCATTCCGAACACAATGGGATATGTATCGCAAGCTGATTCGATTGTTACAATCAGTTTCCTTTTGAATTTTCATTTAAATCACTATATTGAATTTTAAACGTACATTTCAATTTACCGGGGTCACATACTAACTAGAAAAATTCCCGAAAAATATTTTCTAGCTTCGTATCGACGATACGTTCCTAACAAAACTAGTTTCGTCGAATTCTGAGACCGTTTGAAAAATGGCCAATTTCCAGTCGATTAAAATCAACAGAAACTGGTCAAACGCGTTTTCCTATGCCACGCTCACATATTGATTCGAAAAATTATGAAATTTGAAACCTAACAATAACTTGACCCTGCGGATCCAACAAAAGTGGTTTCGTCGAAATCCGAGGTCATTTGCAAAATATCCAATTTTAAGGGCCTGAATTCCATAGCGACTATTCAGAATTTTCAACTGGACATATCTTTTGATTCCCGCTATCAAATTTCGATTGGTCGGATTCGTTAGAAAGATATCATCAATTAGATCCTAATGTTTTTGGTTTCACTAAAATCCGGATTGTTTTGCACTCGGTATATTCAATCGAAGTTTGAAATCGAATTATCGAACTACCGCGCCATTTTCAATTCTATATATAATTATAATTAATTATATTGGTTTTCAAATGTCGATTTCAACTCAGTTTTCATCGCCATTATCTAAAATATTTATTTTAAATATTTAAAATCCATTATTTTTAGCCAATTTAAAATTTTTTAAATTGGTTCAGATTTTCTGGGTCGTTACAACTTCGTTCCCAGCTCGACTTGAAATGCTTCCCAGAATTTGCTAGTGAATATTGTATCTCTATCACTGACTATACTGAGCGGCACTCCATGTAGTCTAACTATTTCCCTGAAGTATATTTGCGCCAGACTCTGAGCGGTTCTATTTGATTTGACAGGTATGAAATGGGCGGTCTTCGTGAAACGATCTACGATCACCCAAATACTGTCATTTCCTTTTCTGGTCCTGGGCAAACCATCAATGAAATCCATAGAAATATGCTCCCACTTCCAGCCAGGAATTTCTTGCGGTTGTAATAATCCAGCCAATTTCTGTTGGTCGCTTTTGACTAGCTGACAGGTGGGGCATCGACTAACATATATTGAAACATCTCTTTTCATAGCCTTCCACCAGAATGTTCTTTTGAGATCGTTATACATTTTGGCCACGCCAGGATGGATACTCAGCTTGGACTTGTGACACTCGTCTAACACTTCCTTTTTAACTCTAGAATGTCAGGAACACAAATCCTTCCTTTTAATCTCAAGGTCTCATCGTTATCAATTTGAAAACACGAGGGTTCGCCTTTCTGAATCCTTTTAATCATATCCTTAATAAAGTTATCCTCCTTCTGAAGAATAGATATTTTGTCAATCAAGGATGTCGTGATAATAAAGCTGGCGATCATTACATTCTTTCGACTCAGCGCATCGGCTACGACATTGGCTTTCCCTGGAGTATATATAATTTCGAAGTCATATGCTGCAAGAAACTCCAGCCAACGTTGCTGTCTCAAATTTAAATCCTTCTGAGTGAACAGATACTTTAACGACTGATGATCTGTAAACAGTTCAAATCTCTCGCCCAGAAGATAGTGTCTCCAGATTTTCAAAGAGAATATGATAGCCAATAACTCAAGATCATGAGTTACATAGTTTTTCTCGTGCGGCTTCAATTGACGGCTAGCATAGGCAATCACTTGGCCTCTTTGCATTAACACTGCGCCGAGGCCTTCTCTAGAAGCATCAGTCCATACTTTTAAATCTTGGTTGCCATCAATGATGGTTAACACTGGAGCTGTGGTTAATCTCAACTTTAGCTCTTCAAAAGCCTCCTCACTCTCCTGAGTCCATTTGAACTTAGAATGCTTCTTTGTAAGCTTCGTTAAGTGACCAGATATCTTCGAAAAGTCTTTAACGAACTTCCGATAATAGCTAGCCAATCCAAGAAAACTGCGGACTTCAGTGGGAGTACTGGGCTGTTTCCAATTCTGAATAGCTGTGATTTTGCTTGGATCCACAGCGATTCCATCTTTCGATACGACATGGCCCAGAAACTTTACTTCATCTTGCCAGAATATACATTTGGAAAACTTGGCTTTTAATACATTCCGTCTGAGAATTTCTAACACTTGTTCCAGATGTTTTTCATGCTCGGCCTTTGATTTAGAGAAGATTAGAATATCATCAATAAAAACCAGAACGAATTTATTCAAAACCCCTCTGAACACTCTATTCATCAGATCGACGAAATAAGCTGGAGCGTTACATAAGCCGAACGGCATTACTAACCACTCGTAGAACAAGTCGGGGCCTCTGAACGTTGTCATTGGAACACACTCTTCGGCAATTCGAAGTTGATGGAATCCTGTAGCTAGGTCCATTCGTGAGAATACTTGTGCTCCATTTAATCGATCTAACAAATCATCAATCCGTGGCAATGGATATTTATTCTTTATTGTCTGCTTGTTCAGATCACGATAATCCACGCATAGTCGTAGAGTACCGTCAGATTTTGGGACAAATACCACGGCTGCACCCCAATCAGAGAAACTAGGCCTGATCAGACCTTTCCATACGAGCTGTCGTGTTTGATTGTCTAGTTCCTCTTTCTCTTTCAAGGACATTCTTCGAATAGCGTGAACTACCGGCCTTGCATTGGGAACTAAAGCAATCTTGAAATCTATTTCTCTCTGCGGAGGTAAGCGAACAACTTCCTCGAACACATCCGCATAGTTTTTGACGACAGGAATGTCTTTGATGAGGTCAGGAATATTCTCAGTGACTTCAGGGATATTTTCTACTTGAGCTGGAGAAACATCCAAAGCTGCCCAGAAGTCTTTTCTATTTGATGTCGGGCCTTCACACGGAATGGTTATATAACTCCCTGATTTAAGCTTAGCTCTAACAACTCTCTCGGCGCATCTAACCTCTGCTTCATATTTGGTTAACCAATCCAATCCCAGAATAAGATCGAATTCATCAAAATTCATGACGACAGAGATAATAGGGAATTTATAGCAAGAAAAAGAGACGGGTACTGCACAAACCCAACTGAGATTGATAGAACCTCCAACTGGATTTCGGACAGTCATTGGCTCCTTGAGCTTCTTCAAATTCAAATCCAACTTCTTGACTGCACTTTTTGCAATAAAGCTTCGTGATGCGCCTATGTCAAACAGTACTTTAACTGGAATGTTCTTGACATTGAGCGTGCCTTCTAAAACATCAGCCCTTTCTTGACTATCTGAGGGCTCGGAAGTCGCTGCCAATTCATTTATATGCACTATTTCAGATTTCTCTAAGAGTTGGCACTCCCGTGCAATATGACCTGCTTGGTGACACTTATGGCATTTCCTTTCCCCATGGGGGTTCTTTTGTTTCTTAGTGGCCTTAGATCCAGTCTTGATTCTTTTCTTTAAGGGCCCACAATTTGTCGACAAATGTCCTTTCTTATTGCAGTTAGAGCAAATAGCAGTTGTTACTGGTTCTTTCCCAGATTCAGCCCTTTCTCTCTTGGCACTGGGCTTCTTACTGACCTCAGACGTTGTACTTGCCTCAGGATGATCAGTTTCAGACTCAATTTTATTACTAGAGCTGACTTCCTCTTCGTACTGTAACATACCTTTCTTATCTAGATCTTCATATTGATAAGCCATATAAATCATTTCTGAAAAAGGAAGCTTCACGTGCCCCAATACTTTATTCTGGTATTTCCTTTGAAGCCCGTGAATAAATCTCAGATTTTTCCTCTTCGGATTTTCAATTAGATGAGGAGCAAAGTGAGCAAGTTCATGGAATTTCTTATGATATTCGGGAATGGTCATGTCTCCTTGTATCAGATAAGAAAATTCATCGCATAATCTCTCCGTTGCTTTGGGAGGAGTAAATCTTTCCAAGAAAATTACTTTGAACCTATCCCAGGTGATATCACCCTCTGGATTATCTTTGATAACAGAATCCCACCAAAACAAAGCTTCTTCTTTGAGTGCCCAAGACGCCAGTAATCTTTTCTGATCGTCTCTCAGCTTTAAACCCTCAAAGATCTTTTCTGCAGAACGAATCCAAGCTTGTGTTTCCATAATGGACTCCTTGCCTAAGAATGGCGATCCACCAAGATTTCGAAATCTCTTGAATAGAACTTCTATATCGGATTCTGGCTGCGGGAGCACAACTGGCTCATTAGCTGGTCGAGCCATACGATTACTTCTTCTGTTCCTATCACTCATATTCTAGTACTTCTGCAAATGGCAGATCAAGTGTCAGGTCACCGAAAAGGTATTTTAAAATATAGAAACATATACTTCAATTGTAAATGTGTCTATCGAGGTGTAATTTCATTCTGCTTTACTCATACTAGGATGTTACTGATCCTATCTGTATAGAGTTACCCGTCCTAGAACACTACTGGTTCTATTTCTGACGAGTTCATTCAAATGTTATATTCCCGAATTAAGCTTAACCAAAGCTCTGATACCACGTTGAGACGACCCGATTTCCCGTTCTCACGGAAACAAGGTTATATTTTGGAATATAACACAGAAACATATAATAGCAGAACAGAATTAAATAAATACACCAGAATGAACAACTAAATATACTGGATAAAAGTAATCATCAGAGTTACACAGTATACAGGATCTTACTTAGTACAAATACAGTTCAGCTATACATAAATGTCTACAGCGGAAATAAACAAAATATGTACAATAGGAGCTGAACAACATAAAAAGAAATAAATGATAGAATCCATCTTCAGCTCCAGCTATCCAGAAAGAAGAACCAGCTAAACCTGAATACAAGGCTGCCCGTGTAGAAAAAGGGGCACCCGAGTTTGAGAGTGAAACAAACTACGAGTCAGTCATGGGACTGGTATGAGAAATCCACTCAATACATATATAATTGGCTAATCACAGGACCACGCCACTTTCGTGGAACGGGTTTACTCCATTGGATTGCCAGTGCTTTAAAACAAATCTTTCTTTTAAACATCGCTATGCTTTTTATAAAAATGAAACCGTTATAAGACTCAGTTCCCATCACACAATGCAACGCAAACCAGAGGATAGAGTTTTTACCTTATAACGGTCAAGATATGCTTGATACGAATAAGACAAAGGCATTTGATATTATTACTAGTGTTTATATGTTTTGAAAACTTTTTCAAATCATAACTATCAATCATAGACGGCATTAATGCCCCATACCACTATGTCGCCATATATAAGTATACAATCAAAACCGCACGATGTCGTATTTGGAAATTGGATTTCCGTCATGAACCAAGGCAAAAGATAGTCCTTATCGAATTCGAGACGCTCTAGCCCGTGTCCCAGGCAAGCACTCAGTCAAGCCTTTGGATCGTCAGGGCCGGTCCACCGATGTGGATTAAAATTCCTGAACACTGCGTTTCCCCGCCCTTTGGGGCGTCAACGAGCCAACGAATGACCTATATTCATGTGTTGAATGGTATTCATATTTTGAAATAAACTGTTAGATAATAAAAATCACATTTTTATCTATATATAAAAACTATAGAAAACATTCATGTGTTGAATTGATATTCATTCGTTGTTTAGAAATTCATGTGTTGAATGGTATTCATATTTTGAAATAAACTGTTAGATAATAAAAATCACATTTTTATCTATATATAAAAACTATAGAAAACATTCATGTGTTGAATTGATATTTATTCGTTGTTTAGAAATTCATGTGTTGAATGGTATTCATATTTTGAAATAAACTGTTTGATAATAAAAATCACCTTTTATCGACTATATGAACTATATAGAAAAATAGTGTTTTGAAATGAATCGTTTTACAATAAAAATCACATTTTTATTGTATGCATAAATCGTTAAAATGCGAAGTGTTAAAAATAACCACTTGTTCAAAATAAACATAGACGAGTTGAAATATTCATTAATTAGCTAATGAAATGATTTGCACCTATTTATGTAACATTAGAATGAATGGAGTTTTTAAACCAAATAGAAATCAAGTATGAAGTTGAATAGAAAATGAAAAATGATATGAACTGTATATATATGTACATGCAATATTCTTTGAACAGGTTATAGCAAAGGGGCTAGAGAAGAGGAATAAAATTTTGTGCCCGACAAATAGGTACACATTTACTGATTTGTTTGGGTGATGATTTTGAGCCTGTTGGCTAGCCGCTTGGCTTTTTCTTTTTGAGATTAGAAGGACCGGGACGCTATTTGCGATTTCCCGACGCTCCCGGTGCAGGGGAGGTTATGGCGAAATTTTTCCAAAATTTAAGGTGTTAGAAATTTTTTTGAAGTGAAAACGATATAGAAATCATTGAATGAACTATATTTATATAGCTATATAAATATAAATAAAATTAAAACGAAACGAGCCCGTGCAGTTCGTATTTTGAAACCGTGATTTCAAACGACTAGTACGGGAAATCCGACCATTGGATTTTCCCGAAACCTCAACCGTCGGGTTCGCCTTGGAATAATCTTTCCAACGGCACCAACCTTGTGAAAATCCAACGGTTGGATTGTCTGGAATGTTTAATTCAAATTCGAAGAAAAACAGCGCCAGAATCGATTATATTTATATATAAATATAAATAGAATTATATTTAATCGAATAACGACGCTGCAGTTCGTATTTTGAAATCGAAACTTCAAACGATTGTACCGGGAGATCCGACCGTCGGATTTTCCCGAAACTGGAACCGTTGGGTTCGTTTTGAAAAGACCTTTCTAATGATGTAAATTTTGTGAAGATCCAACGGTTAGATTTTCAGATATGTGTAAATCAAATCTGAAGAAAAACAGCGCCACGGCCACGTTATGGCCCGAAGCGTCGTTTTAAATAAAATGGCTATTTTAAAATAAATAAAAATAGCGATAAATAGTTATAAAATATCACAAGCGATATGGAATGGAAATAAACTGAATTTGCTTGATTTATGTGATGTTTGATGGTTGAATGTGTTTGGTGTGAAAATTACATTAAAGGACAAAATTGGTGTTGTCGAATAATTTAACCATTGAAACAAATTGAATTGAAATTCTAAATATACGTGAATTATTTGAGAAGGTCGAGTTAATTCTCATTTCAAATAATTGACCGACGATTGAAATTCGAAGATGAAGACGATGGTCGAAGACCGGAGGTCTTCACCTCGTTTGGATGGTAACCGAGGTCCTGATTGGGAGGCATCCCGAAATATGGATAATGAGTGGTGATCGTCCAGACGTACGTGTTGGTCGATGGGTTTGCGAGGTATTTAGTGCCTCCGGTTTCGTTCAGACCCAGAACGGACTTGTAGATGGACTGTGTAACAACCCGTATTTCAATAACATGTTAAAACGAGAATCAAGGCAGAATCTAATTTTAAATTCTGAATCATGTAAAACGGGCTATGCCATTGCGTTCGTCTCGGAAAAATACGCGAAATAGGGTCCGAGTTTTCGAAAATCGGAGTCCGTATGACCCGGTTAAGGCCCAAAGAAGTTTTCGGGAAATTTGAATTTCGAAACAAGCAGAAATGGGGCCAGGCGGGAAAATTCCCGTCCAGACAAGTACACAGGCATGTCGACATGCATGTCGACAGGCATGTCGACAGGCATGTCGACAGGCATGTCGACAGGGCTGTCGACTTGCCCTGTCGGCTGATTCTGATCTGGTGCACCTATTTTCTATCTTGGCTAGGTTTTTGGGCCAGGTTTGAAATCTGACGGTTCAGCTTGGTCCTAGGGTTAATCTAAGGGCCTAAAACTATCCTAATCTCTATAAAAAGACCCAAAACCTACCCCTAAACCCTCATTATTCACTCATGTAACTAAACTATGGCCAAATTTCTACTCTCATGGCCTCCATCTCAAATCCCTAGAGCCTATGCATTCAAATTGGGTTCAAATCGAAAGATGCAAGCTTGCTACACCAAAGAGAGGCAAAATCAACGTTGCTATGCGAGTTCCATGACGATTCTTCAACAAAGGAGGCACCTTTCTTAGCCAAGATGATTCGTGCTTCTTTCCCTAGGCCTAACTATGTAAGTTCTAGCTACTTTTGGGTCAAAACGGTATTTTTAATGTTGACATGGGATAAAATGAGGCTAAACATGATTATGCGAATCCATATGAACCTTACCATGCCTCTTGTGTTCATGTTTATGATTTTAGGCCATGTGAGTGACTTAATCATGCCTCTCATGCTATGCATAACCTAGCTTAACTTGCAAGTTTGGATCTTTATGCATGAAATGCTAGCATGAACCTCTAGGAACCACTTATGTGTGAAACATTGGCTAAGACAAGATTTTGGGGCTTATGCATGTTTATGAACCCAAACCCCTTATGCTAACATGCAAGTTTGTGGCCAAATCCTTTATGAGATTATGCATGCTCGTGGCCAATCCCCTCTTTTAAGTCATGCATGTTTATGGCCAAACCCTTTTTGATAACATGCATGTTTGTGGCCAAATTACCTTATGACACTATGCATGTTTAGGGCCAATCCCTTTATGACGTTATGCATATGGAAGCCAAGCCCTTTTTGGCATCATGCATGTTTTGAGACAAATATGTGACATAGTATCCTTACTACGTTGACTCGCTTTGCTTGCGTTGGGAAAACACGATTTTGGGTAGTTAGATAAACATGAACATGTCGCAAAATCCTAACTTGAATATGACATGTGTTTATACTTGAAAATATGACTTGAAAGATAACATGGAAGTTAGCATGTAAGTATGCATAAAACAAGAGCTTGGGAATTTACCTATTAAGTTAGGTCTACCCTTTGGGAATTTACCTATTAAGTTAGGTCTACCCAAATGCTCGGAAACTTGTAACATGTTTTGGAAACATGATGAACTTAGATAATATAAGTATGGCCAACTCGAGGTTGGGTTGAGTTTGCAACGTAAAACTACCCGGAACCGACCGGCCTAACTAGTAGTTGCAAACAATAGGACCCAATGTGAGAAGTTGGTCATGTCGCGCTTAAGACCCGAGGTTAGACTAGGTTGTGGTGTAAATCTACCCGGACCCGCCCGGCTTAACTAGTAACCACAACAAGGTCTAATGTGAGAGGTTGAGGGTGCATTAATTAAATTAATGCCACATAATAGGGTTAAGTTAATTTGATTAATGAGGCTTAACCAAATATGACCTGGACAAATGGGTTAAGTAATTTGATTAGGCTAATGATACTTAACAAAACATGACAGGGTTGGGTAGGTTAAGTAACTTGATTCGCCTAACGACACTTGACCATTTTTATACGACGAGGGGACGGGATTAAGTTAACCAACACTTAATCAATCCAACACGATAACTTGAGAAGGTTAAGTAAATTTTCTTAATGACACTTAACCGTATAATACAGTAAATGGATGAGGTTAAGATTAGGCTTAACTAATCTAAACATGGTAGTCGAATGGGGTTAAGTTAGCCCAGACTTAATTAATCCCGCTCGGTAATTTAATGGGGTTAAGTTAAACACTTAACTAATTTAACACGATGATTTGATGAGGTTAAGTGACCTATACTTAACCAATCTAACTCGTTATTTTGATGAGGTTAAGTTAATCTATACTTAACTAATCTAACATGAAAACATGATAAGGCTAAGTCACGAATCACTTGGATACGCTTGACCGATTTGACTCGGTAATTTGACAAGGTCAAGTTAATTTATTAACCAATCTAAAATGATAATTAGACAAGGTTAAGTTATGGATTGCTTGATATACTTAGCCAACTTGACACATGGTGTGTAGGGTTAAGTCTTGGACTTGGATACTTAGCCAATTTTGACATGGATTGTAGAAGGGCTAAGTTACGAACTTAAGTGACACTTAACCCATTAGATGAACCCTAATTCGGAGGATTAGGTAAATAACCATAGTTAACAAGGATAATGGAAATAAGACTAAGTGGTAAACCTTAGTTAAGGGAAACTAAGTAATAATTCTTAGTCAAAGAAATTTGGACCACTTCTTAGGTGGATTAGTAACCCGATACGTTAGGTCAACGTTTAAGTATGCGTGTAGGAGCAGGCTATCTGATTTAGATAAAGGCTCCAACGAACGGGGTAACGAAGCAGCGGCTTCGGGGAACGTGAGGATATTCTTGGGATCCCTCTGTGAGCTGCCAGGTCATTATACTAAGCTCACGAGAGGTTGAGGTCTGCGGTAGAAGAACCAAGAATATGCCTTGGTTGCTATGCGAGCGACCTAAAGACTGGGGTGGATAGCAGTGAGTCGACGAATACCCAAGGTGCCCGAGATAGCAAGTTCGTCGATCATCTACCATCTTGAGTCAAGCGTGCACGTACGAAAAGGCAGGGAACACCCAACAGACCATGATTGCTATCTAATCATGGGTGAGGTAGGCCGTAGGATGTGGGCTGGCCGGAGTGTAGTTCTCATGCAAGATTTTCTCTTGTGTTGCCTTTCGCTAGTTGAGGGAGGGGTCTCGTGGGACCATAGCCACGTGTAGAAAAGCAGACCTTAGTATCTGCATCGGCAGATAAATCCAAAGCTCCCGACCGAGTCCTGTATTTCTTGTTTTGCCCTGGGACAGGACTCGGATGGCACGATGTGATACATGTGCATACAGTTATAGAAAAACGATTCACGATGAATGCGTGGGAGAAAGGGCGCGGTTGAGGGTTAGCGTAATCCCTAGTGGCCTAGGTGGTTGAACCCAAACCGAAATACGAAAGCGTGCAATAGGTAAGCGTAATCCCTAGTGGTGCTAGGTGGCGTAAGTCCTAGTAGTTCAAACGATGATTCATATGGAAGAGCCTAGCTAGAACAAAGGTGACAGTCCAAACGATTTCAAGGATAATACGACATGAGGAAGCCCGTACGAGGTACGGCAAAGGACTGAACTTATATACATGGAAAGAAACATATGATTTGAGTAACCTATATATGCGATATATCAGGTTGACATGGACCATTACATGACGTTGGGCAAGGGACATTCATGGTTAACACATGACGCGAGGTTGGGATACTAGTACGAGAGGTGCAGAGCAAATATACATGTTAGAACTAGGAAGAATATACATAATAGATTCCTTGGGATGTTAGACGGGGTAGATACCTTGGGGTAAGGTACTCGATAGAAACCTGACGATGTGATACCTTGACTTATCATAACACCATAGTCTATCATGATACCTTAGTTTACCTTGCCGCAGCAGTTCAACCGGCTACCCTGGTTTATCTATATTGTAGTTATCCTTATGTTTACTTTCAGTTTATGCATGTCATGTTACCTTTACCTGTTTTTATACTGGAAGTAGATAGGGCTTACTCAGTCTTTTTGACTGACCCGTTTTGTTTCGCCTCTTTTCTTCCGTTCCCCCCCCCAAGGTTACAAGGAGGAAACACTGCTGTTTAGTTCGGACTTCTTCTGCTTGAAGGTCATCATGGATGGCTTGGACTTCTCTTGGCTATGGCTACTTTACTGTTTTTACTTGGGGAATAATTTATTAAAAAGTCTTTATGCTTCTTTACTATTGCAAGACAGGTTTTGTTGTACTCTGATGTAAAAGGCTTTAGACCTTATTTATTCATGTTATGAAAGTTTGATTTTTACTTCCGCTATTTATATATGTGTTCTGTCTTGTGATATTTCTGTGCATGTTTACCAATAATGCCCCTCTAAAGCTAGTGCATTCCTTTGCGAGTGACCCTAGCGGAGGCGGGGTGTTACATTTGGTATCAGAGCAGAAGGTTACCAGACTGGGCAAAAGTTTTTAAAGACCTTCTGAAAATTATTTGAAAAACCGTTTACAAAGAAGCATTTTTCAAGAAAATTTTCTTTTAAAAGAAAAAGGCTATTCCCCAAAGGCCATTAGCATCATCCTTGTTTCCTTGATTTAATCTCTTTTCCTTTCTTTCCTCCATCTGTAGTCACAGTGGTTTTGACTGCGACTAGTCTTTCTAGCTACGTAAGTGTTTCCCGTACGATGGAGGTGGTTCTCGAGAGACCATTGCAGAGTTATACAAGAAAGGATAGTGAGAAAGAGGATAAAGGATATGAGCTTATGGGTGAGCAACGTGTTGGTATGGCTTAGTCCTCAAAGGAGGGAGAAAGATGAACAATGAAACCCATGACGAGAGGGTACCTTTGGCATAGTGAAACGGGATAGATAGTTAAGTATCATGGGATAAGGACAAGATCATCGGGAGGGCAATAGTATGCTCTCATTTCTAGGGTACCTCAGAAGGAGGGTAACGATCTTGTTAAAGGTTTAGCTTTTCTTCTCTATCATCCTGTCGGGACTTTGTTTTGATCACCGCATCTTTTAAGTCCGCTTCGATAGTTGAGTCTCTGCACCTTAGTACTAGCGTAGTAGGGGATCCCGTTTTGTCCCAAGTCCCATTGGAAGATCGATCCATTTATTCATGACTTGGTTGGATTTGAGAATGTCTATGCCAAGTATTGAGCTTGGAAATAATGCTTATGTTTATAAGCTATGGATGGATTCTAAGGATGAAGTGGTTATCCAGTAAGGGGTGCCACTCTCGGTTTTAGAAGGAGGGTAGTTAGACTCTTGGCTTGTTTTGGTAATACCCTTGAAGTATCGCGTAACCTTTTGGGTTCTGTCATGATTAGTTACTTAGAATCCCTAGATGCCTTTGTTGGGAATTAGAAACCCGATCGAGTGGTGTTCGCCGATAAGACGGATGGTTTATTTCACTTATGTATGGGTTATAGAAATCACCCTAGTAAGTGCGCTTGATAACCTGGTTGGCATCTGTTTACTTCCAAGAGAAAGTTCTTCTACGTGGAATACCTTATGGTACGAGGTCCGAGATTCACTAGTGAATTTTGGAAAGCTTGCATGAGATCATGAGTACGCAGTCATGTTTGCGTCAAGTATTCTAGGAAAAGGATAAGTGCAAGTGGAACGAGAGGCGACGAAGAAATGAGTTCCAGCTCATGTTATGGAAACAGGAATAAGAAGCTACAAAATCGCGAAGTTAAAAGACGACTTTGATGGTCAAAGACTAGATACGCGCATGATATCTCTTTTTGGGAGTATATCCTTGATCCCTATTTTCTGTAGAGCTTGCTTGTAGGCTATCTTTTATGGATATCCTCTCGGTCCTGTCTCTGTTACAAACCCCGTACGGAGTTTGTTTTGTTTATCTTCTCGACCCTGTTTCAGGGAATCTTAGGTAGAACCCTATGGATGTAAACATGTATTTGAAACATGTTATGATTGATATGGTTGCAAGTGGTTGCAAGTGGTTGCTCGTGGATGCGCGAATACACATTAGATACTAGCTCGACTCGGTCACATTTCATATTGCATATGCACGAGTATTTATACTTGTTTATGGATGAAATCGAATGTGTTATCATGCGGTTGTTGCATATGAATGAATGATTGTGCACGCATATAGTATCTATATGGCTAGGACCATTTGCATACATGTTGGACTCATGGCACTATACATATTTTTGCATTAGAAAGATTATCCTGGCCTGATCATTTGCATTAGCTAAGGAACATGTACACACACGTTTTGCATATATTCATACAGCATTAGAAATCATCTAAGGACAATGGTTGCTTGTGGATGATGTTTTGAGTAGATGGATGATGGATGGTAGGATATGTTCTTCCTAACTTAGAGATTTCGGAGACGAAATCCTAAAAGGTGGGGAGAATGTAACAACCCGTATTTCAATAACATGTTAAAACGAGAATCAAGGCAGAATCTAATTTTAAATTCTGAATCATGTAAAACGGGATATGCCATTGCGTTCGTCTCGGAAAAATACGCGAAATAGGGTCCGAGTTTTTGAAAATCGGAGTCCGTATGACCCGGTTAAGGCCCAAAGAAGTTTTCGGGAAATTTGAATTTCGAAACAAGCAGAAATGGGGCCAGGCGGGAAAATTCCCGCCCAGACAAGTCGACAGGCATGTCGACATGCATGTCGACAGGCATGTCGACAGGCATGTCGACAGGCATGTCGACAGGGCTGTCGAGTTGCCCTGTCGGCTGATTCTGATCTGGTGCACCTATTTTCTATCTTGGCTAGGTTTTTGGGCCTGGTTTGAAATCTGACGGTTCAGGTTGGTCCTAGGGTTAATCTAAGGGCCTAAAACTATCCTAATCTCTATAAAAAGACCCTAAACCCTCATTATTCACTCATGTAACTAAACTATGGCCAAATTTCTACTCTCATGGCCTCCATCTCAAATCCCTAGAGCCTATGCATTCAAATTGGGTTCAAATCGAAAGATGCAAGCTTGCTACACCAAAGAGAGGCAAAATCAACGTTGCTATGCGAGTTCCATGACGATTCTTCAACAAAGGAGGCACCTTTCTTAGCCAAGATGATTCATGCTTCTTTCCCTAGGCCTAACTATGTAAGTTCTAGCTACTTTTGGGTCAAAACGGTATTTTTAATGTTGACATGGGATAAAATGAGGCTAAACATGATTATGCGAATCCATATGAACCTTACCATGCCTCTTGTGTTCATGTTTATGATTTTAGGCCATGTGAGTGACTTAATCATGCCTCTCATGCTATGCATAACCTAGCTTAACTTGCAAGTTTGGATCTTTATGCATGAAATGCTAGCATGAACCTCTAGGAACCACTTATGTGTGAAACATTGGCTAAGACAAGATTTTGGGGCTTATGCATGTTTATGAACCCAAACCCCTTATGCTAACATGCAAGTTTGTGGCCAAATCCTTTATGAGATTATGCATGCTCGTGGCCAATCCCCTCTTTTAAGTCATGCATGTTTATGGCCAAACCCTTTTTGATAACATGCATGTTTGTGGCCAAATTACCTTATGACACTATGCATGTTTAGGGCCAATCCCTTTATGACGTTATGCATATGGAAGCCAAGCCCTTTTTGGCATCATGCATGTTTTGAGACAAATATGTGACATAGTATCCTTACTACGTTGACTCGCTTTGCTTGCGTTGGGAAAACACGATTTTGGGTAGTTAGATAAACATGAACATGTCGCAAAATCCTAACTTGAATATGACATGTGTTTATACTTGAAAATATGACTTGAAAGATAACATGGAAGTTAGCATGTAAGTATGCATAAAACAAGAGCTTGGGAATTTACCTATTAAGTTAGGTCTACCCTTTGGGAATTTACCTATTAAGTTAGGTCTACCCAAATGCTCGGAAACTTGTAACATGTTTTGGAAACATGATGAACTTAGATAATATAAGTATGGCCAACTCGAGGTTGGGTTGAGTTTGCAACGTAAAACTACCCGGAACCGACCGGCCTAACTAGTAGTTGCAAACAATAGGACCCAATGTGAGAAGTTGGTCATGTCGCGCTTAAGACCCGAGGTTAGACTAGGTTGTGGTGTAAATCTACCCGGACCCGCCCGGCTTAACTAGTAACCACAACAAGGTCTAATGTGAGAGGTTGAGGGTGCATTAATTAAATTAATGCCACATAATAGGGTTAAGTTAATTTGATTAATGAGGCTTAACCAAATATGACCTGGACAAATGGGTTAAGTAATTTGATTAGGCTAATGATACTTAACAAAACATGACAGGGTTGGGTAGGTTAAGTAACTTGATTCGCCTAACGACACTTGACCATTTTTATACGACGAGGGGACGGGATTAAGTTAACCAACACTTAATCAATCCAACACGATAACTTGAGAAGGTTAAGTAAATTTTCTTAATGACACTTAACCGTATAATACAGTAAATGGATGAGGTTAAGATTAGGCTTAACTAATCTAAACATGGTAGTCGAATGGGGTTAAGTTAGCCCAGACTTAATTAATCCCGCTCGGTAATTTAATGGGGTTAAGTTAAACACTTAACTAATTTAACACGATGATTTGATGAGGTTAAGTGACCTATACTTAACCAATCTAACTCGTTATTTTGATGAGGTTAAGTTAATCTATACTTAACTAATCTAACATGAAAACATGATAAGGCTAAGTCACGAATCACTTGGATACGCTTGACCGATTTGACTCGGTAATTTGACAAGGTCAAGTTAATTTATTAACCAATCTAAAATGATAATTAGACAAGGTTAAGTTATGGATTGCTTGATATACTTAGCCAACTTGACACATGGTGTGTAGGGTTAAGTCTTGGACTTGGATACTTAGCCAATTTTGACATGGTTTGTAGACGGGCTAAGTTATGAACTTAAGTGACACTTAACCCATTAGATGAACCCTAATTCGGAGGATTAGGTAAATAACCATAGTTAACAAGGATAATGGAAATAAGACTAAGTGGTAAACCTTAGTTAAGGGAAACTAAGTAATAATTCTTAGTCAAAGAAATTTGGACCACTTCTTAGGTGGATTAGTAACCCGATACGTTAGGTCAACGTTTAAGTATGCGTGTAGGAGTAGGCTATCTGATTTAGATAAAGGCTCCAACGAACGGGGTAACGAAGCAGCGGCTTCGGGGAACGTGAGGATATTCTTGGGATCCCTCTGTGAGCTGCCAGGTCATTATACTAGGCTCACGAGAGGTTGAGGTCTGCGGTAGAAGAACCAAGAATATGCCTTGGTTGCTATGCGAGCGACCTAAAGACTGGGGTGGATAGCAGTGAGTCGACGAATACCCAAGGTGCCCGAGATAGCAAGTTCGTCGATCATCTTCCATCTTGAGTCAAGCGTGTACGTACGGAAAGGCAGGGAACACCCAACAGACCATGATTGCTATCTAATCATGGGTGAGGTAGGCCGTAGGATGTGGGCTGGCCGGATTGTAGTTCTCATGCAAGATTTTCTCTTGTGTTGCCTTTCGCTAGTTGAGGGAGGGGTCTCATGGGACCATAGCCACGTGTAGAAAAGCAGACCTTAGTATCTGCATCGGCAGATAAATCCAAAGCTCCCGACCGAGTCCTATATTTCTTGTTTTGCCCTGGGACAGGACTCGGATGGCACGATGTGATACATGTGCATACAGTTATTGAAAAACGATTCACGATGAATGCGTGGGAGAAAGGGCGCGGTTGAGGGTTAGCGTAATCCCTAGTGGCCTAGGTGGTTGAACCCAAACCGAAATACGAAAGCGTGCAATAGGTAAGCGTAATCCCTAGTGGTGCTAGGTGGCGTAAGTCCTAGTAGTTCAAACGATGATTCATATGGAAGAGCCTAGCTAGAACAAAGGTGACAGTCCAAACGATTTCAAGGATAATACGACATGAGGAAGCCCGTACGAGGTACGGCAAAGGACTGAACTTATATACATGGAAAGAAACATATGATTTGAGTAACCTATATATGCGATATATCAGGTTGACATGGACCATTACATGACGTTGGGCAAGGGACATTCATGGTTAACACATGACGCGAGGTTGGGATACTAGTATGAGAGGTGCAGAGCAAATATACATGTTAGAACTAGGAAGAATATACATAATAGATTCCTTGGGATGTTAGACGGGGTAGATACCTTGGGGTAAGGTACTCGATAGAAACCTGACGATGTGATACCTTGACTTATCATAACACCATAGTCTATCATGATACCTTAGTTTACCTTGCCGCAGCAGTTCAACCGGCTACCCTGGTTTATCTATATTGTAGTTATCCTTATGTTTACTTTCAGTTTATGCATGTCATGTTACCTTTACCTGTTTTTATACTGGAAGTAGATAGGGCTTACTCAATCTTTTTGACTGACCCGTTTTGTTTCGCCTCTTTTCTTCCGTTCCCCCCCCCAGGTTACAAGGAGGAAACACTGCTGTTTAGTTCGGACTTCTTCTGCTTGAAGGTCATCATGGATGGCTTGGACTTCTCTTGGCTATGGCTACTTTACTGTTTTTACTTGGGGAATAATTTATTAAAAAGTCTTTATGCTTCTTTACTATTGCAAGACAGGTTTTGTTGTACTCTGATGTAAAAGGCTTTAGACCTTATTTATTCATGTTATGAAAGTTTGATTTTTACTTCCGCTATTTATATATGTGTTCTGTCTTGTGATATTTCTGTGCATGTTTACCAATAATGCCCCTCTAAAGCTAGTGCATTCCTTTGCGAGTGACCCTAGCGGAGGCGGGGTGTTACAGACTGTGTGTCTGACATTGGAGTTTATTCTGTGTTGATTGATTTCTGTTAAATATACATCTGTTTGGCGGCGAAGAATTTATTCTTTTGCTTAACGCCCTTCTCTGAGACGCACGAGCTCAGGGGTTGTATATCGATGGACATCAGTCGCATGGCATGAATTGCCTGTGTGGCATGCTAAGATGCAGTGATCAGGACTTCTGTTGAAAAGCAAAGTCTTGTGGTGATGATCAAAGCACCGCCTGTGTGGCGTAGCTTTGTGTGTAACGTGAATTCGCGAGCCTCACATCCCGGTATGAACCAGAAACAGGAGAAGGACCTCAGGGAGGGCATGCGTTTCCTTCTAGCTAGGGTGGTGTCAGTGACCTACCAGCCCTGACATTTATATACTTTTCACCTATGTGGTTGTTGCTGTTGCGAGGCGCCTCGGTTTGATCGGACGATCTGGGTCCGATGGAGTCATTCGTTGGCTCATTTACGCCCTAAAGGGCGGGGAGACGTAGTGTTCGGGTATAATAATCCACATCGGTGGACCGGCCCTGTCGCTCCAAGGGGCAGTTGCGGCTGTTCCTGAGACACGGGCTAGAGCGTCTCGAATTCAGTAAGGACTATCTTTTGCCTTGGTTCATGAAGGAAATCCAATTTCCAAATACGACATCGTGCGGTTTTGATTGTATATATATATATGGCGACATGATATATGGTACCCATGCCGTCTATGATTGATAGTTATGATTTGAAATTGTTTTCAAAACATATTAACACTAGCAATAATATCAAATGCCTTTGTTTTATTCGTATCAATCATATTTTGGCCATTATAAGGTAAAACTCTATCCTCCGGCTTGCGTTGCATTGTGTGATGGGAACTGAGTCTTATAATGGCTTCATTTTTATAAGAAGCATAGCGATGTTTAAAAGAAAGATTTGTTTTTAAAGCACTGGCAATCCAATGGAGTAAACCCGTTCCACGAAAGTGGCGTGGTCCTGTGATTAGCCAAATTATATATGTGTTGAGTAGATTTCTCATACCAGTCCCATGACTGACTCGTAGTTTGTTTCACTCTCAAACTCGGGTGCCCCTTTTTCCACATGGGCAGCCTTGTATTCAGGTTTAGCTGGTTCTTTCTGGATAGCTGGAGCTGAAGATGGATTCTATCATTTATTCTTTTTATGCTGTTCAGCTCCTATTGTACATATTTTGTTTATTTCCGCTGTAGACATTTATGTATAGCTGAACTGTATTTGTACTAAGTAAGATCCTGTATACTGTGTAACTCTGATGATTACTTTTATCCAGTATATTTTGTTGTTCATTATCTGGTGTATTTATTTAATTCTGTTCTGCTATTATCTGTTTCTGTGTTATATTCCAAAGATAACCTTGTTTCCGTGAGAACGGGAAATCGGGACGTCTCAACGTGGTAATCGAATGGAAATTGGCCATTTTTCAAACGGTCTCAGAATTCGGCGAAACTAGTTTTGTTAGGACCATATCGTCAATACGAAGCTAGAAAATATTTTTCTGGGATTTTTCTAGTTAGTATGTGACCCCGGTAATTTGAAATGTGCGTTTAAAATTCAATATAGTGATTTAAATGAAAATTCAAAAGGAAACTGATTGTAACGATCAAATCAGCTTACGATACATATCCCATTGTGTTCGGAATGGGGGTGAAACGCTATGGACGGCAGGCGGTGGGCCTCGTTTAGAGGTCGTATGTAAAAGTCAACTTTTTGCATAATTAAATAATAATAAAAAAAAATTATATTTTAATTCCCCCTTCCCTCCTTTATATCCTTTCTGCCCCCCCCCCCCCGATTCGTTTAAACGATTTCAAAAGAAAAAAAACCCTAATCAAATACGAGCCGCCGACGGACCTATCGCCGCCCCCACCGCACGACCTCCTCCCTCCAAACACCGCCGTCGACGAAGAGGAAGACCCCGCCTCCACCTCGAAACCCTCGAACGCCCCCAGACCGCTCGAGCTCCGCTGAAGCCCCCCCTGGTTCGCAACGCTGAACCGTCGACCGCCACCCTCGAGAGCCCCGCCTCCGACGATCTGCAGAACCCCCCCTATCTGTAAGTATTTTTATTTTTATTTTTATTTTTAAATTCTTTAAAACTGAATTTTAAAAAAATATAAAACTGGAATTTTTAAAAGGATTAAAACTGAATTTTTAAAAAGCATTAAAACTGAATTTTTATAAGTATAAAACTGAATTTTTATAAAGTATAAACCTGAATTTTTATAAGTATAAACCTGAATTTTTATAAAGATAAAACTGAATTTTTAAAAAAGTATAAAACTGGAATTTTCAAAAAAGCATTAACACTGAATTTTTAGAAAATAAAAACTGCATTTTTTATAAAGATAAAAACTGCATTTTTATAAAAGAGAAAAACTGATTTTATTTTGAACTTTAAAATAGGAAAAGGTTTAATCTTTTAGCAGAAAAAGATTTGAACTTGCAAAAGTAAAAATCATATTTTTATATGTTGAAAGTCGAAGTAAAAATCATATTTTTATATGTTGAAAGTCGAAGTAAAAATCATATTTTTATATGTTGAAAGTCGAAGTAAAAATCATATTTTTATATGTTGAAAGTCAAAGTAAAAATCATATTTTTATATGTTGAAAGTCGAAGTAAAAATCATATTTTTATATGTTGAAAGTCAAAGTAAAAATCATATTTTTATATGTTGAAAGTCGAAGTAAAAATCATATTTTTATATGTTGAAAGTCGAAGTAAAAATCATATTTTTATATATTGAATAGCATAGTAAAAATTCTATTTTTACATATGCAGAGAATACGGGTGAAAGCGACAAATAGGCGAAGATTTCTATTAAGAAGAGTCTTGCAGTTGGATAGCTATTGGTGAGATTTCTGATTTAAAATTTATATATATATGTGTGAAGTAAAAGTGAATTGCTATATATAAATATATATATATATATATATATACGCCCCTCGTCCCCAAACCATGGACGATATTTATTGGTTGAAATTGTTGTGATAATTGGTTGATAACGAATGGTTGTTTGGGATTGTTTGTGATTGATATTGGTTGATTGTGGTTGAAAAATACCCATTTGTGGTTGTGAAATATTTGGTTGAAACCACATAGGATTAGTTTGTGGAAATGAAATAAATATATATACATGCCGCCTGCGTGCGAACTAGATGCATGTTTCCCATTGTCAAAAACCGCGAGGTTTTAAGGTAGAGCGAGGAGCCGTACTAGGGACGGTGCCGGTGTAACTACCCTGCCGTTATGCTGCAGAAATTTTGAATAATATTTGTGTGTTTGAATTATTTTCATATGCTTAAACTATATTTATTCCTTATATAGAAAACATTCATGTGTTGAATTGATATTCATTCGTTGTTTAGAAATTCATGTGTTGAATGGTATTCATATTTTGAAATAAACTGTTAGATAATAAAAATCACATTTTTATCTATATATAAAAACAATAGAAAACATTCATGTGTTGAATTGATATTCATTCGTTGTTTAGAAATTCATGTGTTGAATGGTATTCATATTTTGAAATAAACTGTTAGATAATAAAAATCACATTTTTATCTATATATAAAAACTATAGAAAACATTCATGTGTTGAATTGATATTCATTCGTTGTTTAGAAATTCATGTGTTGAATGGTATTCATATTTTGAAATAAACTATTAGATAATAAAAATCACATTTTTATCTATATATAAAAACTATAGAAAACATTCATGTGTTGAATTGATATTCATTCATTGTTTAGAAATTCATGTGTTGAATGGTATTCATATTTTGAAATAAACTGTTAGATAATAAAAATCACATTTTTATCTATATATAAAAACAATAGAAAACATTCATGTGTTGAATTGATATTCATTCGTTGTTTAGAAATTCATGTGTTGAATGGTATTCATATTTTGAAATAAACTGTTAGATAATAAAAATCACATTTTTATCTATATATAAAAACTATAGAAAACATTCATGTGTTGAATTGATATTCATTCGTTGTTTAGAAATTCATGTGTTGAATGGTATTCATATTTTGAAATAAACTGTTAGATAATAAAAATCACATTTTTGTCTATATATAAAAACTATAGAAAACATTCATGTGTTGAATTGATATTCATTCGTTGTTTAGAAATTCATGTGTTGAATGGTATTCATATTTTGAAATAAACTGTTTGATAATAAAAATCACCTTTTATCGACTATATGAACTATATAGAAAAATAGTGTTTTGAAATGAATCGTTTTACAATAAAAATCACATTTTTATTGTATACATAAATCGTTAAAATGCGAAGTGTTAAAAATAGCCACTTGTTCAAAATAAACATAGACGAGTTGAAATATTCATTAATTAGCTAATGAAATGATTTGCACCTATTTATGTAACATTAGAATGAATGGAGTTTTTAAACCAAATAGAAATCAAGTATGAAGTTGAATAGAAAATGAAAAATGATATGAACTGTATATATATGTACATGCAATATTCTTTGAACAGGTTATAGCAAAGGGGCTAGAGAAGAGGAATAAAATTTTGTGCCCGACAAATAGGTACACATTTACTGATTTGTTTGGGTGATGATTTTGAGCCTGTTGGCTAGCGCTTGGCTAGCCGCTTGGCTTTTTCTTTTCCTTTTTGAGATTAGAAGGACCGCAACGCTATTTGCGATTTCCCGACGCTCCCGGTGCAGGGGAGGTTATGGCGAAATTTTTCCAAAATTTAAGGTGTTAGAAAAATTTTTGAAGTGAAAACGATATAGAAATCATTGAATGAACTATATTTATATAACTATATAAATATAAATAAAATTAAAACGAAACGAGGCCGTGCAGTTCGTATTTTGAAACCGTGATTTCAAACGACTAGTACGGGAAATCCGACCATTGGATTTTCCCGAAACCTCAACCGTCGGGTTCGCCTTGGAATAATCTTTCCAACGACACCAACCTTGTAAAAATCCAACGGTTGGATTGTCTGGAATGTTTAATTCAAATTCGAAGAAAAACAGCGCCAGAATCGATTATATTTATATATAAATACAAATAGAATTATATTTAATCGAATAACGACGCTGCAGTTCGTATTGTGAAATCGAAACTTCAAACGATTGTACCGGGAGATCCGACCGTCGGATTTTCCCGAAACTGGAACCGTTGGGTTCGTTTTGAAAAGACCTTTCTAATGATGTAAATTTTGTGAAGATCCAACGGTTAGATTTTCAGATATGTGTAAATCAAATCTGAAGAAAAACAGCGCCACGGCCACGTTATGGCCCGAAGCGTCGTTTTAAATAAAATGGCTATTTTAAAATAAATAAAAATAGCGATAAATAGTTATAAAATATCACAAGCGATATGGAATGGAAATAAACTGAATTTGCTTGATTTATGTGATGTTTGATGGTTGAATGTGTTTGTTGTGAAAATTACATTAAAGGACAAAATTGGTGTTGTCGAATAATTTAACCATTGAAACAAATTGAATTGAAATTCTAAATATACGTGAATTATTTGAGAAGGCCGAGTTAATTCTCATTTCAAATAATTGACCGACGATTGAAATTCGAAGATGAAGACGATGGTCGAAGACCGGAGGTCTTCACCTCGTTTGGATGGTAACCGAGGTCCTGATTGGGAGGCATCCCGAAATATGGATAATGAGTGGTGATCGTTCAGACGTACGTGATGATCGACGGGTTTGTGAGTTATTTAGTGCCTCCGGTTTCGTTCAGACCCAGAACGGACTTGTAAATGGACTGTGTGTCTGACATTGGATTTTATTCTATGTTGATTGATCTCTGTTAAATATACATCTGTTTGGCGGTGAAGAATTTATTCTTTTGCTTAACGCCCTTCTTTGAGACGCACGAGCTCAGAGGTTGTATATCGATGGACATCAGTCGCATGGCATGAATTGCCTGTGTGGCATGCTAAGATGCAGTGATCAGGGCTTCTGTTGAAAAGCAAAGTCTTGTGGTGATGATCAAAGCACCGCCTGTGTGGCGTAGCTTTGTGTATAACGTGAATTCGCGAGCCTCACACCCCGGTATGAACCTAAAACGGGAGAGGACATCAGGGAGGGCCTGCGTTTCTTTCTAGCTAGGGTGGTGTCAGGGCTGGTAGGTCACTGACACCACCCTAGCTAGAAAGAAACGCAGGCCCTCCCTGATGTCCTCTCCCATTTTAGGTTCATACCGGGGTGTGAGGCTCGCGAATTCACGTTATACACAAAGCTACGCCACACAGGCGGTGCTTTGATCATCACCACAAGACTTTGCTTTTCAACAGAAGCCCTGATCACTGCATCTTAGCATGCCACACAGGCAATTCATGCCATGCGACTGATGTCCATCGATATACAACCTCTGAGCTCGTGCGTCTCAAAGAAGGGCGTTAAGCAAAAAAATAAATTCTTCGCCGCCAAACAGATGTATATTTAACAGAGATCAATCAACATAGAATAAAATCCAATGTCAGACACACAGTCCATTTACAAGTCCGTTCTGGGTCTGAACGAAACCGGAGGCACTAAATACCTCGCAAACCCTTCGATCAACACGTACGTCTGAACGATCACCACTCATTATCCATATTTCGGGATGCCTCCCAAGCAGGACCTCGGTTACCATCCAAACGAGGTGAAGATCTCCGGTCTTCGACCATCGTCTTCATCTTCGAATTTCAATCGTCGGTCGATTATTCGAAATGAGAATTAACTCGGCCTTTCCAAATAATTCACGTATATTTAGAATTTCAAATCGATTTATTTCAATGGTTAAATTATTCGACAACACCAATATTGTTCTTTAATGTAATTCTCACACCAAACACATTCAACCATCAAAAGCCACACAAATCAAGCAAATTCAGTTTATTTCCATTCCATATCGTTTCCAATATTTTATAACGATTTATCGCTATTTTTCTTTATTTTAAAATAGCCATTTTATTCAAAACGACGCTTCGGGCCATAAGGCGGCCGTGGCGCTGTTTTTCTTCAGATTTGATTTACACATATCTGAAAATCTAACCGTTGGATCTTCACAAAATTTACATCATTAGAAAGGTCTTTTCAAAACGAATCCAACGGTTCCAGTTTCGGGAAAATCCGACGGTCGGATCTCCCGGTACAATCGTTTGAAATTTCGATTTCAAAATACGAACTGCAGCGTCGTTATTCGATTAAATATAATTATATTTATATACATAAATAAATATAATCGTTTCTGGCGCTGTTTTTCTTCAGATTTGAATTAAACATTCCAGACAATCCAACCGTTGGATTTTCACAAGGTTGGTGCCGTTGGAAAGATTATTCCAAGGCGAACCCGACGGTTGAGATTTCGGGAAAATCCAATGGTCGGATTTCCCGCACTAGTCGTTTGAAATCACGGTTTCAAAATACGAACTGCACGGCTTCGTTTCGTTTTAATTTTATTTATATTTATATATTTATATAAATATAGTTCATTCAACAATTTCAATATCGTTTTCACTTCAAATATTTTTCTAACACCTTAAATTTTGGAAAAATTTCGCCATAACCTCCCCTGCACCGGGAGCATCGGGAAATTGCAAATAGCGTCCCGGTCCTTCTAATCTCAAAAAGAAAAAGAAAAAGCCAAGCGGCTAGCCAACAGGCTCAAAATCATCACCCAAACAAATCAGTAAATGTGTACCTATTTATCGGGCACAAAATTTTATTCCTCTTCTCTAGCCCCTTTGCTATAACATGTTCAATGAATATGCATATACATATATATACAGTTCTTATCATTTATCCTTTTCTATTCAACTTCATATTTGATTTCTATTTGGTTCAAAAACTCCATTCATTCTAATTTTACATAAATAGGTGCAAATCATTTCATTAGCTAATTAATGAATATTTCAACTCATCTATGTTTATTTTGAACAAGTGGCTATTTTTAACACTTCACATTTTAACGATTTATGCATACAATAAAAATGTGATTTTTATTGTAAAACGATTCATTTAAAAACACTATTTTTCTATATAGTTCATATAGTCGATAAAAGGTGATTTTTATTATCGAACAATTTATTTCAAAATATGAATACCATTCAACACATGAATTTCTAAACAACGAATGAATATCAATTCAACACATGAATGTTTTCTATAGTTTCTATATATAGATAAAAATGTGATTTTTATTATCGAACAATTTATTTCAAAATATGAATACCATTCAACACATGAATTTCTAAACAACGAATGAATATCAATTCAACACATGAATGTTTTCTATGGTTTTTATATATAGATAAAAATGTGATTTTTATTATCGAACCATTTATTTCAAAATATGAATACCATTCAACACATGAATTTCTAAACAACGAATGAATATCAATTCAACACATGAATGTTTTCTATGGTTTTTATATATAGATAAAAATGTGATTTTTATTATCGAACCATTTATTTCAAAATATGAATACCATTCAACACATGAATTTCTAAACAACGAATGAATATCAATTCAACACATGAATGTTTTCTATTATTTCTATATATAGATAAAAATGTGATTTTTATTATCGAACAATTTATTTCAAGATATGAATACCATTCAACACATGAATTTCTAAACAACGAATGAATATCAATTCAACACATGAATGTTTTCTATTGTTTCTATATATAGATAAAAATGTGATTTTTATTATCGAACAATTTATTTCAAAATATGAATACCATTTAACACATGAATTTCTAAACAACGAATGAATATCAATTCAACACATGAATGTTTTCTATAGTTTAAGCATATGAAAATAATTCAAACACACAAATATTATTCAAAATTTCGGCAGCATAACGGCAGGGTAGTTACACCGGCACCGTCCCTAGTACGACTCCTCGCTCTACCTTAAAACCTCGCGGTTTTTGACAATGGGAATCATGCATCTAGTTCGCACGCAGGCGGCATGTATATATATTTATTTCATTTCCACAAACTAATCCTATGTGGTTTCAACCAAATATTTCACAACCACCAATGGGTATTTTTCAACCACAATCAACCAATATCAATCACAAACAATCCCAAACAATTATTCGCTATCAATCAATTTTCACAACAATTTCAACCAATAAATATCGTCCATGGTTTGTGGACGAGGGGCGTATATATATATAGATATTTATATATAGCAATTCACTTTCATTTTCAACACATATATAATATTTTTAAATCAGAAATCTCACCAATAGCTATCCAACTGCACGACTCTTCCTTTATAGAAATCTTCGCCTTTTCGTCGCTTTCGCCCGTATTCTCTACATATGTAAAAATCGAATTTTTACGATGCTATTCAATATATAAAAATATGATTTTTACTTCGACTTTCAATATATAAAAAATCTGATTTTTACTTCGGCTTTCAATATATAAAAATCTGATTTTTACTTCGGCTTTCAATATATAAAAATCTGATTTTTACTACGGCTTTCAATATATAAAAATCTGATTTTTACTACGGCTTCCAATATATAAAAATCTGATTTTTACTTTAAAACAAAATCAGTTTTAATACATTTTTTTTAAAATTTCAGTTTTTATACTTTTTTTTTTAAAATCCAGTTTTATACTTTTAAAAATCTAGTTTTATAAAAAAAACAATTCAGTTTTTAAAATACTTTTAAAAACTCAGTTTTATTTCTTTAAAAAAAAAAAACAAATCAGTTTTATTTCTTTAAAAATAAAATAGCAAAACGAAAAACTTACAGAGGGGGGGTGTTTTCTGCAGTTCGTCGGAGGCGGGGGCTCTCGAGGGTGGCGTTCGGCGGCTTCAGCTTCGCGAGCGAGGGGGGGCTTCAACGGAGCTCGAGCGATCGGGGGGGGGGCTCAGGCGGAGGCGGGCTTGGAGGAGGAACAGGCGGTGGCGTCGATGTCGGGGGGCGGCGGCGATTTGCTAAGGGTTTTCCTTTTTTTTTATTCTGTTTAAAATCGAAATGAAAAGGGGGGGGGGCCAAAACGAAGATAAAGGGAGGGAATTTTTTTTTTATTATTTAATTATTTAATTTAGCAAAGAGTTGACTTTTACGTACGACCTCGAAACGAGGCCCACCGCCTGTCGTCCATAGCGTTTCACCCCCATTCCGAACACAATGGGATATGTATCGCAAGCTGATTTGATCGTTACAATCAGTTTCCTTTTGAATTTTCATTTAAATCACTATATTGAATTTTAAACGCACATTTCAAATTACCGGGGTCACATACTAACTAGAAAAATTCCAGAAAAATATTTTCTAGCTTCGTATTGACGATACGGTCCTAACAAAACTAGTTTCGACGAATTCTGAGACCGTTTGAAAAATGGCCAATTTCCATTCGATTAAAATCAACGGAAACTGGTCAAACGCGTTTTCTTTTGCCACGCTCACATATTGATTCGAAAAATTATGAAATTTGAAACCTAGCAATAACTTGACACTGCGGAACCAACAAAAGTGGTTTCGTCGTAATCCGAGGTCATTTGCAAAATGTCCATTTTTAAGGGCCTGAATTCCATAGCGACTATTCAGAATTTTCAACTGGATATATCTTTTGATTCCCGCTATCAAATTTCGATTGGTCGGATTCGTTAGAAAGATATTCTCAATTAGATTCCATTATTTTTGGTTTCACTAAAATCCGGATTGTTTTGCACCCGGTATATTCAATTGAAGTTTGAAATCGAATTATCGAACTACCGCGCCATATTCAATTTTATATATAATTATAATTAATTATATTCGTTTTCAAATGTCGATTCAAACTCAGTTTTCATCGCCATTATTTAAAATATTTATTTTAAATATTTAAAATCCATTATTTTAGACAATTTAAAAATTTAAATTGGTTCAGATTTTCTGGGTCGTTACATGATACGTACATGTCATATATATATATATGTATGTATACGTATATGTATATATATATATATATATATATATTTCTTTTTTTTTCTTTTTATCTATCTTCCCAATTACCCATTTTCACACTAAACCACTTTTTGAACTGCATTCACACTAGGCTATTTTAAGCCATTCCCCTAAAACAAAAATAAGGCGCTGGCGGAGATCGAACTCTGTACCTCTTGTATGCAAGTCATGTGTTCCAACCAAATGAGCTACTAAGTCTTTTGCTTACAAAAGTTAGAACAATGCTAAACATTATTCTTTTCTCATTCCTCTTTTTCCATGTTTTGCTGCAATTTTTAATTTAAGGATATCTTTTTCATACGGAGTCCAATTTACGCAAACTCAGACTCTATCTCAAGCAGAATTTCAAGAAGAACGCAATGGCGTAACCTGTTTCCCTTAGTTCTTTGATTTCGAATTAATTATACTTTAATTTGTTAATTTCACAGCTATAGAATACACGGGGTGTTACATTACTAGTATATTGGATGTTATGTGTACTGCTGATCGCTATGACCACATTGTGATTTAAATAATGGTATGATATTAAAGAAAGAGAATAACATCTATATAAATCAGAACATGTGATGGAAATTAAGAGGCTTGGGGGATGTGCAAAAGTATGGGTCATAGAATGCTTATATATATATGTATATATATAGAGAGAGAGAGAGAGTGAGGTAGGTTCAATGGCACCCCTATTTTCTACATTTGCACCCCATTTCTAGCCACTCGTTTATATTAGAATAATGTAGTGGAGGGAGAGAGAATAAGTGGAAGGAGAGAGAGGGGGAAACTTGTGGTGGAAATCAGGGGCTTTTGGGGTGCTGCAATATTTGGGCTGCCATTGAATGCTCGCCATACATACATACGTACATATATATATATATATATATATGTATGTATATAGAGAGAGAGAGAGAGAGGAAGGTTATATGGCATCCCATTTTGTTGGCACCCCTTTTGCACCTCTATGATAGCCTCTCATTTATTATTTATTAAGTTAGTGGGGGAGAGAGAATTAGTGGAAGGAGAGAGAAAGATGATTGTGTAGTGGAAATCAGGGGGGCTAAAAGGGTGCTGGACTATTTGGGGTGCTCTTGATCGCTCCTCATATATATATATATATATATATATATATATATATATATATATATATATATAGACACACACACACATACATACATACATACACGTGTGTGTTCGTGTGTGCGCATGTGTGCGTGAATGTATACATGCTTGTATACATGTATTTATGTATATGCACATGGGTATATGCACATGTGCTCTTGTGCCCTTATGCATATCTAAAATTTACAATTTGGCTATTTCGTGTAAATGCATGTTGATACATTAATGGTTGGATGATCTTTTGTTTCGAGTTTGTTGATCCATTTAATTAAAATGCTACATCTTATTCTTTCCTATAAATAGTCTTAATTATATATGTGAATTCTTACTTCCGTTAAATATATAAATGAAATATGAATAACTCTTTCATGTCATATCCATATGGACATAAACTACTAAATAATTCTTATATCTCCGAAAACAACAAAATACATTGATTCCTAGATTACCCAAAAGTTTAATTTTGCTATATACGTACATCTAGCTAATTGTTAAACTAAAAATACACTGTTTTCCAAGCGATAATATTTAGATCATCAATATTTTTTAATGCAATGTGCCACAACAAAGAGATTATCTCTTCCGCGGTTGAGAAGCATATTAGGAATGCACATAATTTATGAATTAATCAATACATAATTGACTTAATAGTTAATACGGTTCAGAAATTTGCCATGTTTCCACTCCAATGAATAAAAAGGATAACAAATAATTAAAACTAGTAAATTAAGTAGCGTAAATACTATGTTTTTTTTTTTTTTTTTTGGGATTTCTGCTCAAGTAGAACCAAATCACTAACCTTTGCGCACACTATATGTTTTTATTTTGAATATCTTCTATCTGTTGAAAGTTATGTCTTCCAGCTATTTTGTACCATGGGACACCTCACTCAATCTAGTCGATTGATTAATTGAATTTATTAATTAGAATATGTTAAATGAATAAGTGAGATGAGTGCGAACGGGGTATGCAAAAGCTGGGGAAAGATAATCTTTTTTTTTTGGTGTGTGTTGTAGAGCATATAGGTTCAAAGCGCTTCACATGTTTTTGGGAAAATGCACTCCAAGTAATAAATACTTAGTTGTAAATAAACATATTGAGAAGGTTACATGTTTTCCTAAGTAGATTGACTTTTTCAATAAGTAATAACAGAGGTAACATCATCGATTTTTTGTTTGTTTGGAAAAATATTAAAGTTCTCATAAGTTACATACTAGTCATATGTCATAATTTCCACTGAAAAAAAGGAAAGTTAACTTTTCTTTATAATTGGATAACGATGTATAGAAATATCGCAAATTCAAATCTCACTCTTGATGAACCATTTATGTATTATTATCTATTTTTAACCATTATTTGCATGATTACATCTCAAACATTCATGATATCAATAGTATGCTTTTTATACGTTCACTTATCTTGCCTATGCTTTTCATATTCCCGTTTTTCTTGGTATTGTTTTCATTCAAACATGGGGAAAAAAAATTATACTCTCTTGTGTTTATCAATTTGCTTACTGAAAACAGTAACAACAGTGATAGTTTAGGGTTCAATTTTATCATGTTTTTCAAGAATTTTTTTGTGTGTATGTGTCACACATTATGATTTACCAATAGTATCTGGACCAAAATTAATTTAAAAACTAGTCATGCATAAACCAATATGAAACATGTGATGCTCTATAAGCCAACTATCATTTTAATGTTTTTTTTTTTTATTTACGTGTGGAACCTAAGACTTCACTCAAGCCATTGCTTGTCGGTCTTAGTAAACCCCACGGGTAGTGATATACCCCGATTTTTCAACGACTTCACACTACCTAGGTAGTCACCCCTAGAAATTGGCAGAGGTGGCCCTCGAACCTGAGACCTATGTCTCATCCCAATTCGCCCACCTCTGACCAACTGAGCTAGGAGTGTCGGTACTATCGTTTTAATGATTATACTTAAAAAAAAAAAAAACATTTGAAGAATGGTAGGGGGATATAAATGCATTCTACATAATGCATCATCCCTAAGTTAGTTAATATATGCATTGGGCAAATATTCTAAAGTTCAATTTTACCCATATGTTAGTTTAACCTAGATTGAGTTATTTATCAATCTGATTAGCACACAAAAGCTGGTTACACCAAAGCTCAACCTCTAGGTTGAAAGTGATTATTTGCCCCCCCCCCCCCTTCATGCAAACACGCTTCAGGTAAACAAATGACTAGCCTTAAAATAATCTTGATTCAAAGAACAAAAAAAAACATCTTACATCTCTCCCAAAAGAGAGAGACTAAAATGCCCTTTGGTGTATGTACTAAAATTTATGTATAAGTACTAGGACCTTAAGATATGTTTTCATCTGGGTTTATAAAACAAAAGATAATCTATTATTCATTGTCAATAATATGAGTTCCTCCCCCATTGAAGAGGCTTGCGAGGGCGGGAGAAGAAGATTCAACGAAGAACAGATTGAAGCTCTAGAAAGGTAATTATGCTCATTTTTTATGTCGGTTTTTCTCCCTTTTTTATACTTTGACATCAAGCAGTGGGGCCTGGATTTATTTTACTTTTAATGGACAGAGTTTTTACTACTTGATCTAATCCTGACGAAGGTCGAAGAATTGAGATTAGCAGAACATTAGGGCCGAAACCAAATTAGATAAAACATTGGTTTCAGAATAGAAGGACTACTATTAAGGTATGGTTTTTATTTTCTAGGTTTTCATTTTATATCGTAGTCACTTTTGTTATTCCCATTAATTCATCTCCTAATTGATGTGCTAATTTTGTTTGATAAATAAACAATATTTATAATTTCATTTTTTTTAATATAGATACGAAATGACAAGATTAGCAACATGCATCTTGGCAATGAAAACGACATATTAAGAAGTGAAATCGCTGAGATGCAAACACCACTGAGAATTGTGCGTGCTCACAATGTAGAGTTCAATTATCATCTAAAGAAGAAGAAGAAGAGCACCCTGCTTCTATCGAGCGAGACTGTCAAGACTGGGATTAATCAATGCATGGAAATTATAACCAACCAGCTTGGAAGGTCATTTGCTGACATGAATTTGATGCAGTTTTGTCCTTCAGGTACTAATAATGATGTACCAAATAGCACTTCCACAAATTCTGCATTCCCGCCACCACAAAACCAACAACGCATTTCCACAAATACTACATGTAACGACCGGGAATTTTACTCGATCTGAATCAGTCGCTAAACCAATCAAGACCGTTCGAAATGCCTGATTGTTTTGAGAACACGACAAAATAGAACTCAGACGGAAGAACATTTCATTGTATATTACAACAATTCCATCAGAATACAAGAATATACAGAGTATGAATAAATATTACACAGAAATATCAGAGATTTAATTTACATTTAAATACATTGCAGCGGAAATAATACAAAACACAACTAGAAGGAGATATACGGATACAAAGCTTTCTGGACATCTTTCCAGCTGTAAGTCAGGATCCTATGAATTTAAATCTGCAAAACCAAAACTACGAGTTGCCCCTGTCAAAATAAGGGCACCCAGAGTTTAGGTTAAAACAATAAACTCCAGGTCAGTCATGGGACTGGTGTGAGAACTAAAACAGTTATTAATCTTTATTTTAAAGTTAGGTAAATCAAGGGACCACGGCGTATAACACGGAACGGGTTTCCTGCCAAGAACACCAGTGCATAAAACAACAGCGCAATGCTAAATATAGAAAAATGAAGCTATTATAAGGCCCAGGTCCTATCACACAATACAACGCAAGCCGGGGGATAGGGTTTTTACCTTATAATAGCCAAGAATGCTTGATACGTTTAAAACAAATCTTTTGATACTATAATAAGTGTATAGCGTATAAAACAACTTCAAATCATAAGTATCAATCATAGGCGGCATAGCATCCCATGCTACTATGTTGCCAATACTAGGCTCTATAAATAAAACCGCAAATGTCACGTACTGGAAGTTGGATTTCCCTCTGTGAACCGAGGCAAAAGATAGTCCTCTACCGAATTCGAGAGCCTCTAGTCCGCCCCTCAGGAACAGCCGCAACCGCCCCTTGGATCGTCAGGGCCGGTCCACCGATGTGGATTATTATGCCTGAACACTGCGTTTCCCCACCCTTTGGGGTGTAAATGAGCTAACAAATGACTCCATCGGCTTCACATAGTCACCGGTATATCCGAGGTGCCTCGCAACAACAACAACCACATAAGTCAAACTCGTCAGGGCGTGTAAAACCACTGACGCCACTTCTAACTAGAAAGAAACGCATGTCCTCCCTGAGGTCCTTCTCCCGTTTTTGGTTCACATCGGGGTGTGAGGCTTGCGAATCCAAGCTACACAAAGCTATGCCACACAGGCCGTGCTTTGATCATCAACCATAAGACTTTGCTTTTCAACAGAAGCCTTGATCATTTGCCACTTAGGCATGCCACACAGGCAATTCACTCCATGCGTTTGATATCCATCAATATATAACCCCTGAGCTCGTACGTCTCAGAGAAGGGCGTTAAGCAAGAGAATAAATTCTCCGCCGCCAAACAGATATATATTTAATAGAAATCAATCACACAGACTAAAATCCAATGTCAGACACACAGTCCATTTACATGTTCGTTCTGGGTCTGAACGAAACCGGAGGCACCTAGTATCCCGCATATCCATCGATCTCCAAGTACGTCTGGACGACCACTAACTGATTCTCTCCTCTTGGGTGTATAGCCCAATCAAGATCATCACCAACCACCCAAACGACGTGAAGACCTCCAGTCTTCGACCACCGTCTTCATCTTCGACTTATCGTCGTATCAGTTATTCAGAATGGCATAAACCCGGTCTTTCTGAATAACTCGCGTATATAGTAAACAAGTGTTACACAAACACAACATACGCCTCATTCCAATTCATCAGTAACTAACCGTAAATTAACAAGAGAATAATTCCCCAAATATTAACCCCGAAGGCCGAAACCAACATCAGATCAATATCCAGAAAACCATTCTGCCTAGCTAACCGACAGTTAATTTCTAAATTTCACATTCTTAGGGAAAGGTTCCCATTAATTTTATCAAAGATAAATCCTTTAAATTTATTCTTTAATCTACTTTTGAATATCAATTCAAACTAGTCGGGATTAACGAACCTTACCAAAGTAATCATTCGTTTTTAATTTCCCAACCCCAACCTATTCATCCCGTGAAGTAAAACTGGTCATACTTCATATCTAACACCACGGTGTTATCGGTAAATTCAATTACCATTTCACGTTCAAATCCAATTAAAGATTTAACTATCGCCTGGAGCATAACTGGTGATACTCCATTCTCGATCTTTTCAATCTAATTAAAGATTCATTAAAACTCCACTTAGTTCTAATCTTCAATTGGGTTAAAGAATCAGTGTCATTTAAATCACGGTTCACGATAAACCCAAAATCACATTCCATTAGTTATCGGGTTGAAGAACAAGTGTTATTTAAAACACTGTTCACGATAAACCCAAAAATCAATACCAATTCAATTCCAATTAAATATTATTTGATTGTTACACTACATTAAATCTAAACAAAAAGATTTAATCATTTCCTCAACTGGGCTTAAGAACAGTGTCAATGAAGACACCATTCACGACAAACCCAAATCATATTTGATATTAAATACAAGGCTCTGAATAGAAAATATACCGGCTTATATTCAATGTCAAATTCTGCGGCCAACAAATATCGTATTGGAAATAACAATATATATATATATATATATATATATCTTTCAAATTTCCATAACAACATCTGTATAATCACGAAACCCAATATCGAAATATTCCAAAGACAATTTCGATTCAAATCTATTCCAATTCAATTATTGGAAATTCTGCAGTCGATTTTTATATTTTCAAATATGGAATTTTTCATCCCAATTCTTCACAAATCGTTTCTTATGATTTTACACAAATTATTACTATTTTTAATAATTTTATCAAGGCCCGTACAGTCGATTTCCATCAACGGCCATCGAACTGCACTTACAGCGACCTTTTCCAAATTTGATTTGGACATAATTCCAAATCCAACCGTTAGATTTCTAATTTCTAATATTCTTTAGAAATCTTTTCGATACGAACCCAATGGTTCCGGTTTTAGGAGAATCCGATAGTCGGATCTCCCGCAATATCCACTCGAAGTCAATGGCCGAAATTCGCGAACTGCCGCGGTGCGGCGCGTTCTATTTAGGTCATTATATATATAATATATATATATCATATATTTCATCGATTTCCTTTCAAAACGTATTTTATTAATTGTTTTAAATTCTTTTTCAAAACAATTTCAACTTCTTTTCAAATTCAAATCAAAATTGAATTTTTCTTATAAATTCGATTTAAATTCATTTCAAAATGATTTCAATTCAAATCGATTTTTAATTCAATTCAGTTTGTCTTCAATTCCATTCAATTTCAATTCGAATTCATTTCTATTCAATTTCAATTCGAATTCATTTCTATTCAATTTCAATTCGAATTCTAATTCTTTTCAAAATATCAGATTTTGAAATCACTTTCGATATTCATTATAAAATGAATAAAATCGATATAAATATCGTTCACGTCAAAATGGCGTCAATCAAATCAACACGGCTTCATATATATCTATTTTCAAATATTCGATTTCAAATATTTCTATTCAAATATTTCCTTTTCAAAACTGGAATGAGGCCCAATCAATTACCATAGATTTTACTTCTATGGATTTACATACAACGCATGTACACATCGACAATAACAAATAATCAACCATCATCCAAAGTGCATTCTACACTGTATAAGCATCAAATATAAATATTTAACGCTTATAACAGTCTGTCAATCAATCGATCGACATACAACTAATTATTGGGATTAGTGTATGTCATATATCATCCCAATACCCGTGTGGGGTTTCAAACAATCAAACACAGATTTTATTTGTGCAGTTGGGCGATGTGTAAAATTTATCGTCCCAATCAATATCAATCAAATAAGTGTATATAAACAAATCTCCGATTTGTTTATATTAATTTATTTCATTTCATATACACGTTAAAAATTCTATTTTTAACTATATAATATTTTGCACTATAAAATATTTTATTTCGTTTCACATCACATCACACAATCAACTACACATCAAAATCAAACAAACAAGCATACAAGCCGTCCATGGTCTGTGGACGACGGGTGTTGGGTGCTACTAAACACCGTCTGCATCCTAGTATATATTTTAACTAGAAAATATAACTAAAAGATGAGGAGTTATCACCAAAGCTATCCCAACTCCACGACACTTCATAGGTAGTAAATCTTCATCGTGCTCGCCTCTAGTTATTTTCGTCGTCCACATTCACTACATATATAAAAATCACATTTTTATATTTTCTCTACTTCACGATAAAATAAAGTTCAGATTTTTATTTCACTTCATAAATTTACAACGCTTCTTTCTATATAAAAAAAATATTTTTATATTTCTACTTTAATAAAAACCATATTTTTAATACTCTACCTAAGTAAAAATCATATTTTGCCACTAGTGTAAAAATGATACTTTTAACTTTTCTATATTATAAAAATTATATTTTTAACCTTTCTATATTATAAAAATTATATTTTTAACCTTTCTATGTTATAAAAATTATATTTTTAACCTTTCTAGGTTATAAAAAATTATATTTTTAACCTTTCTATGTTATAAAAATTATATGTTTATCTCGCTACTCATTATCTAGTTAAAAATATTTTCATATCCTCCATCATGTATATATATTTAAAAATCAAATCTTTTATCAATGATAAAACCCATGCCTTTCATCTTTTTAAAATCCTTTCTTTCTAGTTTAAAAATCTTTTTCTTTGCAAAAATCTAACCTTTTTGCATTTTAAAAATTTATTCTTTTATTTAATAAAAATCTATTCTTTTATTTTGCTATCTTCCTAATAAAAATTACAACTTGGTTTATAAATAAAAATCGAAACTTGTTTACAAATAAAGGTAATGAATAAAATAAAATAAAACTTACAGTTGAAGTTTGGGGAGAGGGGAGGGCTGTTTGTAGGCCGCGACGGCAAGAAGGGGGGTCGGAGTCCGACTAGGGTGCGGCGGCAAGCGTTATGGGGTGGAGGTGCAGATTCCGGCTTGGGCGTTAAGGTTTGGGGGTCCACGCGGATGAAGGGGAGGGTGCGGAGGTTGAGCGTCGCTATGGGAGGGGGTTCGACGATCACATGAGAGATGGCCAGGGTGAACAAAGGTGGAGGCGTCGCCATTTTTTTCCGATCTGAGAAGATCGATTTGGGGTTATCGGGTTTTGATTTAAGGGGGGGCGGGTTTGGTCTATTGACCACGTGAAAATTATAAAGGGCGTTGACCCCTTTTGACTTAGCCATTATAAATTTATATTTATTATTTTAATTTCCATAAAAAGTAACTTTTTATTTCAAATTCGAAATCGAACCCATCGACTATCGTCCCTAGCTAATTACCCCAATTCCGAACACAATGGGATTTGCTGTGTGAGCCAAATCGGCCGTTACGATCAGTTTCTGTTGAATTTAAAACATAAATCTATATATTCAATTTTGAACATACATTTCAATTTACCGGGGCCACACACAGTCTCTAAAAATTTCCGGAAAATATTTTCTAGCTTCGTATTGATGATACGATCCTAACAAAACTTATTTCGTCAGATTCTGAGACCGTTTGAAAAATGGCCATTTTCCAGTCGATTAAAATCAATTGAAACTGGTCAAACGCATTTTCCTTTGCCACGCTCGCATATCGATTCGAAAAATTATGAAATTTGAAACCTAGAAATAACTTAGCATCCCGGACCCAAACAAAAGTGGTTTCATCGAATTCCGAGGTCGTTTGCAAAATTTCCATTTTTAAGGGCCAGGATTTCATAGCGACTATTCTAAAAAATCTTTTGGACATAACTTTTGATTTCCGCTATGAAATTTCGATTTTTCGGATTTGTCAGAAAGATATTCTCAATTAGATTCAAATATTTTTGGTTTCACTAAAATCCGATTTATTTTGAATCCTGTACATTCATTTGAACTTTGAAATCGAATTATCGAACTACCACGCCATTTTCAATTCCTTTTATAATTTAAAATAAAATATTTATATTCTAACGAGGATCTATATAAATATATACGTTCTAATTCTATTCAAAATAAATTTCTCGTCGATATTATTTAAAATAATTCATTTACATAATCAAAATTCACTAAAATTGCCAAAATAAAAATTTTAAATTAGCTCGGATTTCCGGGTTATTACACTACATTCCCGCCACCACCAAACCAACAGCAGCAGCAGATTCCTGTTCTTGGCGGGATCTCAAGCAGTGATAAGGCAATGCTAGTAGAGCAAGCAACAAATGCCATGCACGAACTTGTAGAGCTAACCAGACCAACAGGCCCATACTAGATCAAACCCATGTACGAAGACAAGGAAATTCTCTGTCTCTTCTGTTATGGAAAGACCTTCAAAAGGATCGAGCATCATTTGCATAACAATGATACTCATGTTGACTCTTCAAGAGCTTCTGGCCTTGTGTGCATGAATTCTCTTTCTTTGGTTGATGGTTTAATGGATCCGGTTAGCACTTTTCTATTTTCATCTCCTTTTGGTACTTATTAGTCAATAGACCTTCATTCAAAACTTTTTTTTTCATATCGTAGACCAAGTATGTGGGCCTGTTTCATTCTGTCGTGGCTAAAGCAAATATTATTGATGCCATTTCTGTAGTAATGGGTGGAAATAATCACAGTGGATCTTTATTGCTGGTATTTAAGGAGAAGTACTTCATTCTTAACATAATGGTTTCTGAGTTTTTGGGCTAAAATAATTGAATAATTCGTCTATGCAGATGCATAGTGAAATTGGAATTCTTAGTCCATTCATCCCATCTCGCGAATATTACTTTGTTCGCTACTGCCAGAGGGTCAACAATGGTTCTTGGTTTATAGCCGATGTGTCAGTTAATTTTCTAGGCTTTCTAGCAAAGCATAGAAGGTTGCCTTCGGGTTGCATGATTGAAGAGACGCCTAATGGTCACTCTATGGTAACTCACCTACATATATCATATGAAAAGGGGGGAAAAAGAGGGGGGCGGAGGGGGGGACCACTCACAAACGCTGAAACACACGCATGCACAGAGACACACTCTTTGTGCAATTTTGTTGTTTGATGGTCGGTGTAGCTAAAGTTGTAAAACTGTCAGTTTCCAAAATAGATTTCGTGAGCGTTTGTCAATAGCATTTTAAGTAATGATTTAGTATTATAATTTGAATTGTTTGATAATAGTTCAATCTTCTGATTTTGAAGTAAGAGGCAAAATGACAAGTTGTAAATAATAAATACTTTTATTCATAACTCATCTATCCGATCACTTCAACTCTTACATTTCAAATGAAACTACTTGCTCTAAGAAAATTTAAATTTTGTTGTTCCCAGTTTTTTAATTTTATTTACCTTCTATATCATTTACAAACTCAATGTAGTTCACTTGGGTAGAGCATACAGAAGTAGAAGAAATCAATCATAATCTTGGTGTCTTCCACAATTATATTTGTTGCAGTACGGCATTTGGAGCTCAGCACATGTTAGCAACACTTCAAAGAATGACCGAGAGGTCTTATTACTTGTGGATGGCAGGGCATCAAAGCTTAGATACTGGAGGAGGTACAAATTTCCAATTACAATTACATTTGCATTATGTTTTTGTTGAGTTTACTTACAATTAATAGCATGATTTTCAGTTATTTTGACACAAGATAGCAAAAGAAGCTTAATGTCTGTAACAACCCGGAAAATCTGGGCCAGTTTAAAATTTTTATTTTGGCAATTTTAACGAATTTTGATTATTTAAAATGAATTATTTTAAATAATATCGACGAGAAATTTATTTTGAATAGAATTCGAACGTATATATTATACGCGTCGTCGTTAGAATATAAATATTTATATATAATTATAAATAGAATAGAAAATGGCGCGGTAGTTCGAAAATTCGATTTCTAATTTCAAATGAATATACAGAATTCAATATAAGTCAGAATTGAACGAAACAAGAAATATTTGAATCTGTATAACTATATCTTTGTAACGAAGTTAACAAACTGAGATTTCATCTTAGAAATGATAAGATATGTCCAGTTTAAAATTAGAAATAGTCGCTGTGGAATTTATATATATTTTTATATATATAAGGCCCTTAAAAATGGACATTTTGCAAATGACCTCGGATTTCGACGAAACCACTTTTGTTGGGTCCGTGATGTCGAATTATTGCTAGATTCCAAATTTCATAATTTTTAGAATTAATATGTGAGCGTGGCAAAGGAAAACGCGTTTGACCAGTTTCAGTTGATTTTAATCGACTTGAAATTGGCCATTTTTCTAACGGTCTCAGAATTCGACGAAACTAGTTTTGTTAGGACCGTATCGTCAATACGAAGTTAGAAAATATTTTTCGGGAATTTTTAGAGTTAATATGTGACTCCGGTAATTTGAAATGTACGTTTAAAATTCAATATAGTGATTTAAATGTAAATTCAACGGAAACTGATTTAAACGGTCGAATCAGCCTGCGTGGCATATCCCATTGTGTTCGGAATGGGGGTAATTAGCTATGGACGACAGGCGGTGGGCCTCGTTTAGAGGTCGAAAATAAAAGTTGCTTTTTGAAATTAAATTAAATAAATTAAAATTAAAATAAATCCTCTCTCCTCTCCCCCTATTTCTCTCTGGCCCCCCCCCCTTTCAAAACAGAAATCGACTTCTAAAAAAAAAAAAAAGAAAGAGGAAACCCGCCGTCCCCCAACTCAACACTCGCGCCTCCTCCGCCTAATGCGTGCCGCCGCCAAAGGCTCCCCAACGTCGCCTCCCTCCCTGCTCGATCCAGACTCCTCCCCTTCCCTTTAGCTCGACCGACGCCCCCTCTAGATCCAAATAGAACGCCGCCGCCAGCCCTAGGGGGCCCAACGCCGACAGCGCCGCCTGCGCCTGGGCAACTCCGACCCTCCAACGTCGAACTCACCCACCCCTCTGTAAGTTCACTGATTGATTTTTTATTTTACTTTAAAATTGATTTTTTGTTTGTTTACTTTAAAACTGATTTTTTTAAGTTAAGTAAAAGCTGATTTTTAAGTTAAGTAAAAACTGATTTTTAAGTTAAGTAAAAACTGATTTTTAAGTTAAGTAAAAACTGATTTTTAAGTTAAGTAAAAACTGATTTTTAAGTTAAGTAAAAACTGATTTTTTAAGTTTAGTAAAAACTGATTTTTTAAGTTTAGTAAAAACTGATTTTTAAGTTTAGTAAAAACTGATTTTTTTAAGTTAAGTAAAAACTGATTTTTTTAAGTTAAGTAAAAACTGATTTTTAAGTTAAGTAAAAACTGATTTTTAAGTTAAATAAAAACTGAATTTTATAAAAGTATAAAAACTGATTTTTAAGATGATTTAAAAAAATGATTTATAAACTAAAGGGAGATTAGAAAGTCGAAATAAAAATAGAATTTTTATATATTGAACTTCGACAGAAAAATAGAATTTTTATATATTGAACTTCGACAGAAAAATAGAATTTTTATATATTGAACTTCGATAGAAAAATAGAATTTTTATATATTGAACTTCGATAGAAAAATAGAATTTTTATATATTGAACTTCGACAGAAAAATAGAATTTTTATATATTGAACTTCGATTGAAAAATAGAATTTTTATATATTGAACTTCGATTGAAAAATAGAATTTTTATATATTGAACTTCGATAGAAAAATAGAATTTTTATATATTGAACTTCGATAGAAAAATAGAATTTTTATATATTGAACTTTGAAATAAAAATTCGATTTTTATATATGGAACTTTGAAATAAAAATTCGATTTTTGTATATTGAATAGCGATGTAAAAATTCGATTTTATATATATAGTGGCCTTGGGCAACGAAGGTGACAAAAAGGCGAAACGACGAAGACTTCTGCAAAAGAAGAGCCGTGGAGCTAGGATAGCTATCTGTGAGAATTTCTCACCTTTCTATTTCTTTTCTAGTTATATATATACTAGGATGCAGACAGTGCTTAGTAGCACCCGACACAATCGTCCACAGACCATGGACTTGTTTGTTTGACTGTTTGGTGATTGATTGCGATAATTGGTTTGAATGTGGTTTGTGGTGTGAAAAATCGAATCGATAAATTGGTTAGGATTAGACGTGCGCCGTTATAAGGCGTAGGAGTAAGGCTAGGTTAGACCCTTACTCCAAATTTTGTGGTTTGCATAACGAAATTGATTTGATTGATGTGTGAATGGCGTGGGCCTTCACTAGACCGGGGATAAGGCTATGCCTCGTCCCGTTTCTAGTATCGTGCCGTTATGCCGCCGAAATTTTCTAAAATATGTTAGAAAATAAAAATATCATTTTATTGTGTAAATGAATAATAGAAATTCATATGTTGGAATAAAATGTTTTATCGTTAAAAATATAATTTTTAACGTGAAGTGAATAAAATAAAATATTCATTTATAAACCGGACGGTTTGTTTATGTACACCTATTTGAATGACATTGATTGGGACGATAAATTTTACACATCGCCCAACTGCACAAATAAAACCTATGTTTGATTGTTTGAAACCCCACACGGGTGTTAGGATGAAATTTGAAGTTCACTCATCCTGATTGATTAAATATGTCGATCGATTGATTGACAGGCTGTTATAAGCGTTAGATATCTATATTTGATGCTTATACAGTGTAGTGCACTTTGGTTGATGGTTGATTATTTTTCAATGCTATTATATGTGTGTAATGCATGAAAATCCATATAATTAACTTTATATGGTAATTGATTGGGCCTCATTCTAATTTGAAAAATAAAGAATATTATAAAATAAAAGTTCATGTGTTGACAGTACTCATTCATTGAGATTGGTCATGTGTTGAACGAAATATTTTAATATTAAAATTTACATCTTTATCGATATAAAGTAAAAGTTCATGTGTTGACAGTACTCATTCATTGAGATTGGTCATGTGTTGAACGAAATATTTTAATATTAAAATTTACATCTTTATCGATATAAAATAAAAGTTCATGTGTTGACAGTACTCATTCATTGAGATTGGTCATGTGTTGAACGAAATATTTTGATAATAACAACTATTTTGAAAAAGAAATATTTGAAATAGAATATTTGAAAATAGAAATTTATGAAGCCGTGTTGATTAGATTGACGCCATTTTGACGTAAACGATATTTATATCGATTTATTCGATTTCGAATAAAAATGAATTGAAAACGATTTCGAATAGAAATGAATTGAAAACGATTTCGAATAGAAATGAATTGAAAACGATTTCGAATAGAAATGAATTAAAAACGATTTCGAATAGAAATGAATTGAAAATGATTTCGATTTCGAAATGAATTGAATATATAACGATTTCGAAATGAATGAATTGAAAACGATTTCGAAATGAATTGAATTGAAAATGATTTCGAAATGAAATGAATTGAAAACGAATTCAAATTGAGTTGAAACGAATTGAAATGAATTCAAATTGAATTGAAATTTGAATTGAATAGAAATGAATTTTGAAACGAATTTATAAAGAAGAATTCAATTTTTGATTTGAATTGAAAAGGAAGTTGAAATTGCTTTTGAAGCGAATTTAAAACTATTTATATAATTCGTTTTAAATAGAAATCGATGAAATATATATTATATATATTATATATATAATATAATGGCCTGAATAGAACGCGCCGCACCGCGGCAGTTCGCGAATTTCGACCATTTATTTCAAACGGACATTACGGGAGATCCGACCGTCGGATTCTCCTAAAACCGGAACCGTTGGGTTCGTATCGAAAAGAGCTTTCTAACGAATATTAGAAATTTGAAATCTAACGGTTGGATTTGGAATTATGTCCAAATCAAATTGGAAAAAGGTCGCTATAAGTGCAGTTCGATGGCCATTGATGGAAATCGACCGTACGGGCCTTGATAAAATTATTAAAAATAGTAATAATT